>LPNX010666722.1:143825-323487 GCA_001517045.1 Pseudotsuga menziesii
CCAAAAAAATTTACAGACAGCTGTTACTTCACATGCACTAGTATCTTAAAAAAATCAGCACTTCTCTGCTGCCCAACAGTCTATTGAAATCTCAGAGCCCCAGCTCTGATACCATGTTAAAAATCAGACCTCTGTTCACTTACATATTTTGTCAAACACTTCATAAACCATCAATATCAGGCCTCAACAGTAAACCACAATCAAGCACATTAATTAACCATTCAATGGAACTATCCTGTAGGCTGATATACTGTTTATAAAGCACATTTAGCAGCGGAAAAACATAAATAGCAGCAGACTGTAACACACATTTTAAGACACAGTATTTTGGTCAACTTTGACCCTGGAAAAACCCCCTCAACCCCTGGGGGAAAACCAGCATGCAAGAGAAATTTTATTGAGATTCAGGAAAAATCATACATCAATTTTTACAGTCAAAAATCAACTTATCTTCAACCCAGAAATCTGTCTTGGTTTTCGTGCTATTTTCTTCTCGAAAACTGTGCCAAAACCAGCATGCAACTCTGCCTCGATTTCTGTACCAGACTGTACAACATTTAATGTAGCCGTACAGCACCTCGATTTCTATGCCAGACTGTACAGCAATTAAATGCAGCCGTACAACAATTAATGCAGTCGTACCCTCCTCGATTTCTGTGCAAAAATTAATGCAGTCGTACAGCAATAAATGCAGCCGTACAGCACCTCGATTTCTGTGCAAATAAATGCAGCCGTACAGCATTAAATGCAGGCCGTACCTCTCCTCGATTTCTGTGCAAAAATACACCTCGATTTCTGTGCCAGCATTTAATCCTCCTGTACTCCTCGATTTCTGTGCAGACTGTGAATCTCTCTCTCAGCTGTCCTGAAAATCGAGCCCTCCTCTCAATCTCTTCAGCAATCTCCTGCAAAAAATGTGTTTCTCACACTTCTCACCAAGCTCCTCTCTTGGAAATCGAGCCACTCAAGAATTCTCTCTTGAATAATGTGCCAAATGAAGTCTCATGCACTTTATTTACCCCATTAGGGTTATTCTCATGACTTTTCACCTTCAACGGTCGAGATTAGATCTTGACCAAGAGATCTATGGCTGGGATCTAATCTCTCATTCACTTAAATCTCCTAAGTGAACTTTACAACAAATTTTTCCTTTTTAAAAAGCCACATCACCCTAAATATTTAAAAGTACACTTTATGACTTGAAGTCACTTTAAAAACATAATAAAGTGAAACTCACTTTTAAATCATAAAGTCACATCAAAAAGGTACTTTAATAAAAACACATTACTAAAGTCACTTTAAGAATATAAATGAGACTCCAAGTTAATGACCCCTGCACCTAGGCACCTGATGCAGGAGTGCCACCAAGCTATCAAAAACTAACATGTATTATCTTGTACCCCGATGCTTCTAATTGGAAGAACTAATAAGAGTCATGAGGTTGTCCCCTCTATTTGTAAAGGTGGGTCATTAGCACCCCAGTGTGGTTACTTGAGCCTACATGTGTAACTCTAGCCTACATGATTAACTCGAGCCTACATGTCGGATGAGTTAATTCAAGTGAACGGATGAATATAAATAGAGGTGTGGTGCTCCTCATTTGACGCACACACACTCTCACTTGTGTAGCGCATTAGTGGAGAAGAGAAGTAGCTGGAGAAGGAGGAGGATCAGGCTTTGATCTCCTTGTTGGTTTTATCTTTTATCTTTTGGGGCATCTATATTGAGGAAGCTTTTGCTGGGTTTTTCCCTTTAGGGTTTTCCCAGGATAAATCTTTGTGTTCTCCTTTTGTATGGTTGTGCTTGTCTATCTTTCAGTGATTCTGTTTATATGCTTTTGTTATGAAATTGAAATGAATTACTAATGATCTAGCTTAGCATATGCAAATTTAACAATAAGTTATGTATTGTTGATCTCCACCGTTGATGATCTTTTAATCTCAATCGTTGGATGATAAAGTGAGTTAGGGTTTATGTCTCTCTCAAACTATTTAAGAGAGGTGACGCCTCCATTGTAATTCATGAGCTTTAGCACCAGAATATCAATAAAGAGATTTTTTGCTTGGGATTATTTATCTGTGTATCTTGTGGATGTTCTGATTTGATAATTGTCATTGATGTTCTTCCATATTGAGCTTCATTCGGGATAGATATTGCATTTTTCTTTACCCATTTCATTTGCAGGAGGAGGAGGCGTGCTAGGAGAGAGGGCGATTTTGTGGGGTAACTCACCTTTGTCTCGGCTCTGTAATTTTGGTTCAGGGAGCATTTTTTTCTTCATGACTTTTTTGTTCCCTTTTCCTTTCCATATTTTCCAGATCTCATTCGTTTGTTTGATCGGTTGATGTTTCTCTGATCTGGTAAGTTGAAGGGGGGTGCAAGGATGATTGTCTAAGACACAGCTACACCAAGATCTTGCTCGGGAAGGTTTATTTTGACAGGAGATCATCATTCCTCATCATTTCTCAATCCATCTACAGATTCCAAGTACGTCTCACAGGTGAGTTTCTGTTTTATTTTTTGTACATGCATTGCTTATCATTCCATATCATTAAAACCCTCGTTTTGCAAATCTATGAGTTCTAGCTTGTGGTGAGGTATGAAATTAAAACCCACTTTTGATTTAACATAAAACCCCTAGATTTAAATTTTTGGCTTGATTGGACTCCATTTACCCATCTAAAGCATTGCCTTGTTACTAGGGAAAAACTCTCCCCTTGGGGAAAGTGGTATTTTTTAGCAAACTGCAATCTGGGTATTGTTGGTTTCTTCTCCAATTTCCTAATATTGCACCAAACAACCAATCCCAGTGTCCAACTTTGCTTGATTTCAACTTCTTGCCCTAGATCCCAATTTTCTTGCATAAACCCTAGGGCAAATTTAGGGCTTTTCACTTGGATGCTCTGAATCTTTCAGTTTTTGTTTCAAACTATAATAATCAATTAACTAAGAGATTCAACCAAGTTTCCCTTGCCTATCTATTCTCTATCCATAATTTTAGGGTTTCTTGGTCTTAGGGACGCCCCCTGGGCTTAGTCTTTACTAGGTCCAAAGTGCCGGTATCCTTGACTAGTGTGACATCTGAGTTCTTTTGGAAGTCCTGGATATCATAGGTCATGACTTTAGTTGTCTTTCCTCTGTCGTCCTAAATAGGATCATCTCACGGGGCATCTACAAGATTCGTGATATCATTTTTGGCGCCGTTGCCGGGGAGGTAGAGGCTTACCTTGGTTCATTTTAAGTACATCCGGTGTCTATGAATGCGTTACCTTTATAATCATTCATATCACATCTGGCCTTAAAGCCAGTGATTTCATTTCAATTACTTAACCTAACACGGTCACTGTATTTTTTCTATCTCTTTCACGACACTTTATTTTGGTGAACACAACAATTCGTTCACTTGGCGACTCCACAACACGACTCCCCTAAGGGACCTGTTACCCCCCACTTACATAGGGTTGTCCACATGTGAATTGCTTTCACTTCTTGCAGCAGAGTGATCATGACATCTCGCTGAAGCAGAATTCCTTTCTGCTATTGTTACATTCTTTGACTGGAGCTACACCACTTATGGTGGTTGCTGGTAAGGGTAGAGTGGATGATGTTTCTCTATTGCTCTCTTTTGGTGTTGATTGTTTGTTTTACAGGTAGAAGATGGGAGTATGGCTTTGGAATGGGCTTAGAAAGATTGCCAAGATAAAACTGCAGAGCTTATCAAGAAACGAATTTTGGCTGAAGCAACTAGTATTGCGCATGGTGAAAGCTACTGGGAATGAGGTATGTTATCACCAGACTTGTAGTTGCCCCTATGAGGTGGATCCGAGATGGATGGTAGAGAGACGAGAAATTAAAGAGGTGGAACCAAGATAGCCTCGACTCCCAAATGGATGGTTGTCATGCCAATCAAGGAAATCTTCACTCGATGTTGTCTTAGCCTAAGACAACAATGGGGGAGACCCAGATCTACTCCCGATAGGAGAGATTAGACCAAGACACTAGATCAAATCAATGGAACTTGAAGTACGTAAGGTGTAAGGGGAAGTAAACCCTAGATCTATGGATGAAGTCACAAGGTGAGTTATGGTTTGGATCACGAGGTTTATGAAATTTGAAATCGATCCAAGGTTGAAATACAAGTGACTTATGAGACTTTCTACTAAATCCAGAATCAAGGTACCAATGAATGATGAAATATCCACTGCATTGGGAACCGTATCCAATGCAGGGAGGTTAAGAACAAGATTGGGGCTATCTAGTACTGGTGGATAGACTTGATGAAAGGTATGATAGTGTCAAAGTAACCAAGCCTCAGGGATAAGGTCAAAATGCAAGAGAAATTAGCCAATTGAAGGGTTACTCTAGGGTTTAGAGAGCAATGCCTTGGGATTTGGGCCCAATGGAGTCACCTAATCAAAACGTCTAGGAGGACCCACTTAGGGTTTGACCCGATCTACAAAACCTAGAATTGGTTTGCCAAAAGATCAAGGGGTTTGATCTATAATATTTTTTGATTTTTTATATTTAGGGTTTTGACAATAAAATAAAGGTGCCAATGGATTGAGATCAAGAAAAGAAGAACTAACTTGTGGATCTTACCTGGATAACCTTGTAGATGCCTTAATGATGATGATCTATGTCATCCTGATCAATTTGAGAAGATTTGGATGAAACCTCTATGAAAATCGATTCGCCGGAGGAAGCCAATGCACCCGCTCTTGTGCACAACAAACGTCAACCATATCAGATTTGATGCGTCAAGAGAAATGGACAAATGCTACAGAAAAGTAGCAATATGAAATCATAGATTACAATGATACTAATGAAACCCCCCCCTGATACAAGCGATGCCAAACAAGCGAGTTGAGGAAGCCCTGCAAAAACGCCCAAGTGAAGTCGCCCTCTTGTAGAAAAAACAATGTTTCCACAAAAATATAGATCTCACCACAAATACCCAAATGCTAGGAAGCAATAGACTTCCACAAAAAATGCAAAGGAGATCCAAGAATTTCCACAAAAAATAGTTTTCTATTATTCAGATCCAAGAGCCAAAGACCCCCTTTACAAATGAGAAGCTCTCTCCTTTAAATAGGAATGAGAGATACCAAAATCATAACCACTTTTCAAATGGGTGGCTAAGATTAAAAGATCAAAATGTTCTAATTAATGGTTGAGATGAGCTCAATATAAAGTACATGGATCAATACAATAATATAATATATCAATGGACCAAATCACCCTAGGAGAGGGGATCCCACTCAATAAATAATAAATAAAGCTCATGGTGGGTCCAAGAGGTATTAACTAAATCCCTTAGTGTGTCCCCATGGCACAATAAAAATAAATATAATTTTTAAATGCAAAATAGTGCCTTTTGAGAGAATCGTGAGCCTCCAAAAGCTCCAGAAAATAATAAAATATGCCGGAGAGATGGATGTGGGTCCATCAAAGTGCTGAAACTGCTAGAGAAAGAGTGGAAGACATCACAATCATCATCAGAACTTATCCCATGCCATTTCCTTGCCTCAGTAGCCCAAATTAAATTCTTTAGTAGCCATTTTTATTATTTTAAATCTGCCTCGAGAAACGTGATATGGCCAAAGCTGCCTCCTAGCGTGCCAGCGTTGTCAAAATGAGTTCGTTGGACTCTCTGGAAGGGGGGTAATATGGTAAAAACAAGTGGTTGGACCACCCCCTCATACAACGCCCTAGGTGAACCAAACAAATCATCTCTCTGCTCTGACAGGACATTTAGCATGGCAAAATTGCACCATAATGGTACACTGAGACAAATAATCATTGTAACTGCTCGAAACTGTAAACAAGCTGTCTCATTGGGCTCAGGGAGTCCAATTCTATCTAAGGTGCATACTCATACACCCTACAGATCTCTACATGATCAAGAATAATATCCAAAATGTCCAGACAGATAAAATAATAATCTGTAAATGATCAATAATATAGCCCAGGCTAACATCCATCTGCTGCAAGTGTTTAAAGGTTAAGACATGCTCTACAAATCATTCAAATAATGATTATAACAAGTACCAATCATTTCACTGGTGATCTATCAACCAAATATGGAGTTTCATTAATTAACTGTAACTTAAACCAGACTTTCAAGACCATACTCGCTTCATAGTTGTAATCAATTTGCTACTGAAGGCTGAAGGCTAAAATCAAAGGCTAGGTTGAAGGGTGACTACCAATTCGACACTGTGAGACTTTGGATATGGAAAGGGGATACTCACTCTAGCATATGCCAAACAAGCAACAACACAAGGGATGACAGTGTCTCATAAATGGATAAGTTACGTTCAGAGGTGCTTATTCACCTTGACAAATGCTCACAATCCAAATCAAATACAAATGAGGCTAGCAATCTTTAGATATAACTTTTTAAGAACCATTGCTTTTTGGGCCTTTGAATTTCCATAGCCTTGGTCCATGCATTTATTACATGGATTTTTATTATTGAGGCTTCATGCATTCATGTATGTCTAAAAACACTACTTTTCATGAATGGTTTTTCACAAGATATTCATTTCAATATACTTTAAAGCCAATTTCATTAGGCTTGCCTTGCATTCATGTATGTTTAAAAACACTACTTTTCATGAATGGTTTTTCACGAGATATTCATTTCAATATACTTCAAAGCCAATTTCATTAGGCTTGCCTTGCATTCATGTATTTTTGAAAACACTACTTTTCATGAATGGGCTTTTTCATAAGATATTCATTTCATTTCCAAATACACTATATTGATGGCAACACTATTTGTTTCAGGTTTAGCCAACACAACCTAGGCAACTCAGAGCCAAGACACAAATAAACAGGGAAGCTTGTCTAAAAAAGAGGCTTCAGTGGGGAATGGTTCTCCATGCCACAAGTCAAGTAGTAGGCCTGGTTAAAAAGATAATTGGAAGGTAATGGATGGGTGGAGATAGTGAACAATGAAAGCAACACTAGCAAGCCAAAGTATGGTGGGAATGATCACCTCTATTCTCCCCAAGGAGGGTAAAACCAATGAGTATAGGTCAAGAACTTCTAGGTCTAAGTAGGGACATACATACATAACATCAATACATCCAAGTCTACATATTTATATGATCGCCAGATCATGACACTAGATGCTAAGACATGTCACAAGAATGAATATAAAAGCAATGATCACCATAACACAAGATAATATCTGTCGAGTCATATACATGTAAATAATCACTTTGAACCAACATTTGTCCAATGAAGAACTACTAATGCAACTCTGGGCACTACTGACTACTCTGCAAATGGCTAAATGACTACATCAGTCCTCAAATCTGAGTGTCCTGAGACTCAGTCATGGCATGGGAGAGTACTATAGTTCATCATCAAATAATGATCCATATAGATGCTCATCTCAGCATCTCATATGTAAGGGAAATGGTTGAAAAGTGTACTGAAATCTGAAAAATAGAATATGGTAGCTCGGCTACTATATATGTGATAACAAGGTAGATGTTTAAACAATTATTACACAGAAGGCTTGGGATCTTTTCTACGAAGAGTGGAATGTGCCTATAAGTAAAGGCATTACTGTTGTGATGGAATTGAGATCTCCTGAAATGAGTGATATTTCTAGAAACTGTAAGGAAGTGCCAATCATTGATGAGGACTTAAATGGTGGATATTGGCAGTGTGATTCTGAAGATCTATCTTTGTCTCTCTTTCACACACACCACAGGATCTTAGACTTACAATTGTATACATACACACTTACTTTTCAATGGATCAGTTGCATACATGCAAACTCACAGAGTTACAACTTGTAATCTCCTAGAGCATAGAGTGTTATGAACTATTGACCTTTGTGGATAGTTACAACTTGCACTATCCCAGAAGTAAGATTGTGCACTAATTTATTAATTTTGATGGCTAAGCAGCAGCAGGTTTCTAATTTTGTTTGCCAAAAGGTTCCAAGGATCAAAAAATTTCCTGGGACTGGACATACGGGATGAGTTGGTAGAACATTCATAGTTCTGGACGAAGGAATTGACACTTGCAAACGTACATTTCGTGGTCACCAATTCAACGTTTTGGGATGTCGATCTCTTCTGCTCCATTGGACATTCATTTGGACATTCATTTCAGATAAATCCACTTTGTTCTCGCTATCCTGTGAGATAAATCACTATAATTTGTCATATATGATACATCTATAAATCACTTGCATTACGACCTCATACTTGCTATGTTTCGTCTCCATCCGGTCGCTATAAGCTTTGTTGCATATTCCCTCATTGTTTACGCCATCGCTGTTGTAGCATGGAGTAATCTTGTTGAGTGACCGAGCTCTGATTTAAATGGAGTTGGAAGCTTTGAGTTGGTATCATAGAGAGCTCGATCACAAGGAGAAGTAAATACAACCGAGTGGAAGTCTATCTGTCTCCATGTTCCTCCTGGCAGTCAGTTACTTGAACCCTCGATGGTAGCTTCTATCCACCAACACAACCGATAAACACCAGTTGTCATTCTCACAGCCAGCAGTTGACAGGTAGTTCAGGTTGCTGTGATTATCGTAGCCCATGCTACTATGTTTAGCAGCCGAGCAGTTTGCAGAGATTCGATGTTGAATGTGTGTGGTTCGTGGCTGTTCATTGGAGGCCATCGGCATATGACTGCACCCGCAGCCATATCCAATTTTTATTTGCGGCTCACCATATTCCACATTTTCTGCCTACCCCAAGGCTTGGCGTAAAGGAAATCGTGGATTGCAGCAATCTATGCGTCGTGGGCAACTGGAGTTTCAGCGCTCCAGTTTCCGTGAGACATTCACGTGGTGGCTGAGCTTGGCGCTCTTCGGATTCTGGTGATTCTGAGTGCACCTGCATTTACATTGTTGTTGGCGTCTGGAAGAGAGATTGGCGGTGTCATTAAACTGCTGAAGGCATCAACCTTGGAAGCCGATTGCACGAGATCTCCATCAGACATGCCTCATTTTCCAAATCGGCTTGAGAGTAATAATTTTCTCAACAAACCCATGCATCAACGCATTTTACCACACTTTGGCAGCATTTTCGCTGTTAAGTGAGGTTTAGGCATGGGTGTCTTCGCCGGTCATTGGCAGATCCACTTTATGTTGACTGTCCCATCTATGGGTTTGAACAGTTAGTTAAGTGAGTTTTCTTTAGATAAAGTGGTAGTTCACTTATGATGTAATAAGGTTTCCTTAGACATTAGTTGAGGAGAGTGGATCTTATTCCACTTTTCCTTTTTTCTTTTGTTACTTTTTAAAATAAAAGAGAGGAGAGAGTATTTTTTGGCCTATAAAGAGCATGGCCCTTTCAATTGTAAAGATGGAAAAAAGATGGGAGGATTTTTCCCCATAGCTAAATAAAGAAAAATCATGTTGGGTTCTTGGATATATTGGGCATCTCTTTCCTGGTTGTGTGTTTTTTGTAAGCTGTAGAGTAAACCTAGCATAGAAGGCTATAATCTAGTCCATTGGGCAAGCATTTGTAGCTGTCAAGTTGTTTGTCGCCGTTAGGTTCTTAAAGGTCTTAGGTGTAATCAACAGTAGTCAGTTATACTCACATTCTCCTTGCCTTTGATTATGGAACGTACTAGTTTAATCTCTTTTTCAGTGAAATGCAAGGCCTCCTTGAGTCCTCTTTTGACTCCATTCTCCCTTTTGATACTGACACTGGTATTCCCTCAAGGACTGATCCTCCCTTCCTTCCCATCAATCAAAATACCTTTTCTTACAACTGTTTCTCTAAGGCAGCCTCTTCAGTTCACCTTTCCCTTCGTTGCACATGCCATAGGGATCCTACCTTAGGGAAGCCCCCCTAGAGTTGGAGAAGAGCCAACCTGAAGTGAAGAGAGAGGAGTGTGGTGACATTGGCTTCTCTCTCGAGAGTTGTCATCGAGATGGTGCGCTTACCTTTTGGGATTCAGCACACGCGTGCCAGTTTTGGGTGACAACATTTTGGCGCCGTTGCCGGGGACGAAGTCCAGTTCCCGAAATTTGAAGACTGTGCTTCATTGATATTTGTGGGAGATTACATTCAGATTCTTCTTCTCACATGGTGACTCCACGAAGGGATAGAGCCCTTGTCCTTTTGCAGATTTAAAGATCCTATTTGGTGTAGAGGTGAGCACACTCATTGGAGGGCTTTCAAGCTCACCTTGGTGACTCCATAGTTTGGTATGAGGTATGATTATATACATTTTTCAGATTTAGTACCTCATTATTGATTTATGGATGATGATACGGAAAAGCTGCGTGATATTTGGCACGAAGCTTACAACCTGCTGGATTTTTCAAAAATCCATGGATTTCCTAATCAGTGCTACGACTGTGGGAAGGTGCATGACATTCTTCCCGAGTTCCATGGAAATGATGGTGTTTCAGCCACCCATCATATTGCCTTTCTCTGCGAACTGATGTCTGATTTTAATGTTCATCATGAGGATGCTATTATGATCGTTTTTGCTATAACTTTGGAAAGGGATGCAATGATCTGGTTCTATGGCATTTTGGATGAATCCATAGATTTAGTGGCAAAGTTTTTCGAGAGGTTTCTCCTTCGTTGGCATGATGGAACAGTTGATGAGATTGGGCAGCTTGCTAAAGAATATGATGCCCTCATCCCTAGGGTCCATCCTTAGCTTAAAGAACAGATCATTGAAGATCCAATCGAGGGAGCACTACAAAGGCCTTCGGTTGAAGATATTACTGAAGAGATCTTGGATACGGCTTGTTATCACATATATAGTAGCCGGGATACCATATACTATTTTTCAGATTCCAGTACATTTTTCAGCCAGTTCCCCTACATATGAGATGCTTAGATGAGCATCTATGATGGATCATGATTTGATTGATGGACTATAGTACTCTCCCATGCCATGACTGAGTCTCAGGATACTCAGATTTGAGGACTGATGTAGTCATTTTAGCCATTTGCAGAGCAATTATTGATGCCCAGAGTTGTATTGGTGTTTTCTCATTGGAATGATGTTGGTTCAGATGGATTGTTTGCATGTTTATGACTTGGCTTATATATCTTGTGTTATGGTTATTATTGCTCTTATACTCATTCTTATGACATGTATTAGCATTTAGTGTCATGATCTGGCGGTCATATAAATATGTGGACTTGGATGTATTGATATTATGTATTGATGTCCTTACTCAGACCTGGAAGTTCTTGATCTATACTCATTGGTTTTACACTCCTTAGGGAGAATAGAGGTAGTCATTCCCACCATACTTTGGCTTGCTAGTGTTGGTTTCACCACTCACTGTCTCCACCCATCCATTACCTTCCAATTATGTTTTTGACCCAACTTACTACTTGACTTGTGGCATGGAGGACCTTTCCCCACTAGAGTCTCTATGATTGGATAAGCCTCCCTATTTATTTGTGTCTTGGCTTTGAGTTGCCTAGGTTGTGTTGGCTAACCTGAAACAAGCAACGTTACCATCAATACAATGTGTTTGGAAATGAAATGAATATCTTATGAAAAATCCCATTCATGAAAAGTAGTGTTTTTAAACATACGTGAATGCAAGGCTAGCCTAATGAAATTGGCTTTGAAGTACAATGAAAATAATATCTTAAAACATTCATGAAAAGTAGTGTTTTTCAACATACATGAATGCATCAATCCTGAATAATAAAAACATGGACCAAGGCTATGGAAAACCAAAGGCCCAAAAAAGTAATGGTTCTTAAAGTTATATCTAAGTATTGCTAGCCTTACTTGTATTGAGTTGGATTGTGAGCATTTGTCAAGGTGAATAAGCACCTCTGAAGTAACTCACCCATTTGTGAGACACTGCCATCCCCTTTGTTGTTGCTTGTCTGTCATATGATAGAGTGAGTATCCCCTTTCCATATCCGAAGTGTCATAATGTCAAGTTGGTAGTCTCACCCTTTGGCCTAGCCTTGTGAATTTTATCCCTCACCCTTCTCTAGCAAAATGATTACAACTATGAAGTGAGTATGGTCTTGAAAGTTTGGTCTGAGTTATAGTTAATAAATAAAATCCTTTATATGTGGTTGATAGATCACTCGTGAAATAATTACTATTTGTTATACGTGTTATTTGAATGATTTGTAGAGCATGTCTTGACCTATCAACACTTGCAGCAGATGGATGCTAGCCTGAGTTATATTGTTGGCTATATGGTCATTTACAGATTATTATTTTGTCTATCTGGATATTGTAGATTATCATGCAGAGACCTAGAGGGGGTATGAGTATACACCTTAGATGGATTTGGACTCTCCGAGTCTAGTGAGACAACTTGTTTTCAGTTCCGAGCACTTGCAGAGATGATTAGGCTCAGTTTACACTTCTGGTACAATTTTACTCTATTGGATGGCTTGTTTGAGCAAGGAGATATTTTTCTTGGATCTCCTAGGGTTCTGTATGAGGCATGGGGGGTCCAACAACTTGTTTGTACTATATTAAACCCCTCCCAGAGAGCCCGGTGGGCTCAGTTGGATAACGCAGGAACCCTAGGAGGCAGTTTTTGGCATGTCATGTTTCTTGAGGCAGTTAAAAACATAGAAGAAGAAATCGTCGATGTCCCGAAAAATCGCGAGATTTTCGGGACGGTGATGTTTTCCGGCGAAAAAATCGCGATGTTGAGGAAAAATCGTGTTGCACGAGGTTTATAAAAAATAGCCGATTTTTGCCAAAATATTGCGCCACAACCTAAAAAATCGGCGGTTGACCTACAACGATTTTTGGGGTCATTAAAACATTTTCGGGTTCGGATTCACTTTAGCAGCGTTGCAGGAGCGATTGGAGGAGGGGCCATTGCACACAGCAAATATCAAGGCTTCAAGCATTCGACTGACTCGGTCACCGGTGAGTATGAGTTGTAAATTTAAAAAATTGCAGTCGCAGGCTCTTTCAGTTTCAAGTTTTAAGTTTAAATTGTTTTTTAAAATCACCGTCGTCCAAGGTCTAGACTCCATCCGACTCCACTGGACAGTGGACATTGCCCGCGGCCCCACAGCTCTAGATCCGCGATTCTGTACAGTGCTTGGGAGTTGGGACTCGGCACTCGCTGCTGAGTGTAATATATAATATATATTATATACTTATTACTATATAGTATATAGTTATACTATATATTGTATAATATATATAGTATATACTATATTATACAGTATATAGTATAACTATATACTATTTATATTATATATTATATAATATATATTATATTTATTATATACTGTATAATATACAGTATATATATATATATACTGTATAGTAATATACAATATATACTATATACTGTATATTGCTATATAATATATAGTATATACTATTATTATTTATATAATGTCTTTATTTGGGTTTAAAATTTAAGTTCATAAATCATAAATTTTAAAATTTAATTAAAAATTTTAAATTCTAATTAATCATAAATTCATAATGATTTTTTTTTTGTTTTTTTTGCAGCCACAGGTTTGACAAAATGCCAAAGGCATTGGACCCATTTTGGCAATATGCTGACCTTGAAGATGGAACAAACCGACAACGATTGAATTGCAAATTGTGTGGACAACATATGATAGGAGGCATTAGCAGGTTAAAGTACCATTTGGCAAAATTCCCTGGCCATGATGTGGGGCTTTGTAGTGCAGTTACCCCCGAGATTATGAGAATGGCCCATGATGCAATTTACTTGAAAGATAGACAAAGGGAAGAGTCAGCTGCAAATAGAGTTGAACTTGCTGCAGGTGGAGTGGCTAGGACTTCAGGGACATATGATTATGATCATCTAGATCCCACTGAGGGTAGTGTTGGGGGCTCCACGACCATGGATTCAGCTTCCGTGAGGGCTGCTGCCTCATCTTTCTTTGTTCCACTGAATAGCATCAAGTCCATGGTTAAAAAAAGGGAGAAGGAAGAAGCAGATAGGATTATGGGGAGGATGTTTTTCTGGAGTGACTTGCCTCTTACAATAACAAGAAACAATCATTTCTTTCAGCCTATGTGTGATGCCATTGCTATTGTTGGCCCAGGGTACAAGTGCCCTACATATGAGGAGATTCGAGGCCCAATTCTTCAAGCAGAGAGGAAAGACATCAATACTAGATTGGAGGAATTCAAACAATCATGGGAGATTTCTGGATGCACATTGATGTCTGATGGTTGGTCAGATGCAAAGGGTAGGTCCCTTCTCAATTTCTTGGTACAGTGCCTTAAAGGTACCATGTTTATCAAATCTGTTGATGCATCGACACGGGTAAAAGAAGCAGCATTGTTATGTGAGTTGTTGGATTGGGTCCTTTAGGAGATTGGTGTGGACAATGTGGTGCAGATCATAACAGATAATGCAGCCAATTATGTGGCTGCTGGTAGATTGCTTATGGAGAGGCACCCCTCACTATTTTGGAGTCCATGCACTGCACATTGTATTGATTTGATGCTGGAGGATGTGGGGAAAATTCCCTTCATTAAGGAGGTTGTTGATCAGTCTAGGAGTATCACTAAATTCATATATAACCATGCTTGGGTTCTTAGCCTCATGAGGAGATGCACGAGAAACATGGAATTGTTGCACCCTGGAATCACACGATTTGCGACCAACTTCATTTCTCTTCAGTCTTTGCTTCGAGTTCAGTTTGAGCTGAAGCAAATGTTTGTTTGTGATGAGTGGCAAGATTGCACATATAGTAGGAGAGAGGATGGGAAAGTCATCGCTAGATTGGCTTACACTGACTCCTTTTGGGAAGGAGTGGAGGAAGTGTGCTCAATCAGTGAACCTTTGGTAAAGGTTTTGAGATTAGTTGACAGTGACAAGCTCGCTATGGGCTATTTGTACGAGGCCATGGATAGGGCCAAAGAGTCTATTCGGTCTTATTATGTCGGGAAGGGTACCCTTGGACACAAAAGACACATGATGCTATGGGAATTGATTGATACACGATGGACTGGGATGCTCCATCGACCTATTCATGCAGATGCACTTTTCCTCAACCCTGCCTTTTCATACAAGTGTAAGTTTGATTTTGATGAAGAGGTTTTGGAAGGGTTTATCGAATGTATGAATAGGATGGTACCTAATTTTGAGACTCGGGAGAGTATTACTCGTGAGTTGGAGATGTATTGAGAGGCTACTGGACTATTTAGCTATGCCGATGCTGTCTGTGCAAGGAACAATTTGACTCCAAGTAAGTGATTGCAAATTAGAATTTATTTGTATTTTGAACTGCAAATTCTTAAATTTTAATTGTGTTTTATGATTTATCATTTTATTTGAAATTTGAATTATTTAATCCAATTCTCTTTCTTTCTTGTTTATTGTAGGTGTTTGGTGGAGGACATATGGTGCAAGGGCGCCAAATTTAAAAAATTTGCCATCTGAGTCCTCAGCCAAACCTGTAGCTCTTTTGGATGTGAGTGTAATTGGAGTGTCTTTGATAAAATACACTCAAAGAAACGCACCAGGTAAGTACTAAGAACTTTATCAAAGCAATTAAATTCATTGTAATTTAAGATCCTGTTTCATATTGGTTTCCTTTGGCATCAAGACTCAAGAGTCAATACTCATTAAATCTTTTTATCACCCTCTTATAGGTTGGATTTCCCACGCTTAAATGACTTGGTGTATGTCCACTACAATCTTCGACTGTGGATGAAGCAGGTGGAGAAATCACTTGATGTGGATGCCATTTGCTTGGAAAATATTGATGTATTGTCCAAGTGGAGGGTGGAGGTTGAGTTACCTATCATGGAGGAGGCACCTGCATGGTTAGATGAGGAGTAGTAGCAGTAGTAGGATGAGGAGGAGCAAGAGGAGGAACAGGAGGAGGAGGCAGACTGCTTTGACCCAGAGGACTTCATGGAGGGTGATGTGGCTTCATCAGCACCACCTTCTACAGTGGTCGGTGCATCTACTCCCTTATTGACACCGAGTCCCTCATTGGCACTTAGTAGTACAGGGCCAGGACCTTCTATTGTTAGGGGCAGGCCTGGCAAACAGCCCATTATCTTTTCCCATAAAAGAGGAAGAGGGCATTGATTTATATTTCAGAGACAGATAGTTAGCTACTAGTTTTGTGATGTCATTTTGTAATATCATATATGTATTGGACCATTGATTTCCCACTTTTGAGTACTATTGGACAACTATATTCAGATCTTCAGCATCTACTCCCTTATTGGCACCGAGTCCCTCATTAGCACCTAGTCCCTCATTGGCACCTAGTAGTACAGGGCCAGGACCTTCTATTGTTAGGGGCAGGCCTGGCAAATAGCCCATTATCTTTTCCCGTAAAAGGGGAAGAGGGCATTGATTTATATTTCAGAGACAGATAGTTAGCTACTAGTTTTGTGATGTCATTTTGTAATATCATATATGTATTGGACCATTGATTTCCCACTTTTGAGTACTATTGGACAACTATATTCAGATCTTCAGCATCTACTCCCTTATTGGCACCGAGTCCCTCATTAGCACCTAGTCCCTCATTGGCACCTAGTAGTACAGGGCCAGGACCTTCTATTGTTAGGGGCAGGCCTGGCAAATAGCCCATTATCTTTTCCCGTAAAAGGGGAAGAGGGCATTGATTTATATTTCAGAGACAGATAGTTAGCTACTAGTTTTGTGATGTCATTTTGTAATATCATATATGTATTGGACCATTGATTTCCCACTTTTGAGTACTATTAGACAACTATATTCAGATTTTCAGTATCGACTTTTATGTCTCATATTATATTTGGCATGCCTACATGATATCTATCAGTGTTTTTTCTATATTTATGTGTCAATGTATTTATTTGTTGTCATTGTTGCTTTATATGCTTAAAATTATGAAAAAAATGAATATATTTTGTGTTTTTAAATATTTGTCGCGGATTGTCGATTTTTGTCGATTTTTTTCGGCGATGTTGCCGAGAAGATGTTTTTTGGACCCTTGCCGATTTTTTGCTGATGCTGATGTTTTCTTCTATGGTTAAAAATAATTAAAATCGATACTGCAGAATTTGATTTGGGCTACTGAGGCAAGGAAATGGCATGGGACAAGTTCTGATGATGAGGGTGATGTCATCCACTTCTTCTCCAGCAATTGCAGCACTTGGATGGGCCCACATCTATTTTTCGGGCATATTATATTATTTTCTGGAGCTTTTGTAGGGTCACTATTTCCTCAAGGAGACACAATTTCATAGTTAAAAAATTATATTATTTTTATTGTGCCATGGGGACACCCTAAAGGAGTTAGTTAACACTCCCTGGACCCACCATGTGCTTCATATATTTTTTGTTGGGTGGGATCCCCTCTCCTGGGGTGATTTAGTCCACTTTTATATTATATTATGGTATTGATCCATGTATTGTATGTTGAGCTTGTTACCTCCTAACTTGTAGCGGTAAGTTTCAAACCTTTGGCAGGTAGAGGTTTCATGAAGCTGGTTCAGACAATCAGCAGGAGCTATGCAGGAAACTCCTTTATGGAGTGTTACAAACCGAAGTTTTCCAAGTTTCCATGCACATCAGTAGTCAGTGCCAGCAAAAGAGGACTTTGGGGATTGTTTCTTTATGTTGAAGCAGTGCGGGGTCATTAAGAGCTATCTGGTTTTGATGTTGCTTAGATGGACTTCACTACAGTCTATCATACAAGGAATGGCAAATTGTACCTTCTGCAGTCTGGTTCCCTTCAACATCTTGGAGACAATATGCTCGCTTTATTATTTGAAGTTGTACTTAATCAAGCATCTCAAGGCAGGGACACCACACTTTCACATGTCCTTTGCTGAGTAATGACAACAGGGCAAGAACTAAAGGTTATGGACCTGGACTTGTGAGATAAGATGACCAATGGATTTGCAGATTGTTATAATGGATTTAATAAATCGTCTGACAAGGGTGTCCATAGAGCAACATGGGACAAAACATGACTTTGTGCACACAGTCCTCTGCAGCCTGCAAACACAACAAAATAGTCAGCAATGGTCCTTTCCGTTGTTCAATCACAGCAGTGGTCCTTTCTGTTGTACAAAAGAGTATGGTCCCTTGTGACTATAAGATGAAACAAGATCGACACTATGAAAATAATGTGAATGATACTGGGACTACTTGTAACTCAATTCCTTCAGCAAAAGCAAAGTTAGGCAAATCAGATTGACTGTATTGTATTGGAAGGCTTTGGACTTTGCCTTTCTCTATGCATTCCTTCTACAACACCATACCTTTCTGCTTCTTGTATGAGCTTTTGTTCCCATGTTGGTTTCCTCTTGTGGGAGTCCTTCTCGAGAAATGTCTATACCGTCTCTTGTGGTTCCGCCATGTCATGATATTCATGGTCTTATAGAATTGCTTCTCCAATTTCCATATCTCAGACTCTTGTTTCTTCAGGTTCCTCGGCCTCTTGAGTAGGTAGCCTCCTGGATTTGAAGTATGTCGAGTCTTCATCAAAGGTTACATCTTTGTTGATGTCGATCTTATTGAATTATGGGAAGTATATTCGGTAGTATTTTGATGTATCCCTTCCTCCCAGAAGGATCGAGCTTGGTCCTCTTCTCCTTTGGGATATGTATGTACATCGGGCAGCCAAATATTCTAAGATGGTTGTCTTCTGGTTTCTCTCCTGAGAAAGCCTCTTCTGGAGTTTTGTTGTCAAGTTCTCGATGAGGAGTACGGTTATGTACATACACAGATGTTCTTGCTGCTTCCGCCCAATGGTGCATAGGAAGATGCTAGTCATGTACCATTGCTTTCACTGCGTCCATTATGGTTCATTTTTTTCGTTCTACAACTCCATTCTACCGAGGATTATATGGAGTGCTCAATTCTTTCTTTATCCCAGATTCTCTACAGAGTTCCTTCAATTCTTCCGAGGTGAATTCTCTGCCACTGTCTGGCCGTAGAGTCTTTATCATCCTTTCAGTTTGGTTCTTGACCAAGGCTTTATATTCCTTGAACTTACTGAAAACTTGATTTTTTTCTTTCAAGAAATATCCAAGTCTTATGTGAGAAGTCATCTATAAAGGAAACATAGTACACATACCTGCTTAAATGAGCTAGAAGACATGGGTCCACATACATTCGAGTGTACTATCTCTAATATTCCTTTAGCCTTGCTTTCACAGCTGGAAAATGTCTTCTTCACATTCTTTCTTTGTGCACATCCTTTGCAAACGCCTTCATGCTTTGCCTGGATCTCTGGAAGTATGGAGACTGGTTTGCTTTCCATCAGTAGTGCTCTATAGTGCACATGTGCAAGCCTTCGATGCCATAGTTCACTTGGCTCTATTGACTCATGAACCAATGCTTGTTTAGGCTGTCCTTTTAGTTTGTACAAGCCACCGCCTTCTTCTCCAATCACTGTTGCATCATCTATTGTATTTCCTTTAGGCCACATTAGAACTTGGCCATCGACAAATGCAACTCATTCCCTTTGCATCTAGTGCAGAGATGGAGAGAAGACTCTTCTTCAATCTTGGAACATATAGCACATCCTTCATCTTTAAGGATTTCCCGGAGTCTAGCTTTTATGAAGCACTCCACTCCCTTTTATGGGGTATTGATAATCATCCCCAAGTTTCATCTTGTGAGGTGACTTGTGCTCATACATATTGACGAATGATTCCTTCTAGCCAATCACTGCTCTTCATGTGAGATAGTGCTTGTAAGTGCCGCGGTTAGCACATACTCTTCATTGGAATCATCCTTCTCTCTTTTGAATCTTTTGTTTGTTGGTTCATCGTCTTCGGCAACATGAGCATGGTGTCTCTTTTTCCTTATGGGAGAGTCTCTTGCAAAGTGTCCCTTTTCATCACAAGTATAGCATCGAACATTGGAAGGATCTCTCTTGATCTTCTTTTGTTTCTTGTCCTTCTTGTTGTTGTGATGATAGTTCTCCTTCTCCTTCTTCTTGTAGTTCTTCCTGGTGTGAACTGTGAGAGCTTGATCTTCAGTTGCTCCCATCTGCTCTTCTCTTGTTACGAGTCTAGCTTCTTCTTGTGTGCATTCTTCTCGTAGTCTGCTAAAAGAGACCAGCCTCCTTCTTGCAAAGATTCCTTGAATGAATGAGTCCCATGATCTAGGGAGACCAATTAAGGTAGTCATCACAATTTCTCCATCTTCGACATTCTCTTCAACTGATTCAAGTTGTTTGTTGATTTGAGCAACCCTTGTGAGGTAAGACTGTATAGTCTTGGAGTTCTGTATTTTCACATTCTTCAACTGGTTCCTCAAAGTCATATTCCAGTTGATCTTCTTTCCCTCAAACATCTTTGTCAACGCATCATATACTTCTTTCGGTGTCTTGAATGATGACACATGGGGGATGGAGTGATCCTTAATAGAATCTGCAATAATTCTCTTGGCCTTAGCCAAGTTCTTCTTATGAGTAGCCTTAGCTTCATCTCCCTCTGGTTCTTGAATTTCTCTAGTGATGTACTGATCCAAATCATTCTCTCCTAGGATCAGGGGGATTCTATACTTCCATGCTTGAAAGTTACCAGCCCCTCCAAGCTTGTCCTCAAGCTGAGTATGGTGAGTCATCTTTTCAAATAAGAACCTCAAATGGAAATAGCAAAGATTTAGATCTTACCGATTTGAGGTGTCTGACTTGGTTCTGGAGTTGGCTGACGTAGGGTTTGTTAGAGAGACCCTAATTTTCCAAACTTGCGGTTTGGGAATTTTGTTCGGACAGAAAGATGCGCCTCCTTGAGGTGAGTTGCTCAGCAGGGTCCTTTCCTGAAGACTGAGGTGGGAAGCCTCCGAAACTTGATGCCCTAGTTTCTTCGGGTGCTAGTGACAGGGTCAAAATTGAAACTTCTTCAAATTTGAAACTGTTTCCACCAAAAGATGCGCCCTACTGAGGCGAGTTAGCCTAGTGCTCTTTTATTGATGATCTTTGGGGAGAATACCTTGAACTAGGAAGCCTTAGTTTTTGTTGTTGCACAGTGCCTTCTTTTAGAGAGGCTCTGATACCATGCTAGTTTTTCTTAGATCTTGTTCGCTTAGTTAGGATCTTTATCTGAAAGAATAACATGTAAAACAATATGCATAAGATAGAACAGATACAAAAGACAAAAAGATTTCACCGGGGAAACTATAAAGGAGAAAACCCCACAAACTTCCTCAGAATAGTATAGTCACAAAGACTGTGTCATAAGATGATCAAACCCAGTAAATAAGAAGTCTCCAACAACTATCTATCTCTTCTCCTTGTCTCTCTCTCTCTCTCTCTCTCATACGAACTTGAGTGAGTGTGAGATGTGTATAAATGAGGGAGGGCGCCTCCCTATTTATACTAATTAAGTGATTGACCTATTACATGATTGGGGCTGACCTGTTACCCTAACAAGACCAACTTATCCTAGAGAGACTCCAAATACACATTACATTATGTTACACTAGGACTATTGCCCCGACTTACAATGGAGGTTGTACCTCAAGGTCTATACACAATAATGACATCTTGAAAGGAGGTAAACACATCTCTGATGAGGGTATAACAACATACAATGATAATATATATCAGAATATCTTTCGAAGTTACAGATACATCAACAACCCTTACCATATATCAAGTTTTTTTGTATTTGGTAAGTTTTTGCTGTGTCATTGAGTCTTGCTGAGTCCCAGGTTAGCTGAGTCTTTGTCGAGCTCGATTGTGATAACTTTGATTTGAAATACCACTTTTGAAGTTTAATGTGCAGCCATTGAAGACAACAATCCCATGTCTCTAAAGAGGAAACACCATCACCAGATGGAAAGCCCAAATATCTAATGATTCTACCATTTAATATTCTTCCATTGTCTCACTAGACAACTAAGAGTATCCTCATCCCCTACAATCCTAACATCTGTTTATGTTATCTTACCACTGCACCTAAAGCTTTACAAAAGTTGTGAGGAAATGAGTGGTTCCTTTAACCAACTTTGGTATGAGTTGAATTGAAAGAGTGGAGTTTCCTATGAAGTGATTGTTAGTTATTTGAATCTTACAACTTCATGAGCAAACCCTAAAAGCATTTAACTTTATAGTATTTACAAATCATTCTCCACTTCACCTATCTAGGTCTTTCAGACTTCAGACCTTACACATTGAAAACCTTTTTAATGTTATGAAGGTTGTCATGACTCATTTATACCTAAATATGATAATGCTCATTAGGGGAATTTTGATGTCTAAAATGGGCCTCAAAACAAAAAATGTACTATCAAAATCAACTTTAAAAGAACCAATAACATTCTAGAGAATGGCAACATCGATTATAGTTGAGGTGGCATTGCTTGAGTTAAAGATACTTGTCAAATTATAAATGGGGGATGAAAACCCATAGTAAACCATACTCATGATGAAAAAAAATACTTACACATTGCTTTTGAATATTATATACTTGGTAGTCTTAAAATAGTCATAAAAAAGTAAAGTACTTTAAAGTACCTTTTCTTATTTAAATATAAAATATAATATAAAAATTTAAAATTAACCCATACCAAAATTCAAAATCCTAAATCTTCATCATAAAGTAGTTTTCTAGAAAATAGGATTAATGTATTTAAGTTTCTATAATAAAATATATATGTATATAATGTCAAAACATGTCACTTACATCAATAATATAAACATATGTAAATTTAATTTTTATAAATTTAACTTTATTCATTTAATAATAACATTTTTATTTTAAAATTATAAATATGATATAACATATCCACTCATAAATTCATTCTTTATCCCAAAAGAAAAAGTATCATGCATATTGTATATAATATATGTACATAATGTCAAAATCATGTCAAAGTATTAATAGCAGTGGAAAAAATCGCTGATTTTTCGATGATGTCCTAAAAAATCGCGATTTTTTTTTGCTGCCAATTTTTTCAAAAAAAATTGGACATCGCAAAAAATCGAGAAAATATTGGGAATAGGGGAAAAAATCGGTAAGCAAATTTTGACCCTACTGAAGTACAAAATTTGCATTTTTTAATGCTTGCCGCGGTTTGCCGATATTTGCCGATTTTTTTGTCGATGTTGCCGAGAAGATGTTTTCTAGACCCTCGCTGATTTTTTGCCGATGTCGATTTTTTCCACTATGACTAATAGTACTTTGACATGATTTTGACATCCTGTACATATATTATATACAATATGTATGATACTTTTTCTTTTGGGATAAGGACCGAATTTATGAGTGGATATGCTATATTATATATATAATTTTAAAATAGAAGTGTTATTATTAAATGAATAAAGTTAAATTAATATAAATTAAATTTAAATATGTTTATATTATTGATTTATATAAGCTTAATTTTATTTTATGGGTATTTTAGTTGAGTATATTTATGTATTTAAACTTTAAAGTACTTTTATTTCTAGTCATACCGAAGAGAGTATTTTATTGATTTTAAATTTGTATATCTCGAGTTTAACTCATGGTTGTATTGGTTGTTGTATAAAATGTGAGTTGTAAATATACTCCATATAATTTCTCTCTCTTAATAATTTATTATATCTCATATAATTTCTCTCTCTTAATAATTTATTATATCTCTCATGAGGCTCATTTTAGACCTCAAAATTCCCCTAATGAATATGTTTATTTGAATGTTTGTTTAAACCACTTCTAGCTATCCACTAACAGTAAACATAAACTCTACATTATTTTTCAATATTTGAAGATAATTGCTACACAGATGCAAACAATTCCAACATCACATTATTTGCCATTACCCCTTTTCGTCTGCTACATATTTGCATCCCATTCTCCAATGCCAAATTATTTCTCATCATCTGGCATTATTGCGACATAGATAGAAACTTTTCTCTAGCTCATATTTAAGGCTGCTGAATTTCAAAATCCCAAATTCAAAACAGTTTCAACTTGCTTCTTGTGTAGAACTCTTCTAAACTTGATACAGATCAGACTAAGTAACGACCTCTGAAAATGAAGGGCTGGTTTAACAGTTCAGCGCTTCCCAATGACAGTAGCAAAAGCACTTCTCTCAGTAGTTTGAAGCTAGAACGCTGATAAATTCAAAAACAGGAAATTTCTTGTTTCTCTGTGTACGTTACATCTGATGCCCGATTTTGTTGGATGTTTCAGGGACTTTGGCTTGGACTTCTCTGTGGCCTATTTGCACAAACAATTTTACTGTTTATAATAACATTTTCTACGAATTGGGAAGAGCAGGTAAATTGCTTCAATATCCTTTCCCCTACTAAAACGGAAGAAATATGAACTAAACACACATTGTATATGATTAAAGCAGGCATAAACCACTAGGATTCAATGTAGCTCGCAGGAACGATTAGAGACAGGATTAAAAGTAGAACGTTAAAAATGAATATAATATTTCTATACATTTAATTGATATGGCCTGTGAGAATGAATGCTTGAGGCTCGTTTGTCTTGTGACCAGGCCAAAAAGGCAAGAGAAAGAGTTTATACATCAGCATTGCCACCGGTTACTGGTAACATAATAAAGGTATGTGCCGTTTAGGTAGCAAGTTTGAGCATTGGAAAAATATTCTCCTTTCTGGGTTTAAAGACTAACTACTCTCGTATTATTTAGTCTAAGAATGGGCACATTACACTACTTGGATTAAGAGTGGACATATATTCCTTGATCAAAGACCATACCGAGAAAAATAAACCATTTTAAACAATAAGACATACAAAGCTGTCCCTATAAATCTGAAGGCAGATTGAATGTTACAAGTTGCAACGATATACGTTAAATATATTGTTTTGGCATCCTAGTTTCTGTCAAGGCCTTGCAGTTGACCAATACAATAATTTTAGGAATAAGTTTTTCTGTTCTTATCATTTTTTCTTTTATGGGTTCTGTAATAGGAGAGCAGAAACAGAAAAGAATACAATAAAGAGGACTATTATGAATCTAACAATTGGGTGCTTAAAAAAGGTGATATTTAACATCTTGCACTGTGGCAAATGTGTTCAATCAAGCAGGATGAGCAATAAAGTCTTCGGCCTGCATGGTATCAATTTTCAAACTCTCCTGCAATCAAGGCAATTTTTTTGGCTTCCTTCACACATGCTAAAATAATAAATGTGCCTCGCCTGCTTCACATCTTTAAGGGAAAAGGCAGTCCTGAGTGTTTTATTCAACTAGATATTACATGGAAGATTTTCTTCTCGTATTTTCTATGAATCTTGTGCCAACAGCATCTTGGTGCATAAATGAAAAATAAATTTGTTAAATGGGGACTCGAGAACTGTTGACGATTGGCACAGTTGCATGTAAGAGTAGAAAGTCCTTTTGTGTGTGGATACGCCTAAACTCGTTGATTCGCTCCTCGCACCTTTCTATATATATATACCTTTGTTATTCACAGTCTTTGAAAGAAATACTGAGTTTTCCAATGGAAACAGACATTTTGATGCACAATGTAATATTGTTGGTTTCTTCAATGGAAATAGAAACCTTTTGAAGCACACTGTTGAAGAAAATAGAAACCTTTTGAGGCATAACGCCCTCCAATAACAAGCAAAAGTAGTGGAACTGCTTATTCCCTGCTCTTGTCAACAAGATTTAGTTCAATAATTGTAGATTGCTGTCTTATTGCTGTCGACCAACAAGATTTAGTTCAATAACTGTAGATTTCTGTCTTATTGCTGTCAGTCGCGGATTTATTTCTTGCTATGCTTGGGCTACAGTGCTAGCATTTTGATAGGAATGGTGATACCATCGAAGGGTATATTCCCATCAATTCGCAAGTAAATAGTGAGGTATACATGGCCAACTCGTCAATGATACAAGGCTGTCTTAGAGTATTTAGAAGTTTTGTTTTGACTGGACAGAAAGGTAGAGATGAAAAATAATCATCCAGACGGCAAACAATAGCAAAGCATTAATTCTTTGTATTTGTGGATATAATATATAATATAATCTGTGGATTAATATATACAGCCTGTATATGTACAGAGGAAATATAATATAGACACTGTATATCGTGATTCGTGTATATTTGCACAGCTTGCTTGCCAACTAGATAAGGCTGGAAAACTTAATACATTACCGACCAAAAATAAGTTACGATTGCACTGAAAGCGGTCGTTCCAGCTCAAGAAAGTTAAACTGTAAATTTAGTTCAATAATTGTAGAAATGCACTAAGATTTGTGACTGTTACAAAGAAATATGGTGATATTAAATTTCAATTGTAAAATAAAATGATAATTTTTTTTTGGGAATCTGGCTTGGGCAATTATACATGAAATAGGTGAGGGTTCATGATCAAATGTCCCCGGGGAGATTCGAACTCAGGTGGGAGTGCAATAACCAAATCTCCCAACCACCGGAGCTACCCCTCATGGACATATATATATACCAAAAATAAGTTACTACTGCACTGAAAGCGGTCGTTCCAGCTCAACAAAGTTAAACTGTGAATTTAGTTCAATAATTGTAGAATGCACTAAGATTTGTGACTGTTACAAAGAAATATGGTCAACAAAGTTAAAACTGTGAATTTAGTTCAATAATTGTAGAATGCACTAAGATTTGTGACTGTTACAAAGAAATATGGTCAACAAAGTTAAAACTGTGAATTTAATTCAATAATTGTAGAATGCACTAAGATTTGTGACTGTTACATAGAAATATGGTAATATTAAATTTTAATTCTAAAATAAAATGAGAAGTTTTTTTTGGGGAATTTGGCTTGGGCAAGTATACATGAACTTGGAGAGGGTTCACCATCAAATGTCTCAAGCGATTCCCAGGTGGAGACTGCAACAACCAAATCTCCCAACCACCCGCTGAGCTACCCCATGGACACACACATATATATAACTTTCTATTATTTTTTATAAATTACAATTTTAATAAAATAAAATGTGAATTTTTTTTTTTTGGGAATTCTGCTTGGTTATATATATATATATATATATATATATATATATATATGAATGATAACTTTCCGGTATTTTTTATAAATTATAGTTTTTTTAAAGTTTAATTATATAATAATTTGTTTATTATATAAAAAATTTGCATTTTAAGTAAACTTAATTAATTTAAAATGAACTTTTATTCATAACAGAAATGGACATTCATAACAATAATGGATTATTGTGGAAGAATGTCGTAGTGAGAAATCTAATCTTTTTTGTTGCTTTGTGGACTTTAGAAAGGCTTTCGATACAGTACCTAGAAATAACCTTTGAAATAGATTAGAAGAGCTAAAGGTTCCTTACAAGTTGAGAGCTGCCGCAATAAGGTTATACGAGAATGTAATTGCCAAGTTTAAGAGCAACGAAGGGTGGTCCAGAGATATTAAGTGCAATATCAGAGTTAAACAAGGTTGCCCCCTCTCCCCTACCCTATTTGGATTTATATCGAAAAGCTAGAAGGTTGTTTTGAAGAAGCAGGTTGTGCTGGCACGTTCTTAGCTGGGATAGTCATCATCCTTCTTCTCCATACTGACAATGTTGTTCTTCTGGCAAGGGATCCGTATGATCTTGATAAGAACCTACGACTTAAGAATTTCTGCTCTACCATGGGTATGACTCTCAACACTGACAAAACAAATGTTATAATTATCAAATCCAAGGACACTTACGCTAATTTTGTATATGACAATAGCAACTTGGAGGAAGTGTCTTCTTACAAATACCTAGGAATTGATATTCATCACAAGCTCAACTAGAATTACAGCATTGAGAAAAAGATTTAAGGGAGGGTGGAAAGCTTATTTTGGTCTTGAAAATAATTGTAAAGCAGCAAACCTTGTGACGTGGGATAAAAAGAAGCTCCTCTTTGAAACTTTAGTCACTCCTGTTATCTTGTATGGTTGTGAGGTTTGTGGTTGCAACATCTCTAGAGAATCCTGGAGGAAGATTGAGCAAATCTAGAAGCGTTTTATAATGTATAACCTCAAAATTAAAAGCAATACACCATATCCTATTCTCCTTATAGAAGTGGGTCTTTCCCCTATCGAGGGCCTAGCTATGACTAGGCTCCTATTGTACAAGCACAAAATCAATAACATGGGAAACCATAGACTTCCAAAGCTAGCTTTTAATTCCAGCCAAAACCATGTCAGGCTCAAGCGAGTTTGGTATAAAGATACCAGGGCCTGGTTAAACCACTAGGAGATCGACGAAAATGTTGCATTGCAAAATATTAATAACATTAAAAATATTGTTACTTCTAAGTTTAAAGAGAAATTGTGGTGTGAGAAAGATTTAGAGGCTAAAAGAAAATTAAGATATTACAAGGAGGTCATCAACCATACTCTAGAAGATCAGAAGTATCTCTCTGTATTAACTAATTTAAAGAAAAAAATTAATATAACCAAGATAAGAATGAACTCTCATGAGCTCCATAATGAAACAGGTCGTTGGACAGTTCCTAAAACACCATGGGTGGAAAGGATTTGTCGTCTTTGTGAGAATAGGAACATTGAAGATGAAAACCACTTCCTCTTAGAGTGCGCTGCGTACACTCACATTAGATCTCAGTTTCATAATCTTTGTTGCAATATCGACCTTCCTAGCCTTTTAACTTGTCAAAATTATAGTGAGCTCGAGACGCTTCTCACCAAGCTCTTTGAGCATAAGAATACAATTTTAAAACAATCTAATTAATTTGTTTGTTTAGGTTTGATAGACCAAAGTTTGGTCTCAGTGGACGTTAACCACCACCACCACCATCATATATGCACAATTATTAATTTATTATTCTTCTCTATTTTAAATTTTATTTCTGTTAGTAATTTCAAATTAACTTGTATTCATAACCGAAATAAATATTCATAACAATAATGATAGAGTATATATAAAGATAACATTTATATATGCCATTATTAATTTATTAATTACAATTTGATTTTTCTTTCTCTATATATTTGTGAATTGAAAAATACAAATATATCTTTTTTTTATTGATCAGGTGATAAGTCAATTACAATTTATGTTTTCTCTATGTCTACGGATTGAGGATTGAAATAGACAAAATACCTTATGAATTGAGTTACCGCCTGTGTACTAAATTCTAACTAATACATCATTCCATATCTTTAAAATCGAAATAGACAAAATGCTTTATAAATTGAGATATTTGCCTTTGTACTAATTGATACATTATTCCATATATTTAAATTAACTATTGTATTCTCCAGAAACCAAACATCGAAATAGACAAAATGCCTTGTGAATTAAGATATCTGCCTATTAACTAATTAATACATCATTCGATATATTTAAATTATTATTGTAATATCTTTTTCTAAGTATTGAATTCCAAAAACCAAACGGATTTTAACTATTATTATATTTTTTTATTTAAAAAAAGTTCAATCCTTTTTAATTAAATAAAAGGACCTCTAAGATTACCATCTATCACATATTCCAGCATTACTCATCTGTTCATGCAATGTATATTGCCTATTACATATCAAAAAGTAAAATTACCATCCATCAAATATTCCAACATTACTCATTTGTTCATGCAATGTATATTGCTAGAGCATTAAAACTATCTATCAACATATTCAAAAAGTCTAAGTGAGTTCTACATTATCCTTCGTAGACTAAAAGTTCTCTCGACCTGTTGTGTACAACAACTAATTATATTTCTTCTCATTTTCATAGGAAAAAAAAAGAGGTTTTTTTAGTATTCGTGACTTAATACTTCATCTACATATTCCTGAACAATAAGATTTCTTGTAGAAAGCTCCAATGCATCCTTTGAAAGGCGATCTGCCAGATGGTTGTGTTATCACTATATATGCTAACAAAAAAATGAAGTGAAACCACTTACTAGTTCATCAATCCTTTTAAACCAATGTTCAAGAGTGAGCAGCTTCAAACTGGTTCTCCCATTAACCCAGTCAATGACCATCATTGAATCACCATGAACCCGAATTTCGAGAATCCCCATAACGCTAGGTACATACACCAGACTATAGAGGGCCAATAATTATTCCTTGGAATTAGTGTTGAGACCACATCCCAGTCTAATCAAGTAGAAATGATCTCTGCCAATGCAAAGGACTGCACTCGTGCCACCTGCACTGTGAATTGTCGCGTCATCAAAGAAACTTGTGGCATCAAAACACCGAGGCCCAAGACCAATATCCCTGTGTTTACTCCACCTAATCGTTGTTGGGTAACCAACAACCAAGTCCAAGTAATGTAAAACCGTAGTATGCACCAAAGGAGTTTTGCCAGAGAATACCCATGTGTTTCTGCACAACCAAATGGCCCAGATACATAAAAAAAAGTAGAAAGATAGACTCACCTCCATTGCTGATCCAATCAGCTAAAACATCCAGCAAACTATTTGCCTCATAGCTATAGCCCAAACCCAAATGTTTTAGTACAAGTCTGCTTACTTCTTTTCCAAAGAAACAATCCATAAATAGGTGTTGAACTGACTCACCATCACAGTGACAAAGGTGACAAATCTTTGGGCAGATCCATCCTTTCCTGCTCAAATTGTCCCAGGTACAAACTTTATTCGTCATGTACAACCAAGAAAAACATTTAATCTTCAGCGGAATCTGCCATTTCCACAAATCCTTCCAACGCCAACATTGTGTTTTATCCCTTGAAGAAACAACAATGAAGTTGTATGCTAAGCGAGCCGTAACCTGGCCATTTGTTTTGTTGTAGGACCAACTGAGAACATCAAGTTCGTTTGATAATTTTAAGCCAATATACCGCAAAGACGTAGTGTAAGAATCCCACTCATCCTTCCATGTTCCACCCAAATCAAGGTCTTCAGTTGACAACCAGTATGAACCATTCACAACGCCGAACCTAGAAGTGCAAATCTGATCCAAGGTCACAATGCCATAGCCATGCAAGTAACTGATCAAAGGCTTCGACAATGAGGACATGCCCTCCATCACAGCCAATGGGTCCATGCCAATAATTCCACAACCCACCTTCCAGCATAAAGATTTACAAGTCCACCCAAGCACTCTAAGGAAACCATTCCAAATAATGGATGTATTTCCAACAGAGTAGGACCCTAGCCTGAACCAATCTGTAAGGGAAAGCTTTTTCGAGTATTTGACCTTCGAAGTCTGATTCCATATGCCACTACCAATAACAGCTTCCCAAAAACTTTTGATCCTTAAAGCATCATTGAACTGACTTAAGTCTTTTATGTTCCACCCCCCAAGATCATAAGGTCGAGACAATAAATCCCATTTGGCAAGATGAACGCCCCTCTTAACAACACAACCACTCCACAGAAAATTGGACATCAATCTCCTAATGGAATTCATCACAGAGCTAGGAATTTTCATTAAAGAAAAGCAGTAAACTGAGAGTGCTCCTAGCACCGATTTTAGAAGAATAAGGTGGCCCCCCAGTGACAAAAATCTAAAGGTCCAATGGCTGATTTTTGCTCAAATCGCTTGATCAACCAGCTCCAGTTCGCCACCTTGTAATCTAAAGGCTTGAGCCAATATCCCATATATTTGAAACCACTTCGAATGGACTCCATCCTGTAGGGGAAAACAACCTTAACCTGTTCGATAATTCCAGAAGATAGATTATTAAAATGAAAAGATGATTTATCAGAGCTAATCATCATACTAGTAGCTGTCGTGAAGAGGTCAACGATATGTCTAAAAATTTTCCATTCCGTAAAGGAGCAAAAACCAAACAACATCACGCCATCCACAAACAAAATGTGGGTGATCGACAGCGTGGAAGAGAGCTTAATCCCATGGATCAGACCCAGACTATTTTCCTTGTGTATTATTAGGCTCAATCCCTAAACAATTAAAAGAAACAACAATGGTGATAATGGACACCCTTGTTGGAGTCCTCGACTAGTAGGGAAAAAAGAAGAGGGCCTCCCATTGATCAAAACCGCAAAATTTGCAGTGGAAACACACTCCATGATCCAGTTAGCAACCTCCATCGTTAAACCAATTTGCAACAGAACCGGTCTCAAGAAAGTCCAGTTGACATGGTCGTAAGTCTTTATCATGTCCATTTGGGCATAAAAGCTTCCATATTCTTAACTTTAATAGAATGCATGCCCTCTTGTGTTATCCCCACTACCTCATGGATTTTCCTTTTCTTGAAAAAGCCGAACTATTCCTCCAATAGTAACTCCGCAAGTAAGGGATTCATCCTGTCAGAGAGGATTTTGGTAATCACTTTGTAAATTAAATTATAGAGTGATATTGGCCCGTAATCGGCGAAATGCTTCGACTTACCACATTTAGGAATCAACACAATGTAAGTCACATTCAGAACTAGTGGAATGCAACCATGGACCTTGCTATATTCACTACCTGTAATATGTCATTTCCCACAAGATCGAAGAAGGCGAGGTAAAACTGAATAGGCCAATCGTTAGGTCTTGACGCCTTTTCCTTTGCAAAACCATGAAGAACAGCTTCAATTTTTGTCAAATTAACAGGTCTGCCAATATGTTTAGCCTCAACGTCCGAAAATAACCTAGGATAGAGGCTAAGTACCTTGAGTTTTTTCTACAAATGTGCAGGTTCCTCATCACAAAATACCCTCTCAAAATGATGTTTCTCCGCCTCCATCAATGCCTCATCATCAGATATAGATTTACCTTCACGATCAACCAAGTCCCATACAACATTTGCATTCCTACCTACACTTGCAAATTGATGAAAAAACTTAGTATTTGTGTCCCCAAAGTGATCCAAATCGCCCTACTCTTTAGCATCAATGTAGCAGCTTCAAATGATAGAATCTCTTCGTTGTGTTTCTTCAATTCAATTAATAACATCGCCTCTTCAGTAGAAAGCACCCCCATCGAGGTCAAAAGAAAGAGATCAAGGATCTACTCCTCAATATCCACCAATTCGCATTTTTTATCATGTTTTTACTGTTTCTCCCAAGTGATAACATCCAACCTGAGAACCTTTAGTTTTTTTAGTAGAGTATAAATGGGATTTGGTTTAGAAAGAGAACAACATTTTGTAGCGCAAGTATGCCTGATGAAGTTGTCGAAGTCATCCACTTGCAACCATGTATGGTTGAATTTAAATGGATAGGGGACCTTCTCCCTCCCACACTTCTATTCCAAGCAAATGGGGAAATGATTTGAAATTTCAAAGGGCCGAACCCAAGTTCTGTATCACGACATCAAAGGCAACAGGTTCTCAGCCACCAGAAAATGAGGCTAGTCTTTTTCCAATACCATCGATACCCACCCGACCATTCCTCCAAGTGGGTCCGAACTTTGCAGGTTCAACATCAAGTAAATGTCGCGAAGAGATCATATTGCGGAAAAAGGAACCCAAAGGGTCACATCTGGCGTTTTCACCCCACACCTCTGTAGCCAAAGTCAAAAAGTTAAGATCACCTGCAATCACGAGGTGATTCAAATTTAAAAACCCTTTCGAAATAATGGAGTTCCCGAAACCCTCTCTATTGCAATATGGAGCATATATGTTTAATAAATTCCACATGCAATGCGTTCCCATAGCCACAGCTTCAAGCATAATGCCAGCCTCAGTCACAAATTCCTTGTAGCAAAAAATTCCCGGATCCCACGTTGCCAACAGCCCCCTAGACTATCCAACAACGTTAACAACACAAAATTCCCATCCCGAGAAGAACTTAGAAAAGACCCTAAGCGCCTAATAGGTATCGCAGATGGTTTCTTGTATGAACACCATGCTCAGTTGTAAAGATGAAAGCAAAGACTGGAGGGCTAGTTGTTTAGGGTGCCCTCCAAACCCTTGAACGTTAAAGGAAACAAGTCGCATTTAAGAACCACCAATCCAGGTATCCTGTGTTCTAAGAACCCCATCATGTGCAGGCAATGCATGACTATGGTTATTGCCTAAGGACCCTCGTCCTCATCAGCATCAATCCCCCAACAACCCTTCCTCGGTTTCTCCTTACGGGGCCTTCTGATAGTGACATTTTCATGTTTGAAAGATAATAATGGTAGAATGGACAGTGTATCCTACGGTTTGTCCAAGAAAATGGACAGTGAAACCTTAAGAGATGGGTTGAAAAAGGATGGTGACATGGTTGGGATTTTCTCCAAACTCAGAGCCAAAGAAGGGGATAAGGGCCCCTCACTCGATGGCATAGGAAAAATAGAGTCCTCTAGGCGAGTTCCACCACCCAATCCGATACCATTAACCCCCCGATCCAGTTCATCAGACAAACATACAGAATTGACCACGACCCCTTCACCCTCCCCTGTCACCCTATTTGGTGCATAAGCACTAGGCTCAGACCGGTCCCCCAACACCTCATCACTACCTTCCTCAGTAGGAAGGGGAACAGAGTATAGAGGCCTCTCATAACCCTTCAAATTCACAACTCTGTCAACACTATGACACCCAGCCAAAGCACCCTGTGCGATTTCATCGATGGCAACCAAATCATCCAGTTCTAAATCAATACAAATAGAATGATAACAAGGTAAAGTGTTACTATTATTATAAATATTACTTCAACATGTCACATGAATTCTAGATTAACCTTGCGGAAGTATTGTCGAATACACTTCGAATAAATAATTTATTTATTCAATAATAATATTGCATTTTTGGTAAAAGGTGTTTTTTAGCATGAAAACTATAATGCCCAATTAGGTTTTGATTAAGATAAGAAATGTTTATTGCTTATTTTGTTGCATTAAAATGAATTTGATGTCATAAAAGTTATCGACATAAAAAATGATGTCTTAGTAGATGGCTTACATGTAAAGGGCTCTCTGCTCTTTTACTGAAAAATACATCAAAGGTTCACAACTAATGTGAGCAGTCCGGATGTCTTCAAAATTTTAGAATAAATCTAGCGTTTATAGTTTTCTTAAGTTAAAGATAGTGAAAGGTAAGTTTAAGAAGACTGAAATTGTTATAATTGCTGAGAAAAAAAATTAATGTTGAATTAAAGCACAACACACCAATGAGTTCTAATGCTTGATTTAAGCATGCCATTGAATTTGGTAGATAATATTTGTTAACATTTACTAATAAAAGATGGCTTGTGATTGATCCTGAAGTAAAACATTAGATATCCCACATCAAGTTTTTGAAACTATCTCGTACATTTATGAAAAAACATATGATGTCAATGGTAATATTAGAAGATATCCCACATCACATTTTCCAAGCTCTCTCATACTTTTATGAAAAATCATATGCTCCCTTGCATGCCATGTCTAGCTACTTGTCTATACCTATATTCCACCTATCTTGTTCGAGATGCATCATATTTAACAAATATGCATGAATGCCATCAAGAAGAAGTTAGTTAGTTTTGGGAAAACAAGTAAGATGTTTTACATGGCAATGGATATGCCACTGAATGTTTTCTACAACACTGTAAAGAACAGTCAACCACAGCAGTTCACAAATGTTGTGTGCACCATTCTCTTTAAATATTATCGCTCAATCTAGACAAAATCCTAAATTTTTGGTTGCATATTCGATTTTGAGGCCTTATTGAATGTAATATATCTACAACATAATACATTATGAGAATTTTGTTGCATGTTGGGTGTGGATAATGCCTAACTTTTGCCAAATCATATATATTGAGCAACTGTCAAATTGAATCCCCTAGAGCACAATTGATATTTGAGAATTAAGCTTTCTTCAACACTTTCGCTCTCTTGTCGTTGTCGTCAACAAAAAACCCTCTATCATCCTTGGGTAACCATCTTCTTCTCGTAGTTAAAACAAGCTATACCATTTGAAAAGACAACATCAACACTACTTTGAGGAAATGGAAGATGTGCATAGGTCATTCATCTTATTTCCTATTGATTAGAGCACAATCATTAACATCCCGTTGCTCTTTCCAATTATGCCATCAACATTCAGACAATGTTAGTGTACAACAAAATTTAGGATACATGTTTACATAGTTGTTCAATAAATCCTAGAAAAACTCAAAATTGATAGCCTTGTTATACTTTCAAAGTTCATGTCCACAATAATATAAGTAGAAATATAGACTAAGGCAATATCCTTCCCACAAAAAAAGCATGTCGACATAAAGCACTTATGGATTTACCATAACTTGAGTTTTGGTTATCCTAATTTGAACAAGTGGATTGCCATCTCATCAAGATAAAAGTATATGAAGTGCTTTGTCTCATGAGTAACATATGCATTTGAACATAAAAGCCCTATAATGAATAAGGAAACTAAGTTGCCTTAAACGGTCTTCAATCAATTACACTTTAAAATCTCAACAATAGATAAAGTAAAAAATGTATCAAGAGTTCCCATACTTTTTCCTGGAAATCGCATTAAGACTTGGAAGAAAAAAATTAGTGCACAATAAAAGCGAAGCAACTACCAAGGATAGATAGAAAAAATGTAAACACGAGATATATAAATAATAACAATATATGTAAATGATAAAAAAGATTTAAACACGAGATATATAAATAATAAATAATATATGTAAATGATAGAGGCATATTAAACTTTAAACACATGCACACAACTTAAATGATTATTATAATGTCATATTTAAAGTCCTGAAAATACTAACTCATTCACTTCAAAGCAAAGAACAAGCTTAGATATATAATTGTAGATAATTAAAAGAGAAGAGTACCTACATGCATATGCAAACACTATTATACTGAATAAACACTATGTACTGATATTTTTGACATAAACGGTTTTCTACTTTTCTTTGGTTTTCCTCACAGGTTATTTAGAAAAAAATTGTTCTCTGAAGACAAATATATGGTGATCAGAAAAAAAGTTGTTCCATGAAGACAAATTTGTGGTGGTCTTCTCGTTGTTTTGCCTCTGAGAAATCTCCTTTTCGGGCTCACCCTCCTTTCGCAGACATGGTTTTATATGATCCTAAATCCTACAGGTTGGTTCTCCCACATAATTCTTTCCTATCGCTTACTTACAAGCGGAGTGATGGCTCACAATGTTGAGATTGCAGCTTCGACCTTGCCATTGTACTAGTGTCCTCTTCCGTTAGTTGCATACAAGTTGGTGTGGGTGGGAAAGCAGGGGAAGCATGTTTTGAGTTGGTGAAGTGTTGTAACTTGTCTCTTGTTTCCTTATCCTGTGATGCATGACCCCACGGAGCAGTATTAAGGAAACTCTCTCGACCTTAGACTCCAATACCATGACTATCCCATTGCTAGTGCATGCTACAAGTGTATAGAGTGCATGGTACAAGTGTATAGAGAATCGTTGAAATAACCAAAGCAATAAATGTGTTTATCCATTCATGAAATATTATGGTATATATTTTTGCATCATACATTAGTTATACTAATGCCTAACTTAGGATGTCCATAAGGATTCCTATACATTGATATGGTTAACCCACATGCACTAAAGTATTCCCCCTTGAGTGTACCTCCTATGATCCAAATATATGACTAGGGGTCTTACCCTAGCCATAGGCCCTTGATTGCTCTTGGGCCATTAGGATTTCTTCCATGGTATGATTCCCTATTTGATTACTTTTTTGCAATATAGATTCCCATTTGGGTTTGTATTTGACTTCTTTAATCGTTGTTGAACCTCCTTACATCCAAATATTACCTAAGTTTGTTATATTCACTTTTGGGACCGTAGGTGCACCCTAATTTAGGTAGGCATTATCTATTTATAAATCAAATTAGGCTAAATTTAGTGCTTTTCGTGGCCTACCTACTACGACTAATTATTTTCTTACCAAATATATCCCTTGTATTTATGTCATCTCTCTTTCCTATATAATAAAGGGCTTCTATTTTTCCTCAACAAACATGAGGGGATCCTTTTTCCCACATCTATAGAGTGAACATCTGCAATTTGACCATTGCAAGCATGACCTCAAATGTGTGAATTGTGGATCACATTGGCATCTCACATGAATGTATAAACGTGTATAAATAGGCTCATCAACCTCATTTGTTCTTTTGAAACAAGCTCTCTAAATTCTTAGTAGCTCTCTTTGAAATGTTTATGACTATATTATGAGAAAATTATGAATATCTACAAAGGGTATGCAACAGACTTCCTTCCACTCCATACTTATTTTGGTCTCATGTTTCATATGGCCTCTCTCAAAATTTTATTATGTTAGAACATCAGTTTTATTATAGAGTTTCTCAATGCTAATGGTTTGTACTCTCATGTACTATTAGATCTCAATCCCGCAATATTATTTCAATTTAAAGATGAAATTTGAAAGTTACTCAAATGCTTATAATTTCTTCATGATTAAGCAATATAATGAAGTTTACCTACTACAATTATCAAATGAATATTATATAATATAAATCTCTTTTCACATACTTCTATTTAATGGAGACCCACAAATTAGTGTATGTATTTTCATATCATGATTTTCCTCCAATAAACTTCTTGCTAATATGTTTTGTTAGAATACATAATTCAACACATCTCACTTGATTTATGCATTTCAAGGAATCCATACACCATAATAAGTATAATAAATATTAATACAAGGAGTTCAAATGTCCAAACTCAAATGCCATAATTTACTTCAAGAATCTATTAAAGTTAATTCCATAATTTACTTCAAGGATTTACCGAAATTCCCATCTCTCAAATTGGTGCTTAAAATTATACATGCACCTTCCTCATATTGTTCTAATTGTTAGTGCACTTGTCATTCTCATCTTTGATCGAATAGTTAGATCAATCATTTAATTATTAGAAGATGGTTGTTTCTTTGTCTACCTTCCCATCAAAGTTTTTAAATGAGGATGCCACATTTGTCAGCTCACTTGTGTACTTTCTTTTGCAATTGGTTCATTTGGCAATGGAATTATTCCTTGACTTGTCCTTCATCTCATTTGATCACATTCATACATTTTTCACCATGACCTCCACTTATTAAATTCAACACATGGATCCGTGGACCAACACACAACTCACAAGATAGATGATACAATTTACTCAGCAATTGAAGAATGAAATAGTGCAAAAATGGCTTGCAACTGTGAATGCTTTAATTAATCAAAAGTAGTAATATAATTAATTACAATGAAGTACAATGGCTAAATAGCCACATGCAATTCGAATCCATGTGAGAAAATTCGAATTGGTTGGACTCTACTTGACTAAATGGTTAACTGACCTTGTATAAATCATTATCGGAGTTCAAAATCCAAACTCAAGTGTCTAATTTAGTGTTGACTAGTCTAACTGACTGAGGTAGGTGAGTAAATGCACCTCACCTACATGGATCCATGCAATCCTAGCACTAACTGAATAGAACTGAGTGTAGGGAACTAGAACTGAATGTAACTGACTCCTAATTGAGCTTGACTAGTCACCAACTGAACTCAACTGATGGAGGTTGGTATCGGCACTCCTAGTGGCTCCTAATTTGTAAGGATTGATATAGGATGCTCCTAAACTGATGCATGCAAGTGCAATTAGTGGCAGTTGGCCTCAATTAGTGTTCCCCACACTTTAGTAACTTGTAAATGTGCCCCAATTTGACCAAGTAGACCCAATGGTGCTAGTGACTAAAAATAGATCGAAAGGATTCCTGATTTAGACATATGACAAAATTGGGCAAGGGAGGATTAATAATCCTAACACCCCCCTTGAATTCTAACTTGGACAATATATGGGCCCTGGTAACTAAGACCATAGGTCACCCATTACAACAAGTAACGCAAAGTAATTGCTCAAGACAAGGAGCTAGGAAAAAAACCACATGGGAAAAAAGTCCCCCCTCTAACTAAGCAGATAGAATAAGGATTCAAGTTCGAAAAACTTGAAAATATGTTGCTGCGATCTTTGTGATGTAGTGAGGCAGCATGCATGATGTTCTGTGCATAGGTATCTTGGGGCCTGGCATGTAGGCTTCTCCATCTTCTCCCAAAATGATGATAGAAGGAAGGAGGAATGTAACCTTTGCCTCTTTCTGGATGAAGAGATGTATGATCCACTCTATTCTTCTGAATGTAGTGAGATTGAGACCTTGCCATGTAGCATCTTACGAGAAGTCTATTACATCTCTTTGAAGGAGGTAAGATTGCATGGCATAGCATAAGGTTCTTAGTCTTCTGAATGTCAGATGGATTTCCAGTCATCTTCCTAACTTCCAGTTTGGAAGTAGGGACTGGATCTGGATCTGAATAACCCTGAATCTCAATCTCATAAACTGATACAGCTGGATCTGCAATACTAGTGGAAACTGCAAAAGAAGTAGATTAAATGTTTTTACCTTCCCTTGCAAGTGGCTGCTGAGAGTGCATTGGTTCTGAAAATGGAATGAAGTGTGAGAACTCATATGCCTTGAAGGCATGATTCGCAACACCCTTCACTATGATGTTCTTAGTAGAGATATTTATGATCTCCACTGAGTCAAGACCAAATATAACTCGCTTTGGAGAGCCAATATGAGTCATCTAGTATACATATAACAGATTTACAGCTAAGGAGGGCACACAAAGCACATATCTGAGCTTTCCATGTTCAAGCTTGATAGAGCCCTTCCCTATGGATTGAACTTCACTGTTATTTCCAATATGAATACTATGACCATCAAAATATTGCAAGGAAGAGAATGATTCTCTGGATGTAACCATATGATTGGAAGTTCCAGAATCAATGAGGAAGGCATGTGCTAATTAGCAGCTAGCCTTCAGTGCATGGCATGTCTCTTCGTGTTATTCAATTTCTTCTCTATGGTCAGCCTTCCTTGTGCTAGTAGGTACAATAATGTTATTTTTCTTCAGAGGAAGATCCACCTCATCAATTGTTCTTCTCATACAGGAGCTTTTTGGATGAAAGCCCCTTCCACAGTAAGAACAAAGGTCTTTCCTTTACCATTCTTCTTGCTCCTCTTTGAACCTGAAGGCTCATTTGACTGCTCTTTCTCCACAAGAAACTCATCCTTTTGCTTCCCTTTATCATTCGATACCTTAGGTCCTCTTGTAACCAGTGCTTGATCTCTGGAAGATCGAATGATCCCCATTTGGATCAACTTATCATGTTCCTGAGTGAGAGATTCAATGAAAGAGTTAAGAGTAGGCATCCTCCTATTTTAAGTAGTAAGCTTTACTGAATGAAATGTTGATACAAATACCAAGTAGTCTACACCAAGTTTTGAGAGAATGGCAAGGATGAGTTGATCATCCTCCTTTTCAACCTTGCATAGCTTCAATTGGAACACTAGATTCTTGAATTTTGTGAAGAAGTCATTGAGTGTTTCGAAATTGGCTGGATGAAGAGAAATCAACTCATTCTCCAGTTGATAGATCCTCAGATCATCGTGCTTATCAAATAAGGAGGAAATATTATCCCAAACCTGCTTGGGAGTCTTCAATCCATTGATGTGGACGAGAATATCTCGAGAGATTGAGAGGCACAAGTATCCATAGGCTTCATCAAGCCTATTGAAGTACTTTTCTTTGTCAACATAAGGGATTGGCTCTGCCTCTGTCTCCACTGTAACTCTGAATATTATTTTGTAGCGTAGATGCATCTCCATGTCCTCCTTCCACTGGTGATAGTTGAAAGGAGTGAGAATCTCTATTGGAGGGGCCATCTGTAATGCAGAGAAGAGGACTGAGCTGTTGTAGCGAATGCAGTGAAAGAGACTGAGCTGCTTGTAGCGAATGTAGTGAGGAGGACTGATAAACCTGTAAATCACACAATCAAACAGACAAAATAATTTCGACAGTCTGCACTTTTGGAATTTCCAAGTTCACACCCAGCATAGTTGATCAAGCAAGCTTGATCAACAATTCCTTAACTTGGGATATTAAGTGGTAAATTCTCTGCTTCTGGTGCAGTACTGGAAGGAGATATTTTGCTCCAAAAAAATTGGATTCAAGTATGAATTTGTAGTAGGAGAATTGCCTTGCCCTGCCGAGGCTCTAATACCATATTAAATTGAGCACATAGATATGTGGACCAACACACCACTCACAAGATAGATCATACAATTTACTTAGCAATTGAAGAATGAAACAGTGCAAAAATGGCTTGCAACTATGAATGCTTTCATTAATCAAAAGTAATTAGATAATTAATTACAATAAAATACAATTGCTAAATAACCACATGCAATTCAAATCCATGTGAGGAAATTCGAATTGGTTGGACTCTACTTGACCCAATGGTTAACTAACCTTGTCTAAATCATTATCAGAGTTCAAAATCCAAACTTAAGTGTCTAATTCAATGTTGACTAGTCTAACTGATAGAGGTAGGTGAGTAAATGTGCCTCACCTGTAGTCCATAGTCATTGCGTGACACCACCTATCTTTCAGCACAAGAACTTGGTCTCCTGCACTTACTTGGTAGTGGAATATGCATATTCACGTAGAGCATGTCCATGCTTTCACTCTAGGGTATCCTTTGTTAAATCTACTATGCCTAACAAAACAATCCGACCTTGGACTTGGACTTATGCAATGTGTTGTTTAACTCAACCATGTTATACTTCGCTAATAAACAATAAACACAAAGAAATCAACCATAACCACAACAAATGTGTTGGGTACCCAAACTAGGTACCGACAAGTCTTTTATTATTGAAGAATTTATAACATTACAATGAGGAGGAGGTTTGTCACATGTCCATAACCTCAATTACAATAGCCAAGCTAAAATTCGACATTTCCCACTTGTTTCCTCCTTATCTATATACCACACGTTTGCTTATTCCCCTGTAATCCTATAACACACAACACTTGGTATTCAATAACTTGTCTTCCGTAGTAACTCTCCATGGGCTAAGCTTACTTGAAAGAGTTATTCCCTAGACATATAAACCCTTTAACATATACTTTGTTGAAATAATTTGTATTGATTCTTCAACCTTGCTACCTGAACAAGGATTCTTCCATCGAACTTGGCATTACTTCCTTCACAAGTGGGCACCCAATGTTGCTCGCTCGTGCCGTTATACGTCACAAGTGGACACCCAATGTAACGAAATTTGTTGATATTTCTTTTAAGGCACCTGGCAGAGTTCACTTATGCTCATTGATGTAAAACCATTTTCCCCTTTCAAGGTGTCTTACCACTGTGTCTTGGGAAAGTGGACACATGGACCTTTTTTTATTCAAGATGAAGTGGGCATGCCTTGCAACAACTTAACATCCAAATCCCTTCGATTGCAAGGTGTCTCCATGGTCAGGCAATCCCTTACCTATCGTGCCTTGGGAAGTGTTGATCAAGTTTCCTCTTGCTCAAGTCACCATCTAATTTCATTGCATGATCAACAAGTGTTATAAACCAACATGTATTTTCCCATGGAAATCATATTGACTTACCATGCCAACTGCCAAAGTCTTGTTGACACCTTGTTGTATATGTTCTCTCGATCCAATGTCTACTTTCCCTTGCTTTGCATGCAACTAAATGTTCCCATTGTGTTGATCCTTGCCTTGATCACACATAGGTGTGCTAGTTTTTGATGATCACGAGACATACAAAGACTGAGTTGGTGGGGTTGTCACCTTCACCAAGGTAGGGACATTACATCAATGCTCTAACCGACTGAGCTGTGGGGCCAAGTATTTTTATATTTTAGGTAGCATTTTATTGTCGATGTAATATTGTTATGCTTTCATTCTAAGATATTTTTCGCTATGGCTTATACTTAAAAGTCATTAATATTTTTAAGGGATGTAGGAATTAAAAATTCTATGTACCTCACCCTAGCTATAATTATGAACTGAATATGTTTAAAAGACATAATTAGATCACCCTAAGCAAGCAAAGTAAGATATGGGTTAAAAAAATAAAACTAGAGAATCCTAAAGGAATCGAAAGAGAATAGGTTTTTAAGGATATGGAAATAATGGGGTTTTAGCACATGGATTTAAAAAGGTAAAACATAGAGGTGAGGAGCAGGATTAGACATCACCATTTTTGTCATTTACTCCAAATAGTATGGCAATGGATCCCCATAAGGAATTTAATTCCACCCTCTCAAGGTAATTCAAATTTTGTTACACTCCCATGTATTCAAGTAGTTAGAAGAGGGTTAAATTCTCCCATTGAAAGTCCTTGTTTAGATATGGATATTTTTAGTATGGATTTAGGGGATGGAATTCCTAAGGTTATAACCATTACCTTAGCCTCCACTACTCATAATTATGATTTCGTGGAGCCCAAGGGTCCAAAGGTGGATGTTTATAGTCCATATGAGAGGACTTCAAAGGAGGAAGGGAAACCCTTAGGTCATATTATGAGTTAATGCCTAGAAAAGTATAATTTATATAAGAGAAGGGTTTTAGAAGGGGGTTTGGCCCTATATACTGGATGGTCTCCTTCTATTGGGAGGAAATCACACATGACAATTGCAAAAATTTAGACAATCAAAGAACTCAAAGAAGGGAAACACATGATTATTAGTAGGGGTCTTTAGAGTAAGGAATACTTAGAAAGACATGCCTCCATGATTATTCTCCTAAGCAACTAGCCTAAAGATTTATTTTTTTCAATTTATAAGTTAGTTTTTTCCCTTCTTCAACAATCTATGTGTTTTGGTTCAAAAGTAGAAGACATTATCTCTTCCTCCTTTAAAATGTTGGAATTTCTATTGAATGATGTTGAGGGTTTGTCAAGTGCTCATGTTACATGATGGAATGTTAGCATAAATCCAATCTCTATTAGTATTCTCCATGCCATTATTCTTTTAGAATGTTGATATAAAGAAGTGGGGAAAAGGTTCATTATTATCGATTTGTCACTGGGCCCTGTGGGGACATAAATTCTAGTCATAATATTATTTCCATAAACCAAAATTACTTTAGTCAATCTTGGTATTGACAATAAGTATATGATCAATATGTAGTAAATGTGACGATTCAAAATGCCAATAAAAAAAGAATTAAAGACATAAATTTCATATTAACACTTGTCAACACCTCCACACCATCAAATATTTGCTCTCAAAACATGGATAGGAAGCATGAGTGTCAAGCATACGTCATACATCAATATTGATTGATATTGAATTATTAGGTGAAATTAGCAATGAATTAGTTTAACATTTTACGATTTGGACATTTTTTTGTCATATTTTTCCTATTAGTTTTGTTTGAAATCTGGTAAAATTTTGAGAAGAATTTTTGGAAATGCAAATAGAATTGTTGATATTGTGCAGTATGGGGAAATAGGGATATTTGAGGGCACTAAATCCATTTATACATTCAAAAATGCAACTTCAACAATGAAAATATGCAATTTGACCAAAGATTATATAACCAGGATTCAGTGATGATAGTCGGAAAAAGTCCAAATTGCATAACATTTAGACTACTTTAATATTAACTCAGACTCAATCCCACCATCTTATTTCCAACCATACACAACATTTAATAATAATAATAATAATAATAATAATATTAATAACAATAGTACTCATATTCTATGTAAATGTGAATAATGAACATAGAAAAACAAAAATTATTACACAAAGTAAAACATGTCATTTCTCAATCTTAATCAATTATCTAGCAAAGATATCACTAAAAGTAGATGGATCCCACAACTGGCCCATTAAATTCACTTGCTTGAAGTTTGAGACCTTGGAAATAAAATAATTGAACATGGCACTCTCCCACAGAATCAACATAACATATTGACAACGTTTTGGTGGCAACGATGAAGGTTTCACATGTAAGAATTCAAGCATGCTAATACCATAGATCTTAGTATAAGGATTAGTGGGATGTTAAGTCCAACCTAAAAATGGACTATACAAACATTTTAATCAAATAAAAATAAAAGCAACATAACATCTTACATAAAAAATAAAAAGCAAACAAACAAACAAACAAAACAAATTTATTTGATTTTATGATCTCATCCATAGAATAGAAAAATATCACATTTCACCTTGAAAAAAAATAATTAACAACAAAAACCTTAATACATGTATTGCAAGGATACAAATACAATGGTTTTGATAGTTTCCCCATTAGGGGGATATCCCCATGTGGACACTAAGAATACTAAAATATATGTGTCATAGGTAAAACTTTAATCAACATTAAACCCGCAATGATTTGGGGCATGCTAAAAATTGATGACACTTAATATGTGGTTATACCAAACTCAAAGGAAACAATAGTAGCACAAAGATGGAATCAATGCTAAATATGACGATGTCAAGTCACGTTGAATTGCATTAAGTCTTGATTGGTTTGTACTATACATAAAATAAAGAATTCATATAGTTTTTCCCCTGATGATCAAATTGGTATTCGGACTCATATTAATGACAAGTGATTCTATATAAAACTTGGAATGAAAAGACTAACTTTGAGACTATGTAACTCAATAAAAGCTAAACATAACAAGGGAAACCAAAGTGATAAACTTAGATAGAATAATAGTTAAAAAATGTAAATTACTATTCAATGGAATAATAACTTAATCAATCATTCAACACCATCAATACCTACTACATTGTGTCAACTATACACATACAATTTGTTGTAATCTAAGGGATTACATATGGTTACCAGTAGAACAACAGTACATAACAAGATGCAAGATCATACATACATACATAAAGGTATGAGAAAGAACACAAGTAGTGGTGATATGAGCAACAAGTTTTCTTATATTATTAGACTATCATGTACAAAAGCAACATTACATAATCTGACTCACCAACATATTATATAGTGCATATAAAAAATTATACAGTTATAAATTCCTAACTATTGGGTTGGTCGACCTAATCGACTCGACTGATTGAGGCAACTAGTCTCTAGTCGATCAGGAGGACCTAATCAGCTGGGTGACTATGCTCCTCCAACATATCCCCCACCCCAAAACATTTCTTCATCCCGAAGAGAATAGGGAAATGTAACTTTTTTATACAATTTGAATAAAATTACAAATAGAAGAAAAATTAAAATATTTAGAGTTGTTGCAAATAGGATGCTTCACCTAGTGGAGTAAATTCAAAACCTGCTTCAACAATGTCTAGGGAAGAGAGGGAAAGGCGGTCTTGAAAGTCGTCCTGCTTGGTGAGGACAGTCCTGATGTTTGTTTCCACGCTAGTTAGTTTTGACAGTTGCATCAACTTTACTTTCATAGGTTAATCCACCATGTTCTGCGTGTTGGGGCCAAAGTTCTGAATTTGATTTTTTTTCAATCTTGTCAACTTGTAAATGCACTTGGTCAGTTGACCGACTTCTTCTTATTCTCTCTTGGATTCATGTAACCATTGGTACTCTTTCCTTCTTAATTGATCTTATCGTTGCTACTCCATGCTAAGTTGGTCATCCAAAGTCTACGCTATAATTGAGTCAGATGATTGTTTTTGTTTATAAAGCATAGGGTACTTAGCAGGTTTTGTGTTTCAACAAAAAAATCCATAGTACAAATACAAGTTATTGAGAAAAATCATTGCTTTTAAGTTCCAGTACTTCATATTATTTCAACTTTTTATCACATTCTTTGAATGCTCTGAACTGGTTGGCAATGAGGAGGTCGGTTTCATCTTGTCGTTTCTGTGCTAGATGGTATTCGAATTTTTCATCAACTATCAAGGACAAATTCAACTAGAGTTTGTATTTTATCAATTTTCTTCTCTTGCTGAGGTTCTATTAATGGTACAATAATATGTTCTGCTTTAGATGAAAATACTGCCCAAACATTGTCATGTTCTTCCTTCATTGTTTTGAGTCTTTTGGAATCTTCTATCCATCTTTTCGTGCACTCTTTGGGGGTTAATAAAGGGTACCAAGTTCCTTCTCTGATTCTTTAAATGGTATAAAGACAACAGTTGTTGCTAAAGAATTTAATCCTTGTTGTATTGGAAAATTAATATGAGGATCACTTTTAGACTTTTTATTCTTACTAATATTCCTTGAAGACTTCATATGGATTTTGCTAGAGGTTGCATTCGTTTGCAGTGTAGAAGATGTAGTTATAGTCAATGATGGTATAGTTGATACAAGTGGATTTGATATGGTTGTAGTCGAAGGTGGTGTAGTCGACTGAGGTAAGGTCGTCGTGTTAGGATTATTGAATAATCCTCCCTTGTCCAACATAGTCCTTTTGTCAGTTTCCAAGCTTAGGATGATGTTGTCACTACATTAGTTCCATGGAGATGTTATATGGGGACCACTATCCACTTGATTCCCCCTCATGCATGAGCTTAGGAGATCCAGATACCAATCCCTAGATTTTAGGAGCCCACTCTAAGTTATGGGAGTCCCACCTTTAGTTCATCCTCACAGGAGTGGAGTTAGGCTCCGATGACCACCTTCAGTTCACCTTCAGTTTGCTAATGCACCTATTTTTCATGATTTGAGGACAAAGGCACCCATGCTTATCTACTAGGGCCAATTAACTGGTTGTTAACTGTTTTAGTTGTCTGGAGTTGCGCTAGTGTGTCTTCAATGGTGATTTTTCCTATGCTAGTCAAGTCACATTAAGGGATTCAAATCAATCCAATGTAATTCGAATTTCCTCCTTTATACTATATTATGTTAGTACATAGATTAATGATTTATTGTCATCAGTTTATGCTGTCAAATTTGTGCTTCTTGTCTGATTAATTTCACACTGCAATTTTATCACTTTTTACACTACAATTCATCATCCTTCATAATTTTTTCACTGTAAGGTATATTCATCTTAATGATCTCATGTGATTGATAATTTTGCATGGTATCATAGCTCTATAGAGCTAGTTTATCTTTGATTTGAGAGTTTTATGCATGTTTTGAGAAGAGTTTGGTAAAATTGTGTTGCTACTACAACTGTAAAATGGAGAATTCAACTACCTTGACACCAAGAATCCTCACGCCCTTCAATTATCTGGATTGGAGGGATGATATGCAAATAATATTGTGCAACAAAGGTATATTTAGGGACAAAATGGGAAAGGAGATCGAACCCCAAGAAACTCTAGAGAAATCAAAGTTCCTAAACAAATTGGATGAAGCTTTTGGTTTTTTGTGTATTCATATCTCCAGGGAATTGCTCTTCCATCTTGATGGCTTAAAAACCCCAAGGGATGTCTGGCTTAAGCTCGAATCTCTTTTTGGAAAGAAGGTGAGTTGAGAGGCCACATTTTGGAGTATGAATTAATTGCTCTTCAACCCAAAAATTTCGAAACCATACAACGATATTTCACGAAATTCAAGTCTTTGGTCATGTAGTGTAAACAATGTGCAATTCACAAGAAGGATGAGCAGTTGGTGCTACCATTCTGAGTAAACTTGGACTTGGATTTTCAATATTTTTTTCCACCTTTCACTTGGGAGACTAACAACTCCAAACTGGTGAATGCCTTCACTTGAAGCATTCATTGAATCCTTGATCCAAGAACAAGACAAACTGATCCAAATGGGAGCCTTGAAATCCTCCAATAATTAGGCTCTTTTGGCTGGGGAGTCAAATAATTTGAATGATAAATGGAATGAGAATGGAAATGAAAAGAAAAATATTGAAAACAAACCAAAGGAGAATCAAAATCCATCAGATGGAGCCTCAAGTTCCAAGAAGGATAAGCATAAGAGGTTTGAAAAGATCAAGTGTACTTATTGCAATAAAGGAAACCATTTAGAGAAACTATGTACGAAGAAAAATATAGATCAAATGGCCAAAATTCTTGAGCAAAACCATATTTCCCTCTCAAAAGGTGTGAGGAAGACTGATTCTGGAAGCAAGAAAGATGATCATGAGAGATGACATGCACTGAAGGCTAGATTTTCACAATCTAAAATGTTCCTCATCGATTTTGGAGCCTCTAATCACATGGTTTCCTCCAAAGAGTCACTTTCTTCTCTAGATCTCATTGATGGTCCTAACATTCACATGGGAGATGATACTTATATCCCAAATGTTGGGAAGGGATCAGTTCAATTTTAACATGGAGTGCTCAACAATGTTCTATATGTGCCCTCCTTAGCAAAAAAATTGTTGTCTATTTATCAGATGACCCACACTGGTTCACTAAAGAGAGTTGTTTTTGAACTTGACACAATGGATATCTCATATATTTCTACTGGAAAGATGACATTTAAAGGCGTTGCAAACCATGCCTCCAAGGCATATGAGTTCTCACCCGTTTTTTCCATACTCACATTAAAGTTCCCTATTGACGAACCATGCTAATGAGACAAGTAGACTTTGGCATGATATATTCGACCATATGAACTTCAAGTACCTCTAGCAGCTGCACAATGAAGAAATGGATGAAGGATTTCCCCTCATCAAGTCCTCTCAAGGAATCTGCAAAGGTTGCTTGGAAGAGAAGCATCCAAAGTGAACGTATGATGTTGGGAAGGAAATAAGAGATACCTCTACACTTGATTTGATACATAATGATGTCTCAATACCAATTCCTACAAAATTTATGAATGGATCCAGATACTTGTTGACCTTCATAGATGGCTACTCCATGTATTGTTGGATATACTTTGTTAATCCGAAGTATGAGGTATTTGAGACCTTCAAAGTTTTCAAGGCCTTAGTTGAGAATACTCTTGGGGAGAAGATCAAAGCACTTAGATTTGACAGTGGAGGGGAGTACATACAAAGAGAGTTTCAACTGCTCTATGATTCATAGGGTATCCAAATGAAACATTCAGTCTCATACACACCACAACAAAATAGGGTGGCTAAGAGGAAGAACTGATCATTGAAAGAGATGGCCACCTGTCTGCTTGAAACAAACAATCTTCCACCATATCTCTGGGATGAAGCAATGAACTATGCTTTGTAGATCTAGATCAATGCACTCAACAAGTCAATGGCTAGGGTCAATCCGTTCAAATCACTGATGGAACATAAGCCTGATGTCTCACATCTGATGGTTTTTAGCTCTAAGGCATGGGCCAGAATCCCATCTGAAAAAAGAGAAGCTCGCCAAACCCAATGTAGTGAATGCATTATTTTGGGATATACAAAAGACACAAAATATTACAAGCTAATGAAGATTGCAACCAGAAGATGCCTCATAGAGAGAATTGTTAGATTTAATGAAGATCCATTACAAGATCTGTAGTCAGTTGAAGAGGAAGGTATATTTGATCTTCCTAAACCATTTGCACATGAGGAAGATCAAAATGGTGTTTATTTTGATGATTCAGATCCATAATTCAAAGATGATGACCAAGATGAATCAAATATTGAAGATGAGTATGACGATCAAGCAGATCCAGATCAATATCCATCTCCTGGTCACAATCCTAGGCCTAAATGGGATTAAAAACTCATTGAAGCTACTGGGAACATGGTTGGGGATCCATCTGATAGAAGTAGAACTAGATATTAGTTTCAAGATGAGAACCTTGCACTATGTCATACATATCCACTTCCTCCATAGTGGTGTTATATAATCCTAGAGAGGTGCTACTGATGGTGGGGTCTGATCCACATTCCTATAAAGAGGCTTTCCATGATCCACCATGGAAGGCTGCCATGGATGAGGAATATGAGTTACTGCATAACAAAGAGACAAGAGATCATGTCTCTCTTCCTATAGAGAGAAGATACAAAAGTTCCTTTCTACATGATAACTTGGAAGAAGAGATATACATGGTGCAACCTATTAAATAAATGTAACTTTAGAAGATATTCTATTGTACTTTTATTGTAGTCCTCCTTCGGAGATGTCCTTGATGTAATTGGTCATGTAAAAGTCATGAGGTAAAACCTTCGTTGTAAGTCAGGAGAATAGTACCCACAAAAGGATTTTATAAATGTATTTTGAGTCTTCCTAGGCACTCCTAGGTAGGTCGACCATAATAAGAGAACCTGGATGACGTAGTTAGGAAATTAAGTCACTCACATAATGAATATATAAGGTGCCTCTCTCATTATCACACACTTTCACTCAATCATTACGCAATAGAGAGAAGGAGAGAGAGAAATCTGTGGAAGAGGAGTTGTTATTCTTGTTCTTGGGGTTTTACATTGTACTTGGTCGAATTTTATATAAAGGAAGTTTTACTGGGTTTTCTTCCCCATGAGGGTTTCCGAGGATAAATCTTTGTGTTCTTTTATGTGATTGTGCTTTCCTTTTTTTAGTGATCATTTGCTTATGGTTACGATGTTATGTTGATGTATTTGTAAATTCGGAATGCATTCATCCGTATATCTTATGTATTGTACCCCGATGTTTAATCCAGGAAGTCTTTGTAATGTAATTGAGTCATGTCATGCCCTGATGTTCCGATCGGGAGTTTCTATAATGTAAACAAGTAATGTCAAGTCATTGTGGGTAACCCTCCTATCGGTCAAGGGTTAAAATCCCCACAGTTGTGGGGCCCTAGGGTTATTAGAATATCATATAGAAGTCGACCCTAGGTGAGTCATTGTAAGTCGGGGCAATAGTCCCCATTGTTGTGTTAAGGATAACCCTCCTTGTTGGTTGGAGGAGGCAAAGTCCCCACAAGTTGTGGGGCACTGGGGTTATTAGACACTCCTAGAGATGTCGGCTCTAGTAAGTAATTGTTAAGTGAGGCCGACATTTTCGAGTGGGATTCAAGTGAACGGAAGAATATAAATAGAGAGTGAGCCTCTCTATTGATCACACACACACACTCACTCATTGGGGCGCATGAGTGAGAGAGAGAATTTATTGGGACAAGAGATAGACTACTACTGTCGGGAGATCATCTTTATGTTTTCGGGTTTTACTTTTGGTGCTGATTCTATCTCTAAGGAAGTTGCGAGGTTTTCTCCTTTATGGTTTCCCTGAGGAAAATTCTTTGTGTCTCTTGTCTCTTGTGTTTATTGTTGTGCATGTTATTCTCTCAGTTAAAGATCCTAAGATCATAATGCTAGCTTGAATGATAAAAATATAACATGGTATCAGAGCTAAACTGAGAAGAAGACATTGTGTAGCTATAGAAGCTAGGGATTCTTACTTTTTGGGTCTCTCTCCACAATCCATCAGCAAAAGTATTCTAGGCTGACTCTCCATTGAAGGAAGCATCTTTCTGTCGAAGTGGAATTCGATTCTGGACATTTTCAGTTTTTGGTGCGGGAAAATAGGGCTTTTGGCAAAAGAAGAATTTTTGAGTGAGCTCGGCCTAGGATTTCTCTCCTCATCAAAATTTAAGTTTAGAGACGTGGGTTGAGATTTTTGGTTGGATGAAACTCCGGGAAAGTCAAACCCTAGTTTGATCCCGAGCTAGAAAAACCCTAAATACTAAAACTGCTAAGTTTTGGTACATTTACTATATCTCGGGATTGGAGAAGGCTCAGGGGCTGAACCTTTCACAAGCCGAATATAAAATACTTATTTACACTGTGTCCAAAATTCAGCCTTAGATTTTCTATATTCTAGGAGATGTGATCCCTCCAAGTTAGGGTTCCAGCCTCTTCCAAGATTCATCCCTAAACAGGACACCTGGGGACAATTGCTATATATCGGGCGACAAAGGTCTAATTGAAATTTATGAAGATGATCCAGAACAGAAATAGACTTTAATTTCTGTGGTCCGAGTTTCAGACCCAAAAGATGAAACAGTGACACGAGGAAGTCCGTACAACTTTGCTGTTCTGAACAGTCCTGTAACAGGTCACCTTGGGAAAATGATCATAAGTCTCAATTGGTGAAACAAATTCTGATGAAACCTATGGTGTTGAAATAGGGACAGACGAGGCTACCTCAGTGCGAAGTTTCAGACACATAGGAGTAGTAATTTCAGAGATACCACAGAAACAATATCAGGTATTTCTGCAGAAGAAATTGGTAAACTAGGGCTTCCTGTTCCGGGAGCTTCCCTCCACTGTTTTCAGAAAAGGAGTACATTGGAAAGGTCAACTTGAAGAGATCTATCTTTATATCCAATCAGATCTGAAATTTTCCAAGTTTTGAAACTTAGGGTTTCTCTGACAAAAGCTAGATCAACCAACTCCGGAACCAGGACAGACACCTCAAATCGGTAAGATCTAATCTTTTTCTATTTTCATTTGAGGTTCTCATTTCAAAGTGATCTATCACATCAGATTGATGATAAGCTTGGTGAAGTTGACAACTTCCAAGCATGGAAGTATATGATCTCTCTGAAGAAAATGAATTGGACACCTACATGAGTAGAGAGGTTCCATTTCCAGAGGGAGAAGAGGCTCAAAGCCTTACACAAGAAGAACTTGGTCAAGGCCAAGAAGATAATTGTTTATTCAATCACGGATCAACTTGTACCACAAGTTTCTTCCCTAAAGACACCGAAGATGTTTGATTCCTTGACCAAGCTATTTGAAGGGAAGAAAATAAATCAGAATATGACCTTAAGAAACCAGTTGAAGAATATGAAGATCCAGAATGCAGAGACCATACAGTCATACCTTACAAGGGTCTCTTAAATCAAAGAACAACTTGAAGCAGTAGAAGAAGAAGTGGAGAATGCAAAAATGGTGATAACCACCTTGAATGACCTCCCAGGATCATGGGATTTCATTCATTCAAGGAATGTGTGCCAGAAGGAAGTGATTACTTTCAGCAGACCCTGGGAAGAAGAAGAAGCTTGACTCATAATAAGAGAAGAGAAGATGGGAGCAACTGAAGATCAAGCTCTCACCATCCAAAGAAGATCCCTCAAGCGATGAGGAATACGAAAAACTCAACTATTGAAGAACCTCTTATCCATCTTAGCATTTGGATAAGAAACGATGCTATTATGAATGAAGAAGTTGATGAAGCTGAAGGCTCAAGAAGGAGTCTACCCATGAAACAAATAAATATAAGTATTTAATTGTCATTTCATGATATTGTTTTGTTATGCATTTGTTTATGTTTAGTTGATGTATTATGCATAATAGAATGTTTTCATTAATGACAGTATACTACTAATATGCATGTGATGGCTAAGTAGCTCATGGTGCTATACAAACTCTCCATTGCTACTTATCTAGAATGAAACCTCTTTGCTGACACATTGGATTAGTGCACAATCTCAATGTTGTCCTGGTAGAGATGGAAGGCATCGAGAAGGTTTCCGTGAGATATGGATGAATGTTGTATTGGATAAAGTAGTTGCATGATCATATATTTATGCATAATAATTTTCTAGTATGAATATTCCTTATGAAATGTTTCTAACCATACAAATGCATTTGACTTGTAGGAAAGATCGCATACATAATCGCCTACAAGCAAAGAAGGATGAGACTTGTTCCAAAGAACAAGTGACGACAGTTCAAGATGAAGAATAATATGATGAATGTAGTGACATCATTGATGCAGAAACTTCTAGCCATGAAGAAGTAACCAAGAAGAAAGGGAAGACCAAGTCAAGAAGAATGATGTCTAGGATGCAGTATTGATACATGAAGGGAAGTTCGTAGTTCCATCATGCAGTAGATGGAAACATCATGGGATACGAGGCAAGATTCGTAGCACGAGGCTTCTCACGAAAAGAAGGCATAGACTACAAAGAGACATTTGCAGCCAGTGGGAGTTGAGGCACATGACAGGAAGAATCATGTGTGCAAATGAAAGAAGGCCTTGTACGAGTTCAGAAGACACCCATGGGAAACACATACATGAGGAGCTTGATGAAGATCTGAACCTTTGCTACAAGGTTGATAAAGGATGACAAGCTCACAGATGGGTGTGGGAAGAACGTTTTCAAAGATAGAAGATCTTGGTATCCAACGACCCTAGATGGATACATAGAATATTAGTAGTAGAGGAAGCTACTTGTCACTCTAGTACAGAATGTTTCAATGCATAGAGTACGAAAGACAGAGGGAGTATGATGCTTCAGAGGGAGTGACTACAGAAGATCCTAAGGTTCGACAGGATGGATAGATTACTGATGACTCTAGGATTTACTAAGAGTAAATCGGATTCCAACCTTTGCTTCAAGGTTGAAGGTGGAAGACCAGTGATGATCCTGTTATGTGTCGATGCACTATTTTCTAGGCATGGAGGTATAGTAGAATATCCCTGGGACAAGGGAAGTGTGCAGTAGAAATCCTGAAGAGGTTCAGGATGATGGACTGTAATGCCATGACCACACCTATGGCATCGAACCTGAAGCTATTAAGTGATGCTTCATCAAAAGAGGTTGATGCTACGATGTATAGTCAGATGATTGGGTCTTTGATGTACCTGACAAACACGAGACCAGATATTTTCTTTGATGTGAACACCTTGAGCCAGTTCTTGACAGAACCAAGACATGTTCACTTGATTGCTGCAAAGCATATTCTGAGGTACCTGATGGGTACAATTGTTTATGGGCTCAAGTATGAGGTGAATCAGAAGATTCACTTGGAAGGTTATGTGGATTCAGATTGGGCAGGTAGTGCCATCGATAGGAAGAGCACTTCAGGGTGTTGCTTCAATATGGGATCAGGTGTGATCTCTTGGTTTAGTAGGAAGCAATCCTGTGTGGCACTAAGTACAACTGAAGCATAGTATGTCATAGCTTGTTCAGCTATTTGTGGGGCAGTATGGCTAAGGAAGCTACTATCTAATTTATTTGATCTCCAGTTGGATGCTACTTGTATACATTGTGACAACTAGAGTTGTGTGAAGTTGTCGGATAACCCGATGTTCCATGACAAGTCGAAGCATATAGAGATCAAGTATCACTATATCAGGGATATGGTGTAGAGGGGAGCAGTGAAGCTCTAGTATGTTGTGATGGACGAAAAAATAGCTAATGTGTTGACAAAGCCATTGGCTAGAGTGAAGTTTGAGTACTTCAGGGAAAAGCTTGGTGTTCTCCAGATCGAGGTTCCCTCCAAAGGGAAGTGATGAGTCCATGAGCCATTTTGACATGGTGATAGGATTAATGGTTCCTTCCATGGTCAGATGTAAGGGCTGAGACATTTTGTCATGGTGAGAGGATTGGTTCTTTCCACGTCATATGTGAGTGCTGAGCCATTCTGATGTGACTGTAGGATTGGTTCCTACATGATCAGATATAAGCGCTGAATGCCATTCTTGGAATGGAGGAACCTGGTCAGTTACCAGGAAAGCTTAGTCTGGGACTAAGGGCCATTCTGATGTGACTGTATGATTGGTTCCTACATGATCAGATGTGAGTGCAGAGCCTTTCTGACATTGGTTGTCAGATGTAAGTGCAGAGCCCTTTCGGCATGGAGGATTGGTTCGTCGCATGGTCGAAATAAGTGCTGAGCCTTTCTGAAATTGGTTGTTAGATATGAGTGCTGAGTCTTTCTGACATTGGTTGTCAGATGTGTGCAGAACCTTTCGGCATGGAGGATTGGTTCCTCGGATGGTTGAATGTAAGTGTTGAGCCTTTCTGACATTGGTTTTCAGATGTGAGTGCTGGGCATTTCTGACAGGGTTGTGGGATGTGTTCCCACATGGTTAGATGTGAGTGTTGGGCGTGCCTTTATGATATGATTATAGGATTGGTTCCTACATGATCAGATATAAGTGTTGGGCGGACCATTCTGACTTAGGGTTAGATATAAGTGCTGGAAAAGACCTACATGGAGGCTAGGACTACAACCAGCATGAAAAAGGGCTGGATCTGTAGAACTTCCTGTGACAAGAAGAATCATGAGATAGCACTCGTGATGATGATCCAACAGTGATGATCCATATCAAGTGATGATCCAGCAGTGATGATCTAGTAGTGATTATCCATATCAAGTGATGATCCAGATCCAATGATGATGATCCAGATCGAGTGATGATCCAGATCCAGTGATGATGATCCAGATCGAGTGATGATGATCCAAATCGAGTGATGATCCGGATCCAGATCAATATGACTTGAATATGAAGATTACTTGAAGATGAAGATGAAGAGAACTTGACGATGATCCAAATGATACAGAGAAGAAGACTTGTGTTGATAAATTGTGTCGAGAGAATACCTTCCTAGTTAAGAGGGAGTGTTGATGTATTTGTAACTTTGGAATGTATTCATCCGTATATCTTATGTATTGTACCCCGATGTTTATTCCGAGAAGTGTTTGTAATGTAATTGAGTCATGTCATGCCCCGATGTTTCGATCAGGAGTTTCTATAATGTAAACAAGTCATGTCAAGTCATTATGGGTAACCCTCCTCATGGTCGAGGGTTAAAGTCCCCATAGTTATGGGGCCCTAGGGTTATTATACTATCCTAGAGAAGTTGACCCTAGGTGAGTCATTGTGAGATGGGGCAATAGTCCCCACCGTTGTGTTAAAGATAACCCTCCTTGTTGGTCAAAGGAGGAAAATTCCCCACAAGTTGTGGGGCACAAGGGTTATTAGACACTCCTAGAGATGTCGGCTCTAGTAAGTAATTGTTAAGTGAGGCCGACATGTCGGAGTGGGATTCAAGTGAAAGAAAGAATATAAATAGAGAGTAATCCTCTCTATTTATTACACACACACTCACTCATTAGGGCGCATGAGTGAGAAAGAGAAGTTGTTGGGACAAGAGTGAGACTATTGCTGTCAGGAGATCATCTTTATGTTTTCGAGCTTTACTTTTGGTGCTGATTCTATCTCTGAGGAAGTTGTAGAGTTTTCTCCTTTATGGTTTCCCGGAGGAAAATTCTTTGTGTCTCTTGTCTCTTGTGTTTATTGTTGTGCATGTTATTCTCTCAGTTAAAGATCCTAAGATCATAATGCTAGCTTGAATGATAANGTTATGATGCTAAATGTTTTATATATTGTATAAACATTAAAATTATAACATGGTATCATAGGCACCCTAAAATAAGTCTTTGTGCAGGGAAACAACTGCTACAATTGCAGCTACTGGAGATTAGGGTTTCATGCTTGAAAACCCTAGAAGGAAAAAATATAGTCATCCTGGAATTTTTGCTATAAATAAATATTGGCGAAGGCGTAGGAGTTGAAACTTGGACATGCTGAAGATAAAATATTACTGTACCTTGTGTTCAAGTTTTAACCTCAGATTCACTATACTTCAGGAGATATGATTCATCCAAATTAGGGTTCCATCATCCTCTAGAATACAGTCATAAACAGGTGATCGAGGGAGAATCGCTATATCTAGCTAGGAAGGTCCAAATGAAATTTCACAAGATGTTGCAAATAGGGAACGGACTATAGTTTTTTTGGTTTGAGTTTCAAACCCCTAAGTTTAAAGTTATTTATGTTGAACAGTCCTCAAAAAAGTCACCTTGGGAAACTTTACATAAGTTTCACTTGGTGAATACAATTCTACTATAACCTGTGGGGTTGTAAAGAATGAAGAGCACGATATCTCAAGACAAATTTTTAGACCTTGAGGAGTGGTAATTTAAGAGATATAGTAGAATCAATATCAAACAAGTTTGCAAAAGAAATTAGAGAAAACTAATGCTTCATGTTTCAGGCACATACCTCCACCGACTAGTTGAAAAAGAGAGGACTATCAAAGTCTCCCTAGGAGGGCACATCTTCCTATGGAAGAAGTTTCTCATTCTGTGGATTTTCAATTTTTGACCTAATTTTGCTGCCCAGGAAAACTAGGGCATCAGATATTTTGCAGTTCTACCCACAATTTTGGGAAAATGAGTATGTTGCTCAGCTCGCCTTGAGGAGGAACATATTTCTATCCAATCAGATATGAAAGATACCTAAGTTGAAAAATTAGGGTTTCTCTATCAAACCCTAGGTCCACTAGAAGCAGTATTTCATAAAATATTTCAAGAAAGCATCAAGTTGAAGCAATCTCATTGGTAAGTTCTATCCTCTATATTTCCATTTAAGGTTCTCAATTTTATCATGATGACAAACAATACCAAGATTGAGGACAAAATTGAAGGAGCCAAGAACTCTCGACCCTAGAAGGACATAGTGCTTCTCATACTTGAAGAATCATGACTTGGAGAAAAAAAGCTGCAGATCCAGAGGGAGATGAAGACAAAACAGAAGAAGGACTTATTCAAAATCAAGAAGATTATTTTTGTCTCAATTGGATTCGATACAATGAACAACTTGTACGAAGGAAATAATATCAAGAGGAAATATGACCTTGAGAACTCAACTCAAGGATGTGAAGATGCAAATATCAGAAAGCTTTCAATCTTACTTCACAAGGATCTCTCAAATAAATAAGTAACTAGAAGTTGTCGAAGATAATGTTGAGGAAGTAGAAGTGGAGATTATGACCTTGAATGGTCTCCCAAGTTCATGGGAATATTTCATTCAAAGATGGAATGTCACCTATGGAGGAATGCACGTAAGAATAAGCTCGATCGATAAAAAAGAAAAGAAAAAGAGACGGATGAATATGATAATTAATCTCTAACAACTCATGCAAAGAAAAAAAAGAATAAGAAGGAATAACATTCTCACAAGAACAAAAGGAATTCAAAAGAAGGACCTCTCGCAACTCATATGTTTCAGTTGTGATGAGAAAGGACACCTTGAGAAAATAATGTTCCAAGATGGAAGAATGATATGATCAAGAAGTACCAGTTGATAATTTATAATGATGTTTGGAGACCTGAAGGGATGTTTTGTAACATCTTCCAAGTATATCTACAAGATCAAGCATACAATAGATGGAAGTATCAAGAGATACAAATCAAGGTTTGTGCTTTCTCTCAGAAAAAGTGAGTTGATCATGGAAAGAAATTAATCTAGGGTCCAAACACACCTCTTCAGTGATGAATATTACGCTAAACAATTGGTGTAATCAAAGTAGAATAATATACCTCCAAGATTTGGGAATCTCTACAGAGAACCACCTATGCACAAAAGTATTTGTACAAGCTCAATAAGCACCCACCAGATAGCACACACAGTTGCATGAGGAGCTTGAGGATCAACTGAAGTGATGGTGATCCCAACCTTAAATACAAGGTTGAATATAGAAGCCTACAGAGGACGAGAAGCTCACAGATGGGTGCAGTAGAAACTTGCACAAAGTTTGATATGAAGGATATTGATATCTAGTGACCTTGAGAGGTGACATATATGGATAAACAGAATATTAACAACAAAGAAGGCTACCTGTCACTCAAATGTCCCGATGCAGAGATTTCAAGATGCAAAGGGAGGATGGTGCTCCACTTCAAAGGGAGTGACTATGGTAGATCTCAAAGTTTGATAATCTTTAAATGATTCTCATTTTCCTTAGCCAAGGAAAATGTGTAGTTGAGATAAGGTTTAAGATATTGGGATACAACAATGACATCAAACTTGAAGTCAATATGTGATCCTACTTCATAAATAGTTGATGTCACAATATGCAGATAAAATATTGGTTCATTGATGTAATTAACAAACATGAGGCCAGACACTTGCTTTGCAGAACGAAGATGTGTTCACATGGTTGTGGAAAAGAACACAGTGTGGTACATAAAGGGCACAATTGAATATGGCCTCATATATATGAGAGACCAAAGGATATTCCTACATAAATATGATGACTCTGATTGGGTTGGAAATTCTACAATCATAAAGAGAACTCCAACATGTTGCAAAAAGAGGACCAGTGTTGCTCTCAGTGCAATCAATGATGAATATATTGCAGCTCTGAACAAAGCAAGGGGACGTTCCTCAAGTGATCAAGAATATGATCCAGAAGAATTCTACTGATGAATATCATAGATCATACTCTTATCCATTTCAGCATTGGATAAGAAAGGATGCATTGGTAGGACACACAAATTCAACACAATACACAATTCTATAAGAAGACTTGCTTAGTATTTCCGAATAGGTACTTAGAATAGGTACTTAGAATTAGATGATGAAGTTGAACACATTGGCAGAGACTCCAGTAATTCAAGAAGACAAAGATCAAGATGGAGTCTACCAAACAAACAAAGATAAGTATTTGAATTGTCATTTAGTATATATCTAGTTGTTCAGTTGTGTACATAGATATGTTTCTAGATTCAAGAAATGTATTATTAATATTAGAATATTTGTAGTTTACTACTAATATGCAGGTGATGGGTAAGTAGCTTATGTTGTTGTACAACATTCCATTTCTACTTATCTAGAATGAAACCTCCTTGCTAACATAATTTCTTGGAAAGATGGAAGGCATCTAGAAAATTATCGTATGTATACATGATATGGATGATTGTCACATTAGAGAAAATAGTTGCATGATTATATGACATATACCTTTATGCATAAGAATTTGTCATTATATTCTATGAAATGTTTCTAATCATACAAATGTATTTGACTTGTAGGAAGGATTGTATGTGATCACCTACAAGGGAAGAAATAATGAAGTTGCGGATGTACAAGAGAAGAATGATGTATTTGCAGATGTACAAAAGAATAATGATGCAAATTTTGTGGATGTATGATGTAGTTGCAGTTGTACAAGAGACGAATTATAAAGACAAGTTGCAAGAAGGGAGTTGTAAATATCAAGTATGTTCCTATAGAGGAACATGTGAAATATGTGTTGAATAAGCCTTCAAGTCTCATGTAAAGTTTGAATACTTTCGATACAAGATTGGAATAGTCCAAAAGGACCTCCATCGAAAGAGGGAGAATATGGTAGAAGGATTTTATGTTGTAGTGGCATGGTAGCTCAGTCTAAGGTAGGTTATGTCTGACTAGGTTTGCTGGCCCAAAAGGGTTAGTAAGTCAGATGAGGCCTATTTGATCCTAGGGGCATTAGTATGTATGGCTAGGCTTGTTTGTCTTGAAAGGGGTTAGTAATCCAGACAAGGCTTGTTTGGCCCGAAAGGGGTTAGTAAGCCATACAAGGCTTGTTTGGTCCCCAAGAAGATCCATATATTTAACTAGGATTATCAGTCCAAAAGGTTTAGTAAGTCAAAAAAAATTGTCCAGATGCATCTACCAGAGAACCCACCGAGGTGCTGCTTCAGATGGTCAAGAAGGAAATAAGTGGTTTCAAAATTTTTGTCTAGGCTTGTTAGCTCATAAGGGTTAGTAAGCCAGACAAGGCTTGTTTGGTCCCTAGGGAGATCAATCTGTTTGAATAGGCTTGTCAACCCGAAAGGGTTAATCAGTTAGACAAGATGTTGATGTAGTAGTTTCAGTATTTTCACACTGATGTTGATTTGGCAAGTTTAGTATTTTCATACTGATGTTGACATGGAAAGTTCATTATTTTCATATTGATGTTGATGTGGCAAGTTCAGTATTTTCATATTGATTTTGATGTCGCAGGTTTAGTATTTTCATATTGATGTTGATATGTCATGTTTATTATTTTCATACTGACGTTGATGAGTTTTTTTCAGCATTTCTATGCTAATGATGATGATGTTACTTCATCATTTCTATGTTGATGCTGATGATATGGTTGTGGTACCGACACCTTGTGTTGATAACGTTGATGTGGTTGAAGTCACAACACTTTGTGATGATGATGATGAAATTGTCTTGGCATGTTATTCTAATGATGATGATTCGATATTTACATTATATTGATGTTGTAGAAGGTGATCCAGTATTTACATACTGATGATGATGATGATGATGATGTTCCAGTATTCACATACTGATATTATAGAAGATGATTCAATATCCACATATGAATGTTGTAGAAGATGATTCAGTATCCACATACTGATGTTGTAGAATATGATATAGTATTCACATACTAATGTTGCAGAAGATGATTCAATATTCACATAATGATCTTACATAATAAGGTTCAGTATTCACATACTGATGTTACATTAGAATATTCAGTATTCACATACTATTGTTGTAGAAGATGATTCAACATTCACACACTGATGTTATAGAAGATGATACAGTATTCACATACTGATATAGTAGAAGATGATCCAGTACTCACACACTGATATTTTAGAAGATGATCCAATATTCACATACTGATGTTGTAGATGAGGATGCCTCCGTATTCACATACTGATGTACAATGTTGTTAAAAAATTCCTATTCCATATAGAGATTCACCAGTTAGATGTATAGTTGTAGTGGTGGTTGCTGCTAATATAAAATACCTTCCTATTTAAGAGCCAGTGTTAAGGAAATGTAACTTCAAAAGATATTATATTGTAATTTTATTGTATTCCTCCTCTGGATATGTTATTCCTCTATTTAGAGATGTCCTTGATGTAATTGGTCATGTAAAAGTCATGAGGTAAAAACTTTGTTGTAAGTCAGAGAAATACTAAGCACAAAAGTATTTTATAAATGTATTTTGATTCTTCCTAGGTATATCGACCCTAATAAAAGAGCTTGGATGACCTAGTTAGGAAATCAAGTCACTCACCTAATGAATATAAATAGGCGAGGAACCTCTCTCATTGTCACACATTTTCACTCAAGAATTGTGCAGGAGAGAGAAGGAGAGAGAGCATACTGTGGAAATGGAGCTATTATTCTAGTTCTTGGGGTTTTACACTGTACTTGGTCGAATTCTATATAGAGGATTTTTTGTTGGGTTTTCTTCCCCATTAGGGTTTACCAAGATAAATAGTTTTGTTCTTTTATGTGGTTGTGCTTGTCTTTCTTTAAGTGATCCTTTGCTTATGGTTATGATGTTATGATGCTAAATGTTTTAGATCTTGTAAAACCATTAAAATCATAACACAACTTAATGGGTACAATGATGATTTTTCCTTGGTATGCAGGATGAGGAAATCATGGTATGGGCTCAAACAAGCCCTCAGGGCATGGCATGCCAAGATAAAGTATTTCTTATTGTCACAAAGGTTCAAAAGGTGCAAGTTTGACTACAATAGAAACAACATTTATTTTCCTATTTGGCATCATATTAGAATAAGGTGGAGAGGTTCACATGCACTGTATCAGGGAACAAGTGCACAACAAGACCATCAAACTGCATTACTGACCAAAATTAGAGTAGTTTGCATAATTTTTCTTACAAAATATTTTATTGATGAGAGATATGACTATCTCAGGTCTCTACTAATTGATGGGAATGCTTGATTTAGTTCCCTACTATTCATTTTTTAGGGGGGGGGGATTTGTTCCCATGTCGTTTCCCCCGTTTCCTTAGTGTCATGAGTAGTTATTTTTTTTCATTATTATTGTATGGGTGACCTTTGGTCTCAGTTTCTAGGGCCTAGGTTGTCCAAGTTTGGATTAAGGGAGGGTGTTAGGATTATTGAATAATCATCCCTTGTCCACCATAGTTCTTTTGTCAGTTTCCTAGCTTAGGATGATGCTGTCACTACATTAGTTCCATGGATATTTAATCTAAGGCCTACTAGCCAGTTGATGAGACAACATGCATGATTTTAGGAGCTCTAGAGACCAATCCCTATATTTTAGGATCTCAGTCTGATTTATGGGAGTCCCACCTTCATTTCACCCTCACCAGAGTGGAGTCAGACTCCGATGACAACCTTCAATTCACCTTCAGTTAGCTATAGCGCCTCTTTTGCATGATTTGAGAAAACAGGTACCCATGCTTACCTACCAGGGTTAGTTAATTAATTGTTGATTGTTTCAATTATTTGGAGTTTCACTAGTGTGCTTTTAGTGGTGAGTTTTCCTATGTTAGTCAAGTCACAGTTAGGGATTCAAATCACTCCATTGTAATTCAAATTTCCTCCTTTGTAATACAATGTGTTAGTACACATATTAATGATTTTTTGTCATCAGTTTATGCTATCAAATTTGTGCTTCTTGTCTGATTAATTTCACACTGCAATTTTATCACTTTTTACATTGCAATTCATCATCCTTCATATTTGTTTCACTGTAAGGTATTATTCATCTTGATGATATCTTGTGATTGACAATTTTACACATCGGAGGTAGGGTTGACAGAGGTAAGTTCGATGGAGGCAAGGACAATGAAGGTAGGATTGATAGAGTTAAGATCGATGGAGGCAAGGACAACATAGGTAGGGTCAATGGAGGAAATGTTGACAGAGGTAAGGATGATGGAGGTAGGTTCAATGGAGGTAAGGTTGGTAGAGGGGTATTTGAAATCATGGTTAATGATATAAGGGGTGGTAGATAAGTTGTGACGATAATCAAAGCTATGGCGGTTGAGAGGGGTATCAATGAAGTAAGTGAATATGCATAAGGAGGGGGTAACGATAGGGATATTGATGTGGAATTAGTTGGTAGTTGAGTTGGCCAACTGGTGGCTTTAGGATGAGTAACCTAGAATTTTGTTGGTGTGTTGATTGGATTGGTGATGATTGTTTCTTTAATATGAGTTGATGTCGAGGTTGTTGGGGGAAAACTTTGTGATAGTACTTTGACAGTGGTTGAAGGTGCCATGAAAGGATATATTACTAAATTTAGAGAAAGGAATCTTACTTTATTTGGATATTTAGAAGTTGTCGGTATAGACATTAACATAATAACAATATGCTCGAAATGTTTTTCGATGAATTTGGTTAAGTGGGGTATATACTGTGAGTAAGAAGCAATGAAAATTGTTTAAATTTAGGTGAAAAAGTTAGGGGATTGGGATTTGATGATGGTACCTTTTGTTTTTCTTCTTTCAATCTGGTTGGAGAAGGAGGTGGAGACTTGTTCAAACATAGTGAATAGGTAGTATGTATTTGGATCTAGAGTTATTTTTAGTTTCTTTGGCGGTGGTGACATCAATGTTGTAGAAGTCTTTTGAGTGATCAACTGTGTTGGTGGATTATGCTCATAATCCTTTTGAATTTATAGATCTATAGTGACTTTGTTCTTTTTTATCTCTACTATAACATGATTAGATTGCTCCCTTATTTATTTAAGATCATCATATGTTGTTTTTAGTATCAATTGCTTCCTATTCTTTGAGTGTTGTCCGCTCTATTTTCCTTTGAGGTTGCGTTGAAAGATAAGTATTTGTTTAGCGACTTGGTCAAATTTCTGTTTGATTCAAGGCTCATTGAAGTTAGGCTCAACACATCCCTTGATGAGTGAGTCTTATTCTTCTTCCTCAATCTTTTCTCCTAAAGCTTCATCAACTTGATATTTTCTCCAATTAGCGATGGTTTCCAATGATAATGAATTTTTTGGCTCATCATCTAGCCCAAACAAGGTGATATACAATGATGTTACCCTTTGATATTCTTTTCTCCATGTATTATAGGATCGATGATATCCCACTCTTGACACATGGTTAGAATTGGTCTAGGTATCTTAATATTTGTTTTCCTTGATAAATTAGTAAATAACTTGGGGATATTGGGATAGAAGTTGAGCTCCTATGTATCTCCTACTGCACCTTGTATTTACAATACCTATGTATGTTTGGGGCCAAGTTTAGTATGCACCCTTTGGCCTAGACAACGACAAATATGTTGGGGCACTCTCAAATGGTTGCACTTAGTTTACTACATGGAACCAATTTTCCAAGTAGGTCTTTGCTTTCACTGCGTTATAAGATGGTCCCTTCCCCGCAAAAAAATGGAATATTTTCATCAAAAGTTGATAAGAATTGGTGAACTTTGTTTCACTAATGATAGTTATTTTTTCAATTACTATCCAAATAAGTAATGATGAGATTGATTGCTTGTTCAGAATATTGGCACTTTTTGTGATTGGTCTTGACCAGCTATTCCAAATGGTCGACTCGGTTGAATATTTTTGCTTCATACACAACGTAATTAACCACTTCTAACATGTTGAGCCTTAGGTTGGATGGATGACTTGAATTTGTTAGAAATAATGAAATTATAACTGCAACCTATTTGACTAACTCATATAGTAATTTGTCAATAATAATCCCCTTTGATTTTTTACTTGCTTGGCACCCTATGAATTCCTCAACGAGTGCTAGTGGTTTTGTGGTGATTGGTATTGGTGACCATTTGCTTGATAAGCTAGTAATTCGAGTAGTGGGTGAATCTATGATTGGGATGGGATTGTCGATCCATATTTTCCCATTATGCTATTTGTTGATGTATTTGTAACTTCGGAATGTATTCATCTATGTATCTTATGTCTTGTAACCCGATGTTTATTTCGGGATGTATCTATTATGTAATTGAGTCATATTGTCATGCCCCGATGTTTCGATCAGGAGGATCTATTATGTAAACAAGTCATGTCAAGTCATAGTGAGTAACCCTCCGATTGTCTAAGGGTTAAAGTCCCCGCAGTTCTAGGGCACTAGGGTTATTAGACTCTCCTAGTAGAGGTCGGCCCTAGTAGGGTTTTAGTCATGTCAGGATTAGTATAAATAGAGAACTGGAGTCTCTATTTATCACACAACTCATACACACTCAAGTGTAACACATAGTTGAGGAAGGAGAAGACATTGGGGCTAGACAAGAAGAAGATTACTGCTGTCGGGATATCACTTACTCTTTTGGGATTTTCTATTTTGGTGCTGATTCTATCTCTGAGGAAGTTGTGGGGTTTTCTCCATTTATGGTTTCCCTGAGGAAAAAAACTGTGTTCATTGTCTCTTGTGTTTGATTGTTGTGCTTGTTGTTTTCTCAGTTAAAGATCCTAATAATGCTAGCTTAATGTTGAAAAGCTAACATGGTATCAGAGCTAACCTGAGAAGAAGACACTGTGCAGCTGCAGGAACTAGGGATTCCTAGTTTGTGGATCTTCCTCCATAGATTTTCAGAAAAAGTAAGGTGGAATCCAATTTTGAGGTTTTTCAGTTTTGGACCCGACACTACTACTGGAAATTAGGGCTTTTCACAGAAGAGGAAATTTTCAGTGAGCCTAGGCATGGATTGATCTCCTCCCCAAAATCGAAGTTAGGGACAAATTTCAAGACATTTGGGTAGACAGAACTCCAGAAAAGCAAAACCCTATTTTGCTCCTAATCTAGTACTATAGGATTTCAGCTCAAGTTTCAGATCCGACATCTTGAACCTGATAAGATATAAAATCTATTGTATTTCCATTTGAGGTTCTCAGTTAAGATATCTCATCATACCAAGCTTGATGAAAATCTTGAGGGAGCTGATAACTTTCGAGCCTGGAAGTATAGGATCTCCCTGGTCCTGGAAGAAAATGAGTTAGACTCCTACATCCATGAGGAGGTTCCAGTTCCAGAGGGAGATGAGGAAAAGGCCTTACATAAGAAGAAGATGGTTATGGCAAAGAGGATCATTGCTGATTCTATCAAGGTTCACCTTATCCCACAGGTGTCCTCTCTCAAGACACCTAAAGCTATGTTTGATGCCCTAACCAAATTGTTTGAAGGGAAGAACATAAACCAAAAGATGACTTTGAGAAATCAACTGAAGAATGTGAAGATCCAGAATGTAGAGACCATCCAGTCTTACTTCACAAGGGTTTCTTAGATCAAGGAACAATTGGAAGCAATAGATGAAGAAGTGGAGAATGCAGAAATTGTGATGACCACCTTGAATGGTCTCCCTAGGACATGGGAATCTTTCATTCAAGGGATCTGTGCTAGAAAGAAGTTAGTCAAGTTCAGCAGACTGTGGGAAGAATGTTCTCAAGAAGAATCTTGGATAGCAGCTTGAGAAGAGAAGATGGGAAGTGAAGATCAAGCTCTCACAGTACAATCCAAGAAATCCAGATCCAGCCATCACAAAAGCAAGTACTCTCATCACAGGAATAACTCTAGAAATCCTAGAGATGGGTCTAAGTTCATTTGCTATACATGTGATGAAAAATGACACTTTTCTAGAGATTGTCCTAAGAACAAAAGTATCCCTCAGAAGAAGAAGGGAAGCAAGAGAATACATCATGCTCATGCTGCAGAGGATGATGAACCATTTAAGAAGAGATCCAGATATGAAAGTGAAGATTCTTCAAGCGAGGATGAATATGTTTTGATCTCCGTTCTCATGGGAAACATTACTCATGGAAGTGATGATAGGCTTATTGATAGTGGGGCCTCCAAACATATGACTGGATTCAAGGAATCCTTTGTGAAACTTTTAGAACATGAGTCACCTCACAAGGTGAAGCTAGGAGATGACTACCAATATCCAATAAAAGGTAGTGGGGAATCTTCCTATAAACTATACTCTGGTAAGTCTCTAACAATGAAGGAAGTATTGTTTGTGCCAGGACTCAAGAAGAACCTTCTCTCCATATCAGCATTGGATTCCAAAGGAATGAGGGTTGCATTCATAGATGGTCAAGTCATCATGTGGCCAAGAGGCAATACTATCGATGATGCGGTAGTGATTGGTGAACAAGAAGGAGGTTTGTACAAATTGAAGGGCAATCCAGAATAAGCCTTGGTACATGACACAGTAGAGCCAAGTGAACTTTGGCATAGAAGGCTTGCACATGTGCATTACAAAGCACTACCTCTTGCAAGAAAAGCTGTTGAAGGTCTTCCAGAAATGCAAGCAAAACATGACGGGGTTTGCAAGGGATGTGCAAAAGGAAAGAACACAAAGAAGACATTTCCAAGTAGCGAAAGCAAAGCAAAAGGAATCTTGGAAATCATCCACTCCGATGTATGCGGTCTTATGTCATCAAGCTCACTAAGAGGGTATGCATATTATGTTTCTTTTATTGATGATTTTTCTAAGAAGACATGGGTTTACTTCATGAAGAATAAAGACGAAGTATTCAGCAAATTCAAGGAATTCAAAGCCTTGATCGAGAATCAAATTGAAAAGAAGATCAAGACTTTTCGATCAGATAATGGTGGAGAATTCACTTCAAATGAATTCAAAGAGCTATGTAAAGAATCATGGATTAAGAGGGAGTTGTATACTCCTTATAATCCACAGCGGAATGGGATTGAAGAACAGAAGAACAGAACTATCATGGAAGCTGCAAAAGCAATGCTTCATGATCAAGATCTTCCTATGCATCTTTGGGCGGAAGTTACCAGAACAGTGGTGTATGTACATAATTGTACTCCACATAGAGTACTCGAGAACAAGAATCCTGAAGAAGTCTTCTCCGGAAAGAAACCAAAAGTCAACCATCTCAGAATATTCGGCTGTCCCGTGTACATACACATTCCAAAAGAGAAGACAACATAATTAGATCCTTCAGGAAAGAAGGGTATATTTGTGGGATACTCTGAAAGCTCGAAGGCTTACAGAATCTATTTCCCAAGATACAAGAAGATTGACATCAGCAGGGATGTGACATTTGATGAAGACACAACTTACAACAAATCCAGAAAGAGACCTGCTGAAGAACCTGAAGAAGCAGAAGCATCCAGAATTCATGACACAACCATGAACGAAGAAATTCAAGAAGAAGATCGAGAATTTGAAGAACCACAAGACCTGTAGATCCACCTCTGGAGAATAATACTCATAAGAGGAAACCCGATTGGGTACGAGAACTTATCCGAGGTGCGGAAAGATATGGGGCTCCAGAAGAGAATCACAGAGAAAGAAAGAGAACCAGATCCTGTTCCGGGTATGTAGCTTTACTATGGGATTTCATTGATAAAGAACCTTCCAGTTTTGAAGAAGCGACAGAACGGAAAGAATAGAAGGACGCTATGATTGAAGAGTATCAGTCGATCATGAAGAATGATGTTTGGGATGTTGTCCCAAGACCAAAAGAGAAGTCAATTGTGACTTCCAAATGGATCTACAAGATCAAGCATGCTGCAGACAGTAGCATTGAAAAATATAAGGCAAGATTTGTGGCTCGAGGTTTCTCTCAGAAAGAAGGAATTAATTATGAAGAAACCTTTGCACCTATAGCCAGATACACTTCCATCAGATCAATACTTTCTCTGGTTGTAGTGATGAAATGGAAGATACGCTAGATGGATGTCAAGACTGCCTTCTTGAATGGTGTAGTGGAAGAGGAACTGTATGTCGAGCAACCACTCAGTTTTGAGACACATGACAGGGAGTCTCATGCATGCAGATTGAAGAAATCCCTGTACGATTTGAAACAGGCACCGAGGACATGGTACGACAGAATTGACAACTTTCTATCCAGTTTGGGCTTTACCAAGAGTAAAGCAGATTCCAACCTTTACTACAACATTGAAGATGGCAACCCAGTGATGCTTCTACTATATGTAGATGATCTATTTGTGACAGGTATGGATGGGTTGATTGCTGATACGAAGAGAAAACTTGCTGCCGAGTTCGAGATGAAGGATTTGGGTATGATGCATTATTTTCTAGGTATGGAGGTGTGGCAGAGTGTGGATGGAATCTTCCTTGGACAAGGGAAGTATACAGTAGATATACTGAAGAGGTTTGGGATGATGGATTACAAGACCACGACCACACCTATGGCATCGAACCTGAAGCTATTGAGTGATGCTTCATCAGAGACAGTTGATGCTACGATGTATCATTAGATGATTGGGTCCTTGATGTACCTGACGAACACGAGACCAGACATTTGCTTTGCTGTGAACACCTTGAGCCAGTTCTTGACAGATAGAAGAAATGTTCACTTGATTGCTGCAAAGCATATTCTGAGGTACCTGAGGGGTACAGTTGATTATGGGCTCAAGTACGATGCAAATCAGAAGATTAACCTGGAGGGTTATGTTGATTCAGATTGGGCAGGCAGTACCATTGATAGGAAGAGCACTTCAGGATGTTGCTTCAGTATGAGTTCAGGTGTGATATATTGGTTTAGAAGGAAGCAATCCTGTGTGGCACTGAGTACAGCCGAAGCAGAGTATGTCATAGCTTGTTCAGCTAGTTGTGAGGCAGTATGGCTACGGAAGCTACTGTCCGATATATTTGATCTCCAGTTGGATGCTACTTGTATACATTGTGACAACTAGAGTTGCGTGAAGTTGTCAGAGAATCCAGTGTTCCATGACAAGTCGAAGCATATCAAGATCAAGTATCACTATATCAGGGATATGGTGCAGAGCGGAGCAGTGAATCTCCAGTATGTTGCGATGGAGGAACATATAGATCATGTATTGACGAAGCCATTGGCTAGGCTGAAGTTCGAGTACTTCAAGGAGAAGCTTGGTGTTCTCTAGATCGAGGTTTCCTCCAAGAGAAAGTGATGAGACCCATATCCATTCTGACATGGTGAGAGGATTGGTTCCTTCCATGGTCAGATGTAAGGGCTGAGCCATTCTGTCATGGTGAGAGGATTGGTTCCTTCCATGTCAGATATGAGTGCTGGCCATTCTGTCGAGTAGGACAGATGTAAGGGAAACTACCATTCTGGGAATGGAGGCACCTGGTCAGTTACCAGGAAAACTCAGTCTAGGACTGAGAAGCCATTCTGATGTGATAGAGGGATGTGTCCCCACTTGATCAGATGTAAGGGATGAACCATTCTGTCATGGATAAAGGATTAAGTTCCTTCCATGTCATATGTGAGTGTTGGCCATTTTGTCGAGTAGGACAGATGTAAGGGAAACTACCATTCTAGGAATGGAGGCACCTAGTCAGTTACCAGGTAGCTCAGTCTGGGACTGGGGGCCATTCTGATGCGATGATGGGATTAGTTCCTTCATGATCAGATGTGAGTGCATGCCCTTTTGATGCGATGTGTTTACACATGGTCGAATGTAAGTGCAGAGCCTTTTCGACAAGATGACATTGGATATAAGTGCTGAGCCATTCTGGCGCGATGTGTTTACACATGGTCAGATGTGAGTGCTGTGCCTTTTCGACAAGATGGGGTTGGATGTAAGTGCAGTGCCTTTCCGACAAGATGAGGTTGGATGTAAGTGCAGAGCCTTTTTGATGCGATGTGTTTACACATGGTTGAATATAAGTACCGAGCCTTTCTGACAAGATGAGGTCAGATGTGAGTGCTGGGCCTTTCTGACAAGATGAGGTCAGATGTGAGTGTTGGGTGTGCCTTTCTAACAAGATGTGGTCAGATGTAAGAGCTGGGCAGGCCATTTTGACTTAAGTATCAGATATAAGCGCTAATGAATACCTACATGAAGGGTAGGCCTACAGGATTGACTCTGTAGAAATGCTTGTGATGAGAAGATTCGAGATAGCAGATGATGATCCAGATCAAGTGATCTAGATGAGATGATCCAGACTTGATGACGATCTAGATCAAGTGACGATCCATTTGTGATGATGATCCATATCAAGTGATCCAGACTCGATGATCCAGACTTGATGATGATCCGGATCGAGTGATGATCCAGTAGTGATGAGCCAGTAGTCATGATGATGCAGATCTTGTGATAAAGAGAAAGAAGATGACTTGAAGACTCAAAGATGAAGAAGAATTGAAGAAGAAGATGACTTGAAGAATTGAAGACAAAGAAGACTCGAAGACTGAAGAAGACTTGAAGATGACGAGATGATCCAGTTGATGCAGAGAAGAAGACCAGTGCTGAAAAATTGTGTCAAAAGAATACCTTCCTAGTTAAGAGGGAGTGTTGATGTATTTGTAACTTTAGAATGTATTCATCTATGTATCTTATGTCTTGTAACCCGATGTTTATTCCGGGATGTATCTATTATGTAATTGAGTCATATTGTCATGCCCTAATGTTCCAATCGGAAGGATATATTATGTAAACAAGTCATGTCAATTCATATTGAGTAACCCTCCGATTGTCTAAGGGTTAAAGTCCCCACAGTTCTGGGGCACTAGGGTTATTAGACTCTCCTAGTAGAGGTCAGCTCTAGTAGGGTTTTAGTCATGTCGGAATTAGTATAAATAGAGAACTGGAGTCTCTATTTATCACACAACTCATACACACTCAAGTGTAGTGCATAGTTGAGGAAGGAGAAGACACTGGGGCTAGACAAGAAGAAGATTACTGATGTCAGGATATCACTTACTGTTTTGGGCTTTTCTATTTTGGTGCTGATTCTATCTCTGAGGAAGTTGGGGGTTTTCTCCATTTATGGTGTCCCCGAAGAAAAACACTATGTTCATTGTCTCTTGTGTTTGATTGTTGTGCTTGTTATTCTCTCAGTTAAAGATCCTAATAATGCTAGCTTAATGTTGAAAAACTAACACTATTGACGAATGATCAATTTTACTATAATATCCTTTAGGCTTCCTAGGAGTGCTATCAAAGGCACATTAAGATATCCACAAACCTTTGCAACAACTAGTCTATTGGAATCCTCTATCCATTGATTTTCATGAATTCCCCATTCCTTCATCTTTGCATATTGTTTTCCCCAATTTTTTTCTTTGGTTTTTGCTTTCTTTATTCTATGTATTCTAGCTTCTAGAGGGGTCATGGCAACTTCTTCTAGTTGCATCCTGGATTTTTCTTTTGTATGTTTGGTCCATGCTAATGTGGTATATTTATTTGGTTCCATGGTTGGTTCTACAATCAACAAGTATGAGAGGAACATTATTATTTTAGGGATCGAATGCACTTGCTCTGAATCTATGCAAAAATTAATCCATGAATATTCAAGTTTTACTCGTTTTGTAGGTGAGTTATTTAGCGGGATTTTAATGCGGGAAGGTGACAACATTAAACATGATCTTTGTAGGGGACAAATCATTCGCATGCTTGGTGTAGATTTTGATGGAATTTTTGTTTACACAAAATTTAGTACACTTGAGGATCAATACTCTTGTCGGTCTCTAGGTCCATGTCTTTTTTCATCCCTTATCGATCATTTGGGGGATATCTTGGTCAGATTATTTCCAAATAACTTCGTTGTTTTCTTTTTCATTTGTTTGTTCTTTCAATTGGTGCTAAGGGAGTGTTTTATACTCAAGGACCACTGCATCTTTTTGTTCTTGCGCTCTACCTCCTATTCTTAGGTAACCCCCATGTGTGTGGAATCATGTCCACCTTGCCAAAATCCTTGTCTTAGTACTCCTTTTTATATACACTTGATGTTAGGTTAGTTGTGTAAGTTATTTTCGAATAAATTAGTTAATTGATTTATAATTATATCTAAATTTGGGTTCATGTCATTCAACTAGTGGTGATATGACCACTAATTGGAGATGTGCCTCTTTTATAGTTGATAGCATTTCAGATTGGCTCCATTCACGACCTTCATGAAGAATCAACCTTGCAATTTTTTTAGTCTTACCAAACTGTTGTTGTTAAGCTCTTTGACGATGTAAGGTACCAACCAACTAGTATCAATATTTTTAAGTTTTCTTTTTATTCTACTGCTATATAAGAGTACTAAGTCACCGACTGAGATATCCTTCCTTAAGGTATTTTGTCATGCCAATATTTTTTCTTGTAGTTTTTGAGCTTCTTGATGATGGATGGTGAGCATTCTCTATTCTTCAAACTTCTACAATTTAAACATTTTGGCTTGTGTATCTTGAACAATTTCTAGATGTAATACTTGAGCAATGGTTGAAGATTGTTTCTTGAAGTGTAGAGTAACAACTACTTCTTGACCACATACTAGTTTATATGGTGTTTGACCCATCAATATCTTATATGTTGTTCTATATTCCCATAGTATTGCAAGTATTTTGTCATCCTAGTTTTCTTTGTTGATACTACAAATTTTTGTTAGACCTTTTATCATTGTTCTGTTAAATGCATCAATTGCTTTGTTTGATTGTGGGTGATATGTTGAAATTTTATGATGATCAACAAAAATTCTTTGAGTAGTACATTGATATTCTTATTGATGAAATGTGTGCCTTAATTGATGATTATAGTAAGTAAACATTTGAATCTTGTGATTATATTTTCACAGATAAATTTGGCTGCAACTTCATTGGTACAAGCTTCGACTAGTTATGCTTCAACTCACTTAGTTGCATATTCGACCGCAGTGATAATATACCATGCGCCTGTCTAGCAACCAGTGTTTGGAAAAGGTCTGACAAATTCGATTGCCCAAGTTTCAAATGTAAAACTAAGGTTGATAGAAATGAGAGGAATTTCATTATATCACAGCAGTTGGCCCATATGCTAGCATTTATTGCATTTGTTCACATAGACTTTTCAGTATTTATTTAAGGAAGGCCACCATAGTTAGGATTGCAAAATTTTCCTAAAATTTGTATCAGCATGAAAGTGTCCACTTGTTGGACTAGAATATGATTCTTTAATGATAACATCTCATGATTCATGTTCCAGCATGCATCAATAGAGCATGTCATTGGCACCTGTCTTATACAAATACACATTAATTAATGTATAAGGGGATGCCTTCAGTACTAGAATTTTCTTATTCTGTGAATTTCCTGTTAGGGATTGTCCTTGTAAATTTTTTGCAATGTATGCTAATTCAATCAACACAGCCTTGACTCTAATGAGGTGGGAGTTGGGGAGTTTTTTTGTCTATTTCGACTGAATATTCACTGGATTCTATGTGGGATAGATGGTTGGGTCCCACTTTCAACTTGCTTGGTCAGAATAATATTTCAAATTTGAATTCTTGGAATAAAAGAAGCCATTAACATATCTAACTGTGATGCAATGGTTTATTTACCAGATATTTAAATTCCCAGTGGTCTATGAAGAAATGAATAGTTATCCAGAAGACAGTTTCAGTATCTTTGCAATGAGAAGATCATACCTAACTCTTCATATTCAACAGTCCAGTAGTTTTTTCTGCTTTGTTTAATTTCTAACTAGCATATGCATTTGGATAGTTGAGCCCGTCGTCTCCTGGTTGAGTAAGTATTGCATCGACTATAATACCTGACATGTCAATATGGACATGAAATTTCTTCAACCAATATGGAAACATGAGTAATGGGGATTCTACCAATTTTCTTTTAAGCATCTCAAACAATTCTACTCATTATGGGGTCCATTTGAACTCAATATTTTGTCCAAGCAATTATTCTAGAGGAAATATCATATTTGAATAATGTCGGATGAACTTTCTATAGTATTGTGTATTCCCTAGAAAAGTTTTGACTTGCTTAGGGTTCACCAGAGGTTTTAGATTAAGATGACTTTAATTTTTGCTAAATCCACTTTGATGTCTTCTTTACAAATGGCATGGCCCAACAATACTCCAATGAGCATGGAAAAAATGCATTTCTTTATGTTTAGGGACAACTACATTTCTAGACATATTTCTATCATTAATTGAAGCCACCGTACATGGTATCTGAGAATTGTGTAAATGTTCGAGTTGTCAAAATAAACAATCATTTTTTTGTATAGAAACTCTTGAAATGCTTTTATGACGATTTGAGAGAAAACAATTTGTGCATTCTTTGTTCAACCCTTTGAAATTGACACATATTTGTAGTCTCTTAGGGCCATGCTTCTTTGGTTTAATGACCATGGGGCTAGACCATTTCAAATGATCCACAAGGTATATTATACCAATGGATAACATATTTTTTATTTCTTTCTTAAATATGGCTTTGTACTTATGAGCTAGCTTATAAGGGTGCTTCTATATAGGATTTTCGAGATGAATTATTTCAATCTTCATTCCTCCCATATCTTGTAATATCCCATTCAATTTGTTATAATCACAAGAAAATACATATTAATACTCCTTTAGTAGGTTTGTTATTTTTGTGGTTTGCTGCTCTGACCAATAGTCACATATTTTTGTTATCTTAGGTTTCTCATTTGTCAATATGTTGGCTTATTTTATTTTTATTTCAACATCCATCCATTATGGTGCTTTTGACACATCAATTTGTCCTTCTCCTTCATTAAGTTTTGCTAAAAATAGGGGAAAGTATTTCCTTTCATCATCATCCTATTTGTTATGTGTATAAATATTCATAACTAATTTTATTGAATGGGTTATGTAGGGATGATCTCTTTTCCATAAATTTTTTTCCCAAGGGTATATTCATTCTCCATATCCATTCATTTCAGAATATGGTCCAACTGCTTCTGGGTAGTCATGATTAGATTGCATTCTGAATTGAGTCGACCAATTTTGTTGGTTGTAACGACTAGTTGTTTAGATGGTTTGATAAATTGCTCAATTTATTGGACCACTTCTCTTAGGAATTCCTCTATGGGGGAGAATGAAAAATCCTTATTAAAACTCTCTTTAAGTGCTTTCCAACTGAAATTTTGTCCTCAAGCTTCTTCCATCTTGTACCATTTGTTATGAAGGTCATCCAACGTGCTTGGGAGAAAATGGGGCCATACTCTTTCATCCCAATAACCAAGTCTTTTCCACTCTTTGTCATAGTTTTCATTGTGCATAACAGGGTGTAATACTTAGATTTTTTTTGGATTTGTGCTTGAGTTGTTAACTTCTTTCCAAGTTTACATGCGCGATTAATGGTTTTTCCACCATGTAGCCGCTTATCCTATGGAATTATCAACTAATCTGTGTAGTTTCCCTTGTTCATTGAAATTTTTGGAAGCCTCTTCAACATGTGTCGAAGGCGATTCTTGATCTTTATACCATAGAGGAGGTAGATTAGTTGGTTCACATTTCGTCTGCATAAGGGTCAAAAATTCCCTTGTTCTTTAAAAAAAAAAAATTGGGATTATGGATATTGCGAAACACTTTTGTATTGAACGATGAGGGATGGAATCGACTAAACAACATGATCTTATGTGTGCTTCATAATTTTCTATCTATCAGTCATAAAGTTCAGAGTCGTAATTTTGATCGACAGACACAGGAGACCCCAAGTAAATTTATCCACACTCTATTGGATCAATTGAATCTTTGTTGTTTTGAAAAACTTGATATAATATTCTTATGTCTACATCACGGTCATCTAGTTATGCCCATAGTTCCTCTTGGTAGTGGTAAATAAGCACAATATCCTTTTTTTCCATCTACTTAAGTTTTAATCTATCTTTTTCAAGTGAGATGGAGGATTTCATCTTTCTTCCCTATTGTTAGTCAACCAACACAAGGAATAATTTGGATCCTTGCTTCTGGTTGATTACTTCAAAATTGATTGGTGCGCCGATGCCCATGATGCCAGTGTTAATGATTTTCCAAAATCCAATGAATTCGATTAGACCCTTGTCGGTGAGCTTAAGATAGATTCCTGGCTCTAACATATTCTATTGAATGAGTCATTCCTACGTTGATCCTGTCATTATGTTAGCATGTGAACCAAAGTTGAGGATGACTTGTGAGATGTAATATGCTCCGACTTCGAGGTTGAGCAATGGGCAAATGTTAAACTTTTCTTTTTGGTTAAGGAAACATAGATTTTTTTAGTGCTTTTGTTATTCCTTATACTATACATTAGATCAATGAGTCTAGAAACACCGTCTTTTTTATAAGAATTTGCAATAATTCATTAAGAATTTTAAGCTTAGATTCTACATTTTATTCTTCATGTTCTAATTCTTCAAATATTTTTGAATCGTTATTAAATATTTGTATCTACGTATTTAGATAATTATCTCCCTTACTTTTATGTTTTGTAATTTGATTATTGTCATCTCCAATATTTGTGCCATGCCTTGCAACTTTTTGCATATTTGTATGATTTAGTGCTTCATGCTTTGGAACACCAGACAAGAAATTAGCATTCCTTTTATAAATAATTTCTCAAGTATGATGGGGAAGTATTCTAAAGAATGCTCCCCCACCCCACATTTTGAACAAAACTTGATATTTGTCCTGTCTTTCAGGGGACAGTCAGGACTCAAGTGTTCTTCACTGAAGAAGATGTAATAGTGTGACTTTCCTCAACCTTGAGGAATGTTACCTGAATTGTTTTGGTATATTCCATTTCCTTGGTTCCCTCCTCATTGGTTTTATCCATTGCATTGATCATTGTTTCTATAGTGTTATTATAATCTACCAAATTACATGGGAAGACAAGCAAATGCATACAATGAGCATATGCATACGCAACAAGACAAAGGTATTAGGAAGGGTACCCAACTGCTTTATTAGTCTTCTTGAATATATATTTATACAAATATATGGGAGGTTGGAGTAGTTACACCCTCTCCAACTGGTCACCCATTTATGTTATGTTTAATATAACAATACATAAATGTGATGACATATAAGTACCCGAAGGGTCCCTTCAACATATCCATTACCCCAAAACCCTTCTTCATCCTGAAGAGGATAGGTATGAAGGAACAACCTTGAAATGTGATTCTTCAACCTCTGTATTCAATATGGTCATAGTTGGTCAAAGTCTCACCCTCTCTATAAAATAAATGTCGACTACCATTTCCGCTAGGAGGTCTTTTGGTTTAAATATTCGCCCATTCTCATCTATCCAACTTTCCCTTGAATTAGGATTAGGCCTTTTGGCTCTTTGACTTTCTGTACCATTTCTCTTCCTTCAACTTTTGAAGTCACAAATCAATTATTGGTTCTACAATTATGCACCCATGACCTCAATCTATTCTAGTTTTCTTTATGTCACCATCTTATCTTTAAGCTATTTTTTGTGTAATTTAAGGTATCTTTTACTTGAATGCATTCAAATTCTTCTTATGTCGCGAGGACTTCCTGCTCATTGCATAATCTTATGATTGTTTTGTTATTCATGATACGACCTCTCTAGACTTTATTGACAAGAATCAGCTAGATATCGAATTCATTAAAAAGGTGGAGGGGATCACCTACCTTAAAGAATATTTATGTTTAACCCACTCCAAAATCAATGCCTTACAATTTTTTTTCCATTAGAGTCACAATTAAATTTTCATGACTAAGCCAACTTGACTCAATTACATAATTTCGACATGAATTATTTCAATCTTCATTCCTCCCATAGCTTGCAATATCCCATTCAAGTCCTTATAATCACAAGAAAAGACGTCTTGATACTCCTTTAGTAGGTTTGTTATTTTTGTGGTTTGCTGCTTCGACCAATAGTCACATATTTTTGTTATCTTAGGTTTCTAGTTGGTCCAGATGTCGACCTATTTTATCTTTATTTCAACATCCATCCATTCTGGTGCTTTTGACACATCAATTTTTCCTTCTCCTTCTTTAAGTTTTGCAAAAAGTAGGGGAATGTATTTCCTTTCATCATCATCCTATTTGTTATGTGTATAAATATTCAAAACTAATTTTATTGGATGGGTTACGCAGGGATGATCTCTTTCCCATCAATTTTTTTCCCAAGTGTATATTCATTCTCCGTATCCATTCATTTCGAAATATAGTCCAACTGCTTATGGGTAGTCATGATTATATTGTGGTATGAACTGAGTCGGCAGTTTTGTCAGTTCTAACGGCTAGCATGTTCAGACAGTTTGATAAATTGTTCAATTTATTGGACCGCTTCTCTTAGGCATTCCTCTGTGGGGGATATTGAAAAATCCTTAATAAAACTCTCTTTAAGTGTTTTCCAACTGAAATTTTATCCTCCTGCTTCTTCCATCTTGTACCATTTGTTAGGAAGGTTGTCCAACGTGCTTGGGAGCAAATGGGGCCATACTCTTTCATCACAATAACCAAGTCTTTTCCACTCTTTTTTATAGTTTTCATTGTGCATAACAAGGTGTAATACTTAGACAAATTTTTGAATTTGTGCTTGAGTTGTTAACTTCTTTCCATGAATCTTTCAATAAAGTATGTTGAAGAAGTCATCCCAGTTTACATGCACGACTGATGGGTGTTCCACCATGTATCTGCTTATCTTGTGGAATTCTCAACTAAACTTTGTAGTTTCCCTTATTCATTGACATTTTTGGAAGCCTCTTTGACATATGTTGAAGGCAATTCTTGTTCTTTCTACTGTAGAGGAGGTAGATGAGTTGATTCACATTTTGTCTGCACAAGTGTCGAATAATCCCTTGTTCTTTAAAAAAAAAATGGGATGATGGATATTGCGAAACACTTTTGTATTGAACGATGAGGGATGACATTGAATACATAACATTATCTCTTGTGTGCTTCATAATTTTCTATCTATCAGTCATAAAGTTCAGAGTCGTAGTTTTAATCGACAGACATAGGAGACTCCAAGTGAATTTATCCATATTTGATTGGATCAATTGAATCTTTGTTGTTTTGCAAAACTTGATATAATATTCTTATGCCTACATCATGGTCATCTGGTTATGCCCACAACTCCTCTTGGGAATGGTAAATAAGCATAATTTCCTTTTCCCCATCTACTTAAGTTTTAATCTATCTTTTTCAAGTGAGATGGAGGATTTCATCTTTCTTCCGTATTGTCATTCGACCAATGCAAGGAATAATTTGGATCCTTTCCCCTGGTTGATTACTTCAAAACTGATTTGTGTGTCGATGCCCATGACACCAGTGTTAACACTTTTCCAAACTCCATGAACTCGATTAGACCCTGGTCGATGAGCTTAAGATAGATGCATGACTCTAACATCTTCTATTGAATGAGTCATTCCTACGTTGATCCTGTCATTATGTTAGCATGTGAACCAAAGTTGAGGATGACTTGTGAGATGTAATATCCTTCGACTTCGAGGTCGACCAATGGGTCAATGTTAAGCTTTTATTTTTTGTTAAGAAAACATAGATTCTTAGTTATTTTTTTAGTGATTTTGTTATTCCTTATCATATACATTAGATCAGTGAGTCTAGAAACATCATCTTCCTTTATAAGAAGTTGCAATAATTCATTAAGAATTTTAAGCTTAGATTCTACATTTTATTCTTCATGTTCTAATTCTTCAAATATTTTTGAATCGTTATCAAATATTTTTATCTTCTTCTGTGTATTTCGATAATTATCTCCCTTACTTTGAAGTTTTGTGATTTGATGATTGTCATCTCCAATATTTGTGCCATGCCTTGTGACGATTTGCATATTTTTATGATTTAGTGCTTCATGCTTTGGAACACTAGACAAGAAATTAACATTCCTTTTATAAATAATTTCTCAAGTATGGTGGGGAAATCTTCCAAATAATTCTCCCCCACCCCACATTTTGAATAAAGCTTGAGATTTGTCTTGCCTTTCATGGGAAAATCAGGACTCAAGTGTTCTTCATTGAAGAAGATGTAATAGCGTGGCTTTCATCAATCTTGAGGAATGCTACCTCAATTGTTTTTGTATATTCCACGTCCTCGGTAGCCTTTTCATTGGTTATATCCATTGCATTGGTCATTGTTTTTGTAGTCTTATTGTAATCTCCTAAATTACATGGGCAGTCAAGTAAAGACAGACAACGAGCATATGCATATGCAACAAGAAAAAGGTATTAGGAAGGGTACCCAATCGCTTTATTAGTCTTCTTGAATATATATTTATACAAATACATGGGAGGTTGGAGCAGTTACACCCTCTCCAGCTGGTCACCCATTTATGGTATGTTTAATATAACAATACATAAATGTGATGACATATAAGGATCCGAAGTGTAATGTCCCCGACCCTCCGATCGGCGAAGAGGACGCTACCATACACCAAACATTCGGGTAACTAGCCCCATGAACATGTACATATAAAAAACTGAATGCTTGAACATACCACATACTAGGATGCATAATCATTCATATACACAATGGAATCAAAACATACAATTCAACATTCAACATGTCCATCATCATAATTCATTAATAGTAAATATGATTGCAAAAACGATTAGTCAAGAATACTTATCTTATAAGAACTGTCCCGCAATCAGCTACGTTGTTGCAACGTTCCACCCAACCATAGTCCAGCGTGCTCCTTAATCTCTCAGCAATGCTGCCACCCCCAAGCCGGGCATGATTCCTTAAGGAATAAGGAACTAGCAGGCTTACACATAGCCAAGGATAACGAAATATTCAAGGGTACACAATTCAGCCAAGCCAACACAGTTGGGTTTATCAGGCAAATAACAGATCAACCAAGACAACACAGTTGGGTTTGTTAGGTCATCTAGGAGTTGGGAAAGACTAAATGCTAAGTTGGTGAGCTCATTACAGAGCTAGGGACACCTACACCAGAACTAGCCTGACTTTTAAGACACCCACACACACCCAACATAAGGAATCAGTCCCTTCTCTACTACACAGTCCCTCAAGCCCTGACTTTCCCTTCCAGTGCTATTCAGGGGTTGTGGAGAAGAAAGCCAGCCCTCTAGCTCTATTTTTGTGGTTCCCAAACACACCAGGTTTATCAAGCAAACCAAGTCCCCATCCCTGCTCCCACACAGTCCAAAGACCAACCATTGCATACACGCAGTCAAACAAGTGGTTCACAGCTTGGATAGGGAAAACAATTCCTGAGTCATTCTTGGCCCTTTCATGGCCAAAACGACTCCAAAAAAACCTACAGTAGAACCCAATCGTGACAGAAAACACAACCAACAAAACATGGGGAAACAATAGCCCGTTCTCAACAATGAAGCCACGGAAACTTACACAGTCAGTAATGGAGGAAGTAAACAGACCCTCAACCAGTTCCTGGGAAGGAACATACACATCGACCACAGACTGTAGGGAACAATACACGCCCCTAGTCCCCAAACGCTATTGTCCAAATTGGAACCCCTTGCTCTTTGCGTGAGGAACCACCATGGAGAAGCCCAAATGGTGTGTGAGGAAAATAGAACGCCTCTGTGTGAGATGAACAAGCTTGGGAGAGTGGAAGGATGTCCCATGCAGTCGTGGAGCAAATGGAATAATGGAGAATCCACCTGGAGTGATGGGGCAGTGGTTTCCTGCCATCGTGAGGGTCAACCCACTGGTGGAGTGTGTGTGTGGGCAAGGACTGACAGTCCTGCCACACTCCACTCCCCAACAATAACTGCCCCAACTACTCAACAAAACATTAAAGTGGTAGTTGGATGAGACAAGGGAAGGTGAGAAAAACAAAGAGAGTAGTGACACATGGATTTTCCCCCATGGCTCAAGGTTTAACATTCCCCCTCCTTATCCTTAGGAATATCATGCCCTTTTCCATATGGTTGAAGTGAACATAGTTGGTTGGGGTTTATTTAATTAAAATCATATTTACATGATGCCAAAACTATTATGTGTTGTATATCAAGATATACCTTTGGCAACGATTCCAATCGTCAAAACATAACACAGCCAAATCGATGGTGGGGATTTTGCCTTTAGCTCCACACCATGATTCATTACAATATATACATCACATACATTAATGCAAATGGGGTCAAAACTGGATTGTTACATTCCCCTCCCCCTTCAATAGCACTGTCCTCAGTGCTTTACAAAATTTGAACAAAGTGCTACACTAGTACTGCCTCAATGTTCCGCAAAATTGAACAAAAATGGATGTGCCAATCGCATGGCATCCTCCAGCTCCCACACAGCCTCTTCAGGTCCATAGTGCTCCCATTGCACCTTTACCTGCCCTATGGCCTAGTTCCAGAGCATTGTGACCTTCCTGTCGAGGATGCGCATTGGCTCGGTTCGGAACTCTCCCTTGGGTTCCACCTGAATCAAATCCTAATTGATCACATGGTTAGGATCATGTACATATTTCTTAAGAAAAGAAACATGAAAGACATTATGAGCTCTAGTACTAGCAGGAAATGCAAGTCTATATGCAACTGGCCCTATTCTTTCAAGCACTTCAAATGGCCCACAATATCTTGGTGACAGCTTGGCACAATTTCCAAGTTTCAAGGAACTCTTCCTTGCCCTCACTCTGAGGTAATCATGATCCCCAACACTAAACTCCCTGTCCACCCTATGCTTATCTGCATAGATTTTTTGTTTGTCCTGTGCTGCTTTCAGATTTTGTCTGATCTTTACAACCTCTTGCTCCATTTCCTTGAGCAATTCTAGTCCAAGCACAACCCTGTTCACTGGATTATCCCAAGTCACTGGTGTCCTACACCTTATTCCATACAAATATTCATACAGATTCATCCCCAAGGATGTCTGCTGTCCATTGTTATAAGCAAACTCTACCAAGTGTAAGTAATCTTCCCACTTGGTTGGTTTGTCCATCACACGCATGCGAAGCATGTCGTCAAGCACCTGATTAACTCTCTCTGTCTGCCCATCTGTCTGAGGATGGTAGGTAGTGCTGAAATTTAGCTTTGTACCCAAATCTACAAACAACCCCTTCCAAAAATTGGAAGTGAACTTGACATCTCTATCAGAGACTACTTCCTTCGGAAATCCATGCAATTTGAAAATCTCCTTCATGAATATCTTTGCAATGTCATCAATCTTATGCGTAGACTTGACTGGTATAAAATGTGCTGCCTTAGTCAACTTGTCTACCACAACCATGATGGAATCATGTTGTCTCCAAGTCATTGGCAATCCTGTAATAAAATCCATGGAAATAACTTCCCATTTCCATTATGGAACTGGCAAAGGCTGCAATAAGCCTACTGGATGTTGATGCTCAACCTTTACTTGTTGACATTTCATGCACCTTGAAATGTATTCAGCCATGTCCTTTTTCGTTCCTGGCCAAAAGTACTGCTTTCTAGCTGTAGCAATTGTCTTCTAGTATCCTGGGTGACCAAAATATGGAGCTTGATGGATTTCATCCATAACAACTCTCCTCAAATCTATTGCATTTGGAATATAAATTCTTCCTTTATAAGTAAGAAGTCCATCTTCTTCCAATTTATATCCCTCATACCTTTTCTTAAGATTTTGCTGCTGCAATTTGTCTTTTACCTGCTCGTACAATTCATCTCCAGCAGTATGATTAACAATCTGCTGCCTCAAATCTGATTGGAAAATACTAAGAGATGCCACATGCATTTCCTGCACTTTCCTGCTGAGTGCATCAGCTACCTTATTCACTTTCCCCTTTATGTGCTTGATTTCAAAATCAAACTCACATAAAAACTCCAGCCATCTTTCTTGTCTAGCATTCATAGTAGGCTAATCAAATAGATACTTCAGACCACAATGGTATATCCTGAGCTCAAATCTTCTACCCATCAAGTAATGCCTCCACATCTTAAGAGCATGTACTATGGCTGCAAGCTCTAGATCATGAGTGGCATAGTTCTTCTCATGCTCCTTCAACTTTCTCGACTCATAACATATCACTTGGTTGTCCTGCATAAGGACTCCTCCAAGCCCTTGTTCGCATGCATCGGTACACACCACAAAGTCTTTCTCTGGATCTGCAACTTTCAATACCGGTGCACTGGTGAGAAGATTCTTCAATAGCTAGAAGATTTCTTCACACCTCGATGTCCATTCAAACTTTATCCCCTTCCTTTGCAAGGAAGTGATGGCATGTGCAACTTTGGAGAATTTCTCAATGAATCTCCTGTAGTATCCAGCAAGTCCCATAAAAGACCTTACATCCGTCACATTTCTTGGAGTAGGCCAATTCATAATGGATTCAATCTTTTTAGGGTCCACATATATACCCTCCTCTGATATAATGTGACCCAAATATTGAATTCTATCTCTATATATATCACACTTGATCAGTTTTGCATATAGCTGGTGTTCCCTGAGCAGTTGCAATGTTAATCTCAAATGCTCTTCATGTTCTTCCTCATTCTTTGAATAAACAAGAATGTCATCAAGGAAAACAAGAACAAACTTGTCCAAATATCTGCTAAAGACACTATTCATAAGGCACATAAATGTAGCTGGTGCATTTGTGAGACCAAATGGTACCACTACAAACTCATAATGTTCATACCTTGTTTTAAAGGCTATCTTATGAATGTCTGCATCCTTGATTGTCACCTGATGGTAACTAGACCTCAAGTCAATCTTGGAAAATACCTTTTCTCCTCTCATTTGATCAAAGAGGTCATCAATCCTAGGTAAAGGATATTTATTCTTCACATTAACCTTGTTCAACTGTCTGTAATCAATACATAACCTGAGTGTACCATATTTCTTCTTTACAAACAGAACCGGTGCTCCCCAAGGGGACACACTTGGCCGGATAGACTTCTTTTCCAACAACTCTTGCAGTTGCATATTCAACTCTAGCATCTCCAGTGTACTCATATTGTTGGGTGTCTTGGACACTGGTGCTGCTCTTGGCCCAAGTTCAATTGTGAAATCAATGTCGCTCTTTGGAGGAAGCCTTGGAATCTCATCAGAAAACACATCCTTGAATTCCTGTAACACCTGATAGTCCTCCAACCTAGGAGTTTCATCTCCTGTCGGTTCCAGAATATGAGCTGCATACAACTGGCAACCTTTCCTACAGAACTTCTTTAACTGCATTGCTGAAACCTGCCTTACTGAAATTACCTTTGGAATACCTTTCACAACTACTGGGTTTCCTTCTTCATCCATGCATTTGAAAGTCTTATTGTAACAGTCAAGATTCACTCTGTGAGCTTCCAACCAATCCATTCCAATGAGGACATCATAGGAACCAAGCGATAGAACATTCAGATCTACACAAGTGATCAATCCATTCATGACCAATGGACATTTCTCTACCTCTTCACTGACCTTTCTCTTAGTCCCAGTGGCTAGCTGAACTAACCAAGATTTTCTATGCTTGACCTTCTTAAAAGCACAAATCTCCACTACTTCAGGAGTGATGTAACTATGAGTAGAACAAGGGTTAATCAAAATAGAAACAGATTTTTCAACAATCTTACCTGCAACTTCAACCACAGTTGACTGGTGATCTACCTAACGGTCCTCTAGTGCTGCATAAATTATAGGGACTTCCCTTGCTACTTGTCCCATTATTTCTACTTCTTGCATGTTGTAAGCTGGTCTTGCACTCTCATTCTCGAGTGGACAAGTTCTGCACATGTGGGGTCCTCCACATCTCCAGCATTGGAGTGGTCCTCTATTCTGTTGTGGATCCTTAGGCTTTCCTCCTCTCACTCCAACTGGATTAATCGTAGCTTGGGATGGCTGCTTCTGCTGATTCCTAAATCTAGAAGGTTTGAAACCTTTCCTTCTTTGGTTAAACTTCTCATTCTTCTTGTCCTTCCATGACTTATGGTAATCAAGTTTACTTTTTCTTTTATCATAGCAATACTTAGCCTTCCTTATTGCTTCTTTAAGAGTTCTAGGTTCATAAAACTCAATCCTGTCTTTGTAAGACTGAGGCAACCCACTCAGAAACCGTTGGACCTTCACTTTTTCATCTTTGATGTACCTGACATACCTCAACAGCTCCAAGAACTTATTTTCATATTCATCCATGGTCTGCTGTCCCAATCTCAGCTCATGGAACTCCCTAATCTTATCATCATAATACCTGTCAGAGAGGTATTTCTGCTTGAAGTACTTCTTGAACTATTTCCACTTCAGTCTCTTTTCACTGATCTTCTTTACTTGCTTGAAGTGTTCCCAACAAATGGATGCTCTTCCATTCAGGTTGAATATGGAAACTCTTGCCTTCATTTTTCTTGAATAATCCGGCACTTGAAAGTACTTATTTATCCCAAGAAGCCAAGATTCAGCCTCTTGTCCAGTCTTTACCTCACCATCAAATGTAGGAGGTTTAGCCTTCTTAAATTCATCTCGAGAACGATACCTGTGGTGTGTCCTTCTTTTCCTTTTACGAGAATATGAGCTTGTATCCCCACTGGATTCTTCAAAGTCAGATGATCCACTAGAAGTCCTTATCCTTTTCCTAGTACTGCTCTTACTGCCTTCCGGTCTTGCTGTACCTCGTCCAGAGTCTATCTTTCTCTGCAAGTCTGTCAAGCTTTGCAACATAGCACCATTCAACTGATGCTGCTCTTCTTGGAATTTAATCAAGCTTCTCATGGCGGCTGCAACATTTGACGGTGTCTCTTCCATTAGACTCTATGTCATCATTTCCATTACAGAAATTCTCTCCCATAGCATCTCTCGCACGCTCATAGGAATCTCAAGCATCATATCTGTCATGGGTTCTCATGACTGATTCACCACTTACTTACCGAACTGCACTGTCTGGAATACTGCCCTTGAAGGTGACTATGATTTTGCAAACGTGTTAGTAGAAAACTGTTAGATACATACCTTGATAAAAACAGAACTACTTACCTTATCCTGGAAAATCATAAAATAACCATTTTTTCTAAAACAAAAAATCCTTCTCCTTGTCAGTCCTATAATTCACTGACAATCTACTCAAAACCCCCTGAAAAACTGCTTGAAAAATCTACTAGAAAAACCCAAATTTCCTTGTATAGAATCGGGTCTCATGCCAACTAACATTCCGACATTTCGGTGGTCAGAATAACTAATTTCCTCCGCTGCTCATATGTGGTATGTTCATCTATTTCTCTCTGGTGTGTCAGATCTGTAGTTGTTTAGGCTTCCGAACTGTAATGGCAATGCCAAGGACTATTCATTGGGCGGCTAGTTCTCTAAGCTTTCGCAATGGTGTCCAACGAACTCTCTATGTTTTCCACGGCCATAACCCTGTCGGCAGATCGAAGCAATTGACCACTATGTTTCGGTGATCCAAAACTGAATGGTTCTGCCGTGTCGGTGACCCAAATCACTAGATTTTTCGACATTGCGGTGATCTAAATAGTAAATTTTCCTCCGTTGTGTCGATGACTTCAACGACTAAGGTTTTCCGATGGTGGCATATCAAAAATCGGAAGCACTGATTATTATGGCATTGGCGATCGGATGCGTTGTCCATTAGATGGATAGTCTCTTAGGTGGCTGCAACGACGGGTTCACAAACCTTTAACGTTTTTTGATCGACAGTCAGAAGCGCTACTCACTGCGGCATCAGTGGTTGAAGCCTCTATCCTTCGGAAGGATATTCCACAAGCCAGCCGCAACGACAGATGCACGAACAACTAAACTTTTCCAATGTAGTTCATTGGCAGTCCGATCTTCTAATGTTTTTCGATGACATTCATCGGCGGTCTCATCGTCTATATTTTGATGATGGTTTCGACTAGGTGAGACGGCATTTCAGTGGTTCTATCAACTAACTTCTGCCGATCACCGATGGCTCAACACTTAGACAATATTTTTGAAAAACTTTCTCTCCATCGTTGCTATCAGTGGTTCAACCAACTAGCATCTTGTCTTTTTCACCAATGTTTCGGTGTTTTCATCCTCTATTTTTCGTCGACACATCATCGACGCTTTCGTCCACTAAGTCTCACTGTCATGTCGGCACTCCCATCATCTAAGTATCGGTGATGCAATCAACTAAATTCCGTCGATCACCGATGGTCTGACTTAGAAAAAAATTTCAAATTTTTTTCTCTCCTTTGTTTTTTCTCCACCGGCGTTTCGGTGATCTCTTCGTCTATCCTTCACCAATCGCCGACGCTCTGTGTGGGGTGGTCTTCAGCCTATACGTTCTGCTGTATCAGAGGGTCTTCTCACTTAGTCCCCCGATGAGCCGACGGCCTAAGACTTAGAAAATTTTTTCTTCAAAGTTTTGTTGTCATTCATCTTCTTCTGGGCAGAGGGAAACCTGCCTCTGCTAATTGGTTCCTCATGGCCCTTTGAGGCCCAATGCTCCAATGATGGCTCTGTCACTGCATCTTCACGGCCCATTTAGAACCATGCTGCAACATAGGATTTGATACCACAATGTAACATCCCCGAATGCTAATGGCCAAATCGGCACCCCTTGCTCTCTAAATGGGGAAACACCATGGGGAAGCCCAAATGGCGTGTGAGGAAAACAAAATGCCTCTGCATGAGATGAAAAAGCTTGGGAGAGTGGGAGGATGTCCCATTTAGTCGTGGAGCGAATGGAATAATGGAGAATCCGCCTGGAGTGATGGGGTAGTGGTTTCTTGCCATCGTGAGGGTCAACCTACTGGTGGAGTGTGCATGTGGGCAAGGACTGACAGTCCTGCCACACTCCACTCCCCAGCAATAACTGCCCCAACTACTCAGCAAAACATTAAAGTGGTAGTTGGATGAGAGAAGGGAAGGTGAGAAAAACAAAGAGAGTGGTGACACATGGCTTTTCTCCCATGGCTCAAGGTTTAACATTCCCCCTCCTTATCCTTAGGCATATCATGCCCTTTTCAATATGGTTGAAGTGAACATAGCTGGTTGGGGTGTATTTAATTAAAAGCATATTTACATGATGCCAAAACTATTATGTGTCGTATATCACAATATACCTTCGGCAACGATTCCAATCGTCGAAACATAACACGACCAAATCGATGGTGGGGCTTTTGCCTTTAGCTCCACACCATGATTCATTACAAATATACATCACATACATTAATGAACACGGGGTCAAAACCGGGGTGTTACATGAAGGGTCCTCTCAACATATCCATTACCCCAAAACCCTTCTTCATCCTGAAGAGGACAGGTATGAAGGAACAAACTTGAAATGTGATTCTTCAACCTCTGTATTCAATATGGTAGTAGTTGGTCGAAGTCTCACCCACTCTATAAAATAACAGTCGACTACACTCGCCGCTAGGAGGTCTTTTTCTTTAAATTCCCACCCATTCTCATCTAGCCAACTTTCCCTTGAATTAGGATTAGGCCTTTCGTCTCTTTGACTTTCTGTACCATTTCTCTTCCTTCAACTTTTGAAGCCACAACTAAAAAATTGATTCTAAAGTTTATGCACCCAAGGCCTCAGTCTATTCTAGTTTTATTTTTTTCATCATCTTATCTTTAAGTTATTTTTTTGTGCAGTATAACGTATCTTTTACTTGAATGCGTTCAAAGTCTTCTTATGTCGTGATGATTTAAAATTCCTGCAAGTTCGATTAGATTTCCTTCTCATTGCATAATCTTATGATTGCTTTATTATTCACGATAAAACCTCTCTGGACTTGATTGACAAGAGTCAGCTAGAGATTGAATTCATTAAAAAAGTGAAAGGGATCACCTACCTTAAAGAAGATTCATGTTTAACCCACTCCAAAATCAATGACTTACAATTTTTCCCAGTAAAGTTACTTTAAAGATTAATGACTGAGCCAACATGACTCAATTACATAATTTCCAAGGCCCAATTATTTTAATTTTTTTTTCTTTTTGACAATTGACTATTTACATGTGGTAATACCGACCAAATTATAGTATCTACCATAGTCATCATTGACCACTTTAAATAAACAACCATAGTGGAGAGTTGACCACAGTAATATCAATCAATACATAAAGTATCAACCATATTTTGACATCTTAAAATGAATTGTCAACCAAAATTGTACTCTTGATTTATGTTGCCTCGGATTTACAATTCAACGACAAAGTGTAAGTATCAACCATTTTAAAGTTTTAGCCACAATGGCCATAAGGTAGATATCAAGCACTTTTTTTTTTCAGAAGGAAAGAAACCCGTCCTTGTTATTTAATAAGAGAATCAAAGGGAATTTGACATGCCTTCCCTATCAATAGGGTTACAATCAATCAATATCAAGAAAGTAATCTGTTACAGCTAGTATCTAGGAACATGTCTCATACACTCTTGAGCTGGCAATGGGGAAGGGTCACAAACTCAACATCAGAAGACTAAAAAACCAAGGCATCAAGAAGAGCATACAATTGTAGCCTGTCCCTATCAGTCATACAAATCAAGAACACAGAAGTGCAGAGCTTCTATCAAAAGTGCCTGCTCCATTTACATCAATCCATAAAGGGGTGTATAAAAAAGAGGAGAGCAAATCTCCTGCACCGAGATCAAAAGAGATGGAAAGTATCAGATGAGGCCAAATGGCAATCAAGAATTTCAGAAAAATTACCACATCTAGGAGCCAAAGACAGGGTAGATTTTGATAGTCTGTCTGCAAGATGATTGTGTTCTCAATATGTATGACTGAAGGACAAGTGAAGAAAACAAGAGATGAGCCTTCTTGTATCCATACACCAATGACTTAGATCCGGTGGATCCAAGGAAGCATGGCATTTTTCCCAATTTATGATGACTGCTGAATCACCAAAAATGTTTAGACATGGGATCCCCATCAATTTTTCCACAGACAGCAATGCCCAAAGTGCTATCAATTCAGATTTTGTATTTGTGCATAAATCTGCCCCCATTGCAAACTCAAAAGAGTGAGACTAGTTTAGGACCAAGCAAAAACCAACTCCTCCCTTATAATTTGCAGCTACCCCATCAAAGAAGCCATAGGGGAAGACTAAAGAAGGGATCGTTCCACAGACCCTGGGATTTTTGATCTTCATACTTGAATCCGGATACATCTGGAAGTAATATTCAATTTGACAGAGTATGCCCAAGATTGATGGCTTTTTTCCTTCAAAGATGTAGAGATTTTGTGCTTTCCAAATAACCCAGATGGCGAAAAAGGGTAGGTAACAACACTCTCAGTGTCTAGAATACCTTGATATCCAAGTACCCAAAATGGAGCTAAGACTATCGCTCTTGTAAAGAGGTTGTAAGTGATACTGCTCACTTAAGCATTCAAATACAATATTCTAGACAGAACAAGAAGAAAATAGATGTTGTACACTGTCTTCACCCAAACCACAAAGTGCATACATGCCAGGCCCGATCCATCCTCTTTTCTGGAGATTGTCCCATGTGAGTATTTTGCTTGCCAAAGCCAACCATATGAAACAATGAATTTTCATGGGGATAATGCAAGACCAAAGGAAAGCATGAAGTTTACTACAGGTCATAGGGGATGAAGAGAGAACAATCATGTCATATACCAGCTCCGCCGTAACATTACCATCATGTTTATTATGGTCCCAAACTAAGGAATCAACAAGTGAATTGAGCCGGATCCTACCATGTTTCAAGAAACTAGTGTAATTTTCCCATGCTAATTTCTAATCCCCTGCAATATTCAAGTCTTCTGCCGTATACCAGTAATTGTGCTGACCAGGGAGAATGTTTTGTGCATGGGTGAGAGAAGTAATACCAAGATCCTCAAGATATTCTCTGAGACCTAGGGGAAGCTCTGATAGGGATTGTGTTCCAATAATCGGGTCAATACCCACGAGGATGTTCTGTCCATTACCAACATGCCAAGCCAGGCACTTCCCCAACCACATAAGTGTGTGCATGAAACCATTCCAGATCATAGAGGATCCACGAACTGTGAAATTTTTTTTCTCTGAGACATGACACAACAGGTTGATTCTTCAAATATTTGCTGATTAAAACCTAATGCCACAGACTATTTTCTTATAGAACCCTCCAAAAAAATTTTATTCTCAAGGTTGTGCTAAACCAAGGGAGATTTTTAATACCCTAGCCTCCTTTCTCTTTTGGCCATGAAAGGTGCATCCAATTCGTCAGATGGTACTTGTGATTTACCCCTGAGGAGCCCCATAGAAAAGAAAAGGTTAAATTTCTGAGTTTATCCAAGACCAAGGTTGGAATAGGAGCAAGGGCCAGCCAGTAGACCGGTAGGATTGATAACACTGCTTGAACAAGAATCAGTCTGCCACCAAGGGAAAGATATTTATGTGACCAATGAAATATTCTTTTTTCATATTTCTAAATCAGCCATAGCCAGTCATTTATCTTGTATCCCAATGGTTTAAGAAACTAACCAAGACACTTAAATCCTGTAGAAATAGTATCCATTTTGTAAGGAAGAACCCTAGAAATACTAAGAAGGGTATCTTCATCCACGTTATTAAAGAGAAAGCCCAACTTTTCCAAACTGATGCTCATCCCAGATGCTTTGCAGAAGGTGCTAAAAATGACTTCGAAATCCATTCATTCATGCAAGGTACCAGTTCCTAGAAGAATAACATCATCAACAAATAAGAGGTGTATAAGAGCAAGGGCCGATGAGATTTTTATACCTCTGATAAGACCATTCTCCCTGGCATCATAAATCAAGATACTGAGACCTTCGATGACAAGTATGAAAAGCAAGGGAGATAAGGGGCAGCCTTGTCTGATGCCTCTAGATGCACTAAAGGACTTGGATGGAGTGTTATTAACCAACACAACAAAGTTCGCTGATGTTAATCATCCCATAATCCAGTTGACTCCCATGAGAGGCATCCCTATCTGGATCAATATGAGTCTAATATAAGACCAATTCACTCTATCAAAAGCTTTAACCAAATCCAACTTAAGAATGAGAGCACAGGTATTCTTTGTTCTGATAGTATGTAGAATCTCTTGTGTAATACCAATGGGCTCGACAATTTGACGATTTTTGAGAAACCCAAATTGTTCCTTGGAGATGTGGGAATCCAGATGAGGTTTTAATATTACAGCTATAATTTTTGATATGAGCTTATAGATCAAATTACACAGAGAGATTGGCCTAAAGTCAACAAAGGTAGTAGGCTTATCCTTCTTATGAATCAGGGCAAGGAAAGTGGAATTTAGAGAGGGAGCAATCCTTCCAGATTTCCTAGAATATTCGACATCTTGTAGTAAATCCCTACCCATCAGGTTGAAAAAGTGAATAAAGAATTCAATTGACCAGCCATCCGGACATGGGCTCTTATCCTTTTTGAAGGATCTCAAAGCTCCCTCAATCTCAATCATAGAAACACTTTAAATGAAAACACTGGCCTCCTCAGAAGAGAGCATAGAAGGGTACAGCATGACAACTTTGAGTTGGGCTAGAATACAGGTTTGTTTATCATCTTTGAAGATGTGAGAAAAATGTCTTTGTCCCAGTTCCTTAAGAGTTGCCTCATCCTCCACGCTATGTCCATATTCATCCTCTAAAGCCCAAATAACATTTTGATTCCTGCGTCCTGAAGCCAAGGCATGAAAAAACTTGGTATTTGAGTCTCCAAGCACTACCCACTTTGCTCTACTCTTGAGTTTCCATGTGAGTAGGTAGTGGTCCAATAAAGCCTATTTTTTATCTGAGCAGATTCAAAGTCAAATGATCCTCATGGGATAGAACACCCAAGGAAGAACAATTAAGAATGGCACCAATTTCATCATCCAGTCTAAGAGATTCCAATTCCATAAAAGCTCCTTTTTTTTATCCAAGACTTGACTTCCCTTTTAATCAATCTGAGCTTGTGGGAAAGTAATTCCATGTCGTCATCAACAATTGAGGGTATCAAGACTGGCCAGCTCCTAGTAACCATTTGAGAGAAATCCAAATCTGTTAACCAGGATCTGTTGAATTTGAAAGGATAGTTATGAGATCCCTCCCTATTGTTCCATTCAAGATAGATTGGAAAATGATCAGAGATATCAGAAGGATGTGCCCACACACGGTGCATGTTAAGTTCATGGATCAAGGAAGAGAAAAACAAGAAATGGTCAAGTCTTTTACAGATCCCATCTTCCCCAGCCCTCCCATTTCTCTAGGTGGGTATAATAGAAGGTGGAGCAATATCCACAAGATCAACCGAAGCAAAAAGGTGTTTGAAATGTGAAGCAAGAGGATCGATGATAGCCTTTTTACCCCAGATCTTTGAGGCACTTAGGGTCAGGTTTAAGTCACCTCCAAGGATCAAGTTAGGAGTGTTTAAAAGACCCCCTCTGAGTGATTTTTCCCAAAATAGTTCCCTGTTCCTATAGGGATCATAGCATTTAAGGATAGCCAAAGGAGTTGACAGACCATGGAACCTTGCCTTGACAAGGATTCTTGCAACAGTTTCAAAGGCATGACATCTAACAGAGAGAGGGTTCTAGGCTATGAATAAGCCCCCAGAGAGGCACGAAGCACTTGTTGCACAAAATTCCCATTTAGGCATAAGTTTAGAAAAGGAAAGGAGAGCTAGGTAAGTGCTACACATCGTTTCCTGAAAGAGAATCAGGTTAGGAGCAATTGAGAGAATAAGAGACCAAAGGCAGCATTGTTTGGTCTTGCCTCCCAGACCATGAACATTAAGTGACAATATTTTCATTAAGGAAATACAGGGAAGGGAGGCGATGCTCTAAGCGCCTGTTGAAAGTTTCCTCTCGCAACATTTTTTATGCGGACAGAGAGGGGAGTATAAGGAGGAGAGACAGTGGACAAAACCCCTAAAGAATCGGATTTTTCCTTTTTTTTTTCCAGACAGTCACATTTTCAAAACAAACGGAGTTCAGATGGAGGGTAGGGGGAGAAGAAGGTGCTTTTGCCGAAAATATCGACAGGGATCTCTGGAGCGAGGGATTAGAAAAGGATGGGGAAGATATGGGACTATGTGGAGAGGGGGTATGTGGATGAGGAGAAGCAGGTGGAGGAAGAGGTGGGAAGTCCTCATGTGATAATAAATATGGTATAGAGGGAGAAGGTGGCGGGATAGAGTCTTGGGGTAAAAGAGCACGGGGAAAAGAAGCCAAAGTGTAGGGAAGAGAGAGAGAGGAGGTCTCGTAGCAGGGGAAGCCAAAATAGGGGCTGTAGGAATAACACAATCTGGATGATAGTCAAGGACAAGAGCAGTATCAATCTCATTAATAGCATCAAGCAAAGAGTCAGAGACATCTTCAAAAAGAGAGAGAGCTTGAGAATAAATACCCATTTTTGGATGCAGTGGCGCAAAGGTAGATGATGGACAGCGTGAAACAGGAGAGCCATCCTTGCTGGAGCATGACAGACAATTCAGAAGGAGAGCGCAAGTTCTTCGGAGATGTCCAATATCATGGCATCAACTGCATCTAAAAGGACATGGAGATAGTCCAATATTTGTACCAAAAGACGTTCCTTACAAAGAATCTCCACCTCTGTTGGCAACCCATGAGATATATCCATCTCTACAAGCACCCTTGCCATCCTCTTATCGTATGTGAGATGGAATTCATCATCGACCGCTATGAATCTGCCAACGGTATTGGCAATAATTTCAAGAATACTTTTTCTCCAGAGGGGGAAGGGTAGAGATGGCAGGAGTACCCAGAGGTGACGCTTAGTCACCCTTTCCCTAAGTGGGTCAAAATGTGCATGCCAGCGCCCCAAAACCAAAGACCCATTACCAATTCTCCACAACGAGTCGAGGATGACAGATGAAAGTTCAGCTTCTAAGAACACAAAGACAATCCAACCATTGGAGAACAAACTAATAGTTGGTATGTAGGTAAGCACAGGTTTCCAATGAGCTATTGCCACTCCACCCAGTCTTTCTTTCCCATATAACAATATTCCAGCCTACCCACCAGTTCTCTCGAACACAATGAGTCTACATGGTCCATGAAAATGTTGTGCCTGAGTACATAACAAAACTTGCCCATAAGGGCTTTTATACCCTTGAATTTTCACTTCCTGCGGTGGTGTGAGGAATATCGCTTCTCACTTATGTTTAGGGCCTAGTCACGAAGCAAACTGATAGTACCGAGAGTAGCACACAAGAGTCCTAACACCCCTGTCAGGAGAAAAATCTATTGACAACAGACCCCAAGAAGGGTGAAACCCAGTAGGTGGCACTACACCAAAGAACGTTGTTACTCACAAATTAGGTATTTTTCTGGAATTCAAAACCCTAACAGGGGATAGACAAGCTGTAACCTCAGCTGGCGGAATATGCCAGGTACCTCGTCAAAACAAAGCTTCCAAACTGACAAACCCAAAATACAAAGGGAAAATATAATGACTGCTGCAGGCAAGGACAAGAACACCGCAATAACTGAGAGTGAAAAGGATAAAAACACATGTGCCCTAGAAATAAACAGAGAGACCCCATAAGTCAACCTCATGAAAGCCGGGTACAATGAGTGCTAGAGGAAACCGCATGCCGATGGAGGCAGAATAGGAGACAGGAATCAGGATAAAAAAAAACGCAGCAGGAAAACAATGTAAATGACAGATGCAGAGGTGGTAACCCCACGAAACTATTAAACAAACACAGAGGTGAAGTATAAAATCACAAATTCCCACTTTTTGAGCATGGTTGGTACTAGTCCCCTGGAGAAGGGGAGGAACTCCATGTAGCCACCATCTGTAAGAGACAGCACGGCAGCCACACGACAGCCAATACCATCGCGTGCCCAGGACCGAGGCTCACCACAAAAGAAAAAGTAACATACTAGCAGAGCAAAAGGCCTGTATATCCCACATGCTGAACCAGAAGACAACCACCATCCCAAGAAAAAAAACAAAGAGGGTAGGTAAAGTCCGATCAAGAAAACACAAGGTAACGAAAACTGATAGAAAAAAGATGGAAGGGTAAAAAAGATGCCCGAGTGTTTAGGGTTGAAAACAAGCCGAGCCATGGACAAATATCAGCACCACCGTGAGAATGCTGTAACAGTGAGTTCTTTGAATTTTTGGTGAAACCCTACCATTGCAACACACCATCTCCATCCACATGTTTCACAACTAGTTTTCAACTTAATGTGCCATACCATTTCTAGGACCTAGCTCAAACCTTATTTTCTTCTATAATAATTAATTATGAAAGCATTGTCATTGTGTGTGATGGTGGGAATCAAGCACTTTTGTACTGTCGACCATACATCGACCCTAATATACAAAAAAATTGTTAAAGAGTGACCACATATCCCCAATATGTAAGTATTGATGACTATTATGTGACTTAGACAACACAGAATAATATCGATCATTTATTACCTCGACCACGTTTTCAAGAGATAATATCGACCTAAAAAAATACCATTAATTGAAATTAAATCTATAAAGTAAAAAGTATATCGATGGTACAGGGATTTCCTAGTTGGGCTATTTGGATAAATCGAAGAAAAGTTGTAGTACATTTGGATAATAATCCAGTTCCTCTATATTACCTCCTGCTTTATGCATAACCATTCCTTGGTATGGTTTAGACCTAGCTTGATGTGAGCTTCTGGGGAAGACTACGCCAGAAATAGCAAGGGACTCTCCAATGAGTGTGTTTGTTTTCAATGGACCGATACTAGTTCTCTAAGTATATCTTGGCTTTTTGGAGAGTCGTTGCAGGTCCTTTTGAGTCAAAAATATTAAAATTGTTCATTAATGGGGTTTTTGTTTTGGTAAAGTCTTTCTCTCCAATCGTGATGATGATTGACATTACTATCCAAATTAGTAACATTATAAATTGGATTGGATGGCCCGACTCTTGACGATTTAGATAGCTGATCTTAACTAATAGTGCATCATGCTCAATCCAATTGAACATTTTGGCTTGATAGGCATTATGTTTTATTGCTTCCAACATGTCTGTTTTGAGATTTGACGGTTCGTTGGAACTTTTGAGGCATAGGGACACTATGACAGTAGTCCATTTAACCTATTCATACTCAATTTTGATGTCGAATAGGACTTTCAAGTTTCTTTGTTGGCTAGTGCCTATGAATTCCTTAACCATTTTTTTTCTTTATTATGTTCAATATGGCCTACAGTGGCGTCATGGCATCTTCTTCTTGGATAAGCTTTGTTTTTTCTTCTGCGCCATTGGCCCTGGCGGCTACTGTGTTTTTCCTAGGTGACATAGGTGGTGTTTGGTAGTATATGAACTAAAAATTCGATGGATATTCGGTAGGTTTGGAAATTCAATTCACTCAGTTAAGTTTTGTGTAGAAATCAATCCATGAATCTTCAAGTTCTTTAAATTTATTGGTGCGATCTTGGGATAAATTTTAGTGATAGTAGGTGTCTGCATTAACTTGTGGTGGACAACTAATTAGTACATATGAATAAAGTTGCAGAGGAAGTTTCAAGCGTGATATTGGCGGCTCACTCTTTATTCTCAGTAGTTATTTTCAAAATTGACTTCACCAATTGGGTTGTGGGTATGATTTCTTTTCCATCGAAATATTTTCCCAATGGTGTGCTCATTTTCCATATCCAATCAAGTCGGATGATGAGTTGATTATTTCTGGGTAGTTGTGATTATTTTACAGTCTGAACTCATTCCATCGATTTTGTCGGCTGTATCGTCTGGTTGCTCTGATGGGTTGATAAATTGTTTTGTTTCCTGAACCTCTTATTTTAAGTATTCTTCTATAGGGAGAATGAAAAACCTTTAGTAAAATTCTCTTCAAGTGTTTTCCAATTGAAATTTTCTCCTCTTGCTTCTTCCATCTTGTACCATTTGTTAGTGAGGTCGTCTAGCGTGCTTGGGAATAGATGTGGCAATACTCTTTCATACCAGTACTCAAGTCTTTCCAATTCTTTTTCACCGTTTTTGGTGTGCACATGGGGGGTCTAATCCTTGGATGAACTTTTGAAATTGTGCTTGAGTTGTTAACTTCTTTCCTCTAAATCTTTCAATGAAGTTTGTTGAATCATTCATCTAAGTTTTCATGCACAATTGATGAGTGTTACACCAGCTACTCGCTTGTTTCATGAATATATCAACTAGGATTTGTAGTTGGCCTTTTCTCCAACATTCCTAGAAACCTCTTCTACATGAGTCGAAGGTGATTCTCGTTCTTTGTACCACAGGGGAGGTAATTTAGTCGATTCTCTTTTTTTTATCATAAGGGTTGGGTATTCCCTTATTCTTTTTTCAAATATTTTTGGAATGACATATATTACAAAACACTTATGTGTTGGATGACGAGGGATGACCTCGATTCACCAACATTCTCTTGCATGTGCTTCATAATTTTCTACTTTCTAGCCATACAACTCAGATTCAGATTTTATACTGAAAGGCATAGGTGACAGTTAATTTCTTCGTTTTCATCAGGTTTAATTGAATCTTCATTATTTTGCATAACTTGATATAATCTTCTTATATCTGCATCGTGATCACTGGTTCTTCCCATGGTTTTTCTTGAGATTGATAGTGTCGGCCCTAGGAATGTTGCATTAAGTTTTGGTTCTAAGTGGAGAAGTTGGTCGCAGGGTAATCAAGGTTGTGATGGAGCAATGGGTGGAAACGGTCAGCTCTGATGATTATGGCAGTTTTTGGGCAAAGAACATATGTAGTTAGTGAGTTAGTTAGAGGTGGACCCACTTAGAGGAAGTGGGCGTGAGGAATGTAAATGCGGCTAATAGAGCCTATATAATGTAAAGGGTTGGTTGTTGCAAGGGATTAGAGTGGTTGTTTTGGTTCTAGTTATTGTTCAAGTTCAAGTTCCAAGTCTAGAACTTTGTTGTTATTCCTTGTTTGAAGAACTGTTTTGGTGCATGTGGTTATGTTTTGGGTCACGTGATATGGGAGGCTTGGTTGAAGTAACATTTTGGTAGGTTAGTTTACTATAATAAGAGGGATGAATAAGAGTCATGAGGGAAATGTATTGTAAACTTGCAAGTTAGGTGCACGGAAATAAACATAAAAGGGGGATATGAAGAGAGTTATGTAGGTTGTGTGCGCAAACATAAGCGTTCTAGACACTACTCATGCCAAATGAAGAGTGATTTTGTGGTTTTCTCCTGTATGGGTTTCCACGTTAATATCTATGTGTTGAATGGTGTATGTTAATGTTGTGTGATGTGTTGTTTTTTTTGTGATTGATGATAATGTGTTTCTTTCCATATAAGTAAGTGAAATGATAATTGTTTTAATGGGTTTTAACATGTTGTTATCGTAGTTGCATGTTGATGGCTTTGTGTGTTGTTTAATTTGTCGACTGTGTTGGTATGCATGTTGGTTCTTTACATGGAAATATCCCCTTTACCACTGTGGAAACTTGGTTCCTGCAACTCCCATAGGTATCTCAAGTCATACTACATTTGCATCGCAAGTGTTTCCAACTGGGATATGCCCTGTTGGGCTAGTGCCTTGGGTTTTGTTGGAGGAATTGAACTTGGGTCAGTGGAGAAAGAGCCAACAAATGGTTTCGTTACTGGGACTGGGATCATTATGAAGGGGACATGTTTTGGCACCCACCGAAGCATGAGATTTAGGATTGGGTAGAACAAAAGAGTTAGGAGTTTGCACAAGAAGAAAGTAAGGGGTTACGACTGGATTCAGGAGAATGGTTAGAAAGGTATGTTTACTTAGATATCAATGATATTTTCTTTATTGAATTCCTTGTTATATTGTATGAATCGTTGGTAAGACTAGTATTCCAAAAGAAAAATTTCAAGACAGAGAGACTAGAGGTTGGACTCCTCAACTAATATGATGTCTAGAGAATGTTAATAATACCATCTCCAGGGCTGTTGATTTCCAGGTCGACAACATTTTAAAAGGGTATATTATTGATATCATTGTGGATACTATTAAGTCGTATAGTGAAACTGAGCGAGAATTTTTCCAAGGCCCTAGAGGCAGATACTTGAAATCTTTAAAACTGTGGATTAAGATGCTGGTACGTGAAGAGGGAATTCAGGATATAGATGGAGTATGACGAGTAAACCATTATGCACAGAGGGAATGGGTAGTGTCAAGAAGAATGTCTAGAGAATATGGCAAGGATGAGCCGGAATGTTCCATATGAAGAGGGTGGTCTCCTAAGGAGTGGACAAAGATTCTGATCGAGTAAGAGGAGAAGAACCACAACAAAAAGAGAGAGTTCCAGTACGACCGAAAGAAGGGACTATGAGTTGGTGCCACAACTTGATTGGAGGACCCTAAGCAACATTGGTTTCTATGTGAAGTTGTCTGGATTGTACGACATGTCTAGGATGACGTAGTAAAAAATGACCAATAGAGGTCATGCTCTAGATTGGTATATGAAGCTTTTTGTGGTTCTTGTGGGGGCCCCTAAAAATTCCTTAGATCATATTTGGACTTGGTTGATAGATGAGTTTAAGAAGCCTAATTCTGAGTTGTATTGTATTACAGAGTTGAAGGAAATCAAGTAGTTGACAGGTAAATTTGTTTGGGACTTCGACCAGAGATTCAAAACCCCAATTACTAAGGTGATATTTTAGATGCCTGATCTTAAACATAAAGAATGGTTTATTGCCGTGTTATTATCCCCTATTCGTGATCCCTTGATGCAACAAAAGAAGCGTCTCAAAATGAATCCCTGGAAATATCAATGAAGCTAGGAGAATCACCGATCAGAGAAACTAGTGTGGGGATCACGCAGATTCAGTTACAACTAGATAATATGTTGCTGCAGATCCAAGATATCAAGAAGGGGAAGGATGGTGCATCAAATCCACTAAACTCACAAGGGATTCCATGGCGTCAAGTCTTTCAAACTAGGGGACACTGTTAAGAAGAATGCTTGTATTTACAGAAGATGGTAAGTATACTGAGGAATCTTTATTATAAGTTTTGTTGATTAGTGGGACATGACGAAAAGGATTGGAGAGCATACCAATTGTTGCAGGAAAAGATAGTATATACATACTTGATGAATAATGAGGAGTGAATGCAAGCTTAGAGGTCACATGCGCAGTTTCCTCAACCTAGGGGGGTGGAAATTTTAGAGGTTGAGCCCGAGGAGGAGGATATAGTAGAGTGAGAGGCCAAATCATCTGCTATAGTTGAAGACAACATGCTCACTATGCTAGAGACTATGCAAATGTTGTGATGACATGTTCATATTGTAAATACTTGGATATTACTAGTAAGGATTGTCCACAACTGATTGCTAGATGGAAAGGCAAGGTCAATGGGAATCAAAACCAACTACTAAATGACAATAAGAATGTGTAGAATATTTTGACTGAGCCCTGAGAACCTAACATTTTTGTTTTAACAAGTGGAGTTGTTGCGATTGGAGATGATTGAGGAGAACCATGGAAAAATGCAAGAATATGACATGTGGCACAAAAGAAGGTGCCCTTTGATGTTCAAAAGGAAAGTTCCCTTTGATGACGCGTGAGATGAATTTATGGGAAGAAATCGTGCCTCGACATTTGTGGTTCCTCGAGTGTTTGATGAAGGTCCAATCATCAACATATCACCTAGTTTCGACCAGGAAATTCCTAAGAAGTCGACTGATCAGGTAAGCATTTGAATAAATTCTTGAAAAGTTGTCTAGCACTTGTTAAAAATGCAGATGCTCTGGTAGAGTTATTAGATCTAATTGAAGAAATTGATAGAAATATTCGACAGGAGAAGAATGTTAACCATATTCATAAAATAATGAATATTGGTCGATAACTACAAATGAATGCTCAAATAAGTGAGTATGAAATGGATTTTATTATTTTCGACTTGGGATTAGATGTGAACATCTTGACTAAGAAGACGTGGGAGAGCATGGGAAAAACCAAGTTACTATGGTCACACATTCACATGGAGTTATCTAACCAATTGAAGGTTCTTCCTATTAGTCGACTACAACAAGTTCTTGTCGAGGTAGAAGGGATCTGAACCTATGCATACTTTTAGGTTATAGATATTGTCAATGATAAAGAGCCTTATCCAACACTCCTAGCGATTGACTGGGATTTTGAGAATCAAACTATCATTAATTTAAAAAATAGGACCCTATCATTTGAAGACTCGAAAATGCGAGTAGTCACACCAATCGACCCTCTGGAAGGCCAACGATATGTCAAACCAGTAAGAGATGAATATCATGAGGGGAATTTAGATAACATCTATACTATATCTTATGCAATGGATGACTACATAAATCCCACAACTAATGGTAAATTGAGTTGGTGAAGTATTAGTTCATGTTCATCACATTCAAGAGAAGCATTGGAAAATTGGAAGAACTGGCTACATGAATTGTCAATGAGAAAATGTGAAAGAATAAAAAAATCCTTGCGATGGGTAGGAACTGAGGTATGTGATATACCTACTTATGAAGTATTACCTAATTTGGAAATGTTTCTATCAGAATTTGAAGATAATATGTTAGAACCTCAATGAATACTAGTTCTTGATGTCGCCTTGAAAGCTACGCCAGGAAGATGGTGGGTTGCCCATAAATAATCCATTTCAAAATGGCCTCAGTGTAGAAAGATTTTGGAGGTTCTCTTTGGTGAAAAAATTTCTTATATTTTCCATAAGTATAATGGTTTGATGCGTCCTGTCATCCATCTTGAGAACTATTATGTGACATGGAGGTCGACGCCTAGAAAGGAATGGGTACACTTGTTCATACACACATTGGACATGATACCAAGAAGTTGGTATATGTCGACTAATATGCGACGAGGGAATGTAGACTGGGATGAATTGACTAACAACATCAAACATAATTTTAGCTTTGTTGATGAGAGTCCATCAATTGATGCTTCCTTGTAACTGAGAAAGGCCAAGAATTTTGAAGAGGTTTCTAGTCCCATGTCAAGTCTACCACCATGGAATGCAACTGTATAAAGTTGGATGGAGTGTTATAATATCTGTAGGGAACCTAAAGATGATGACTGTTACACCCAAAAGTTTTCCTTATGTTCAATCCCCTGAATTTTCCTGTCCAAACCATATTTTGGAGGAGATTTTTGCTTAGTTCTAGGAGGCCTAACACCTTTTTCCTTTTGACATAGAATATCAACCCAACCTGACGCCTCTTTCCTAATGAAAAGGTGTGTTGGTGACACTTCATTCCTGAGGACAAGGAGAATCGGTGTGTCCTTCTAGTGTACAAGGAACGTCAAAACTATTAAAATGGAAAAAAGAGAAGAACCTTCTAAATGAAAGTCCTCATGGAGGTCTATCCCAATTTCTTGGAGTATGTGGAATTCATACCCCTAGCCTCTAGAGATGATGCCTCACCTTCATCCCAAAATATCTCAACCCCTTTAAGCCCTCTTTGACATATATACACAAGCTTCATGGGCCATGATAGGAGAGGATCAAGAGAGAAACTTTTTGCTGCTGAAATCATTGTTGGTATAGGAGGAAACGAGTTTGGTTTTGAGTAAGATTTGTTAAGTTTCTAGATATTGTGGTTGTGAGAACAAAGCTTTGACATCAAGGATTTGGTTGTAGTTTTCTTCTCTTATCATGTTAATATAGATGTGTTCCCCTTTACCATGAATGATTTGTGTTAATATCAACTATTCATTCCTTTTCTCCTTGATCATTAGTATAGATCATTAAATTATCTTGTTTCTTTCACTTTTGTATATTGTTCCTTACAATCTTTTGCAGGTACAATTGATCATAAGAGAATTGACAAGGCAAGGATCACCTTCTTAGTGAGGTAAGAAATATTGACATTCAAGTAGTTTAACAGTCTAGGGAGAGGATGCATTGCTGAGAGCCTTTTGTTCTAGATTTGCCCCATGTATACTAGGGAAACAATATTTGTCTACATTGATTAAGAATTTTTGATAAAAAAACTGGCGACCAGACTGGGGAGTTTAATCAAATCTATGAGTTTTGATTTTGATTTCGATTACAAGCTCTAATTTTTTTTCTATTCCTCATTTGAAGACTTAAGGTTTGAAATTCATCTTAGAACAATTCCATCTACCTCCTCAGGTCATTGTTTACACTCAGCGAATTCCAGTTTGATTTGTAATTGCTTATGCTAAAGGTTTTATCTTTTTTTTTGTTCCCTAAATCTGTCGACGCACCTGGGTCACTTTGACAGAGCGTCGACCCCTTTCTGATGCCTTTTGTCTATTCTGAAAAAGCGTCGTTGACACCTCTTTCCCAAAGAAAAAAAACATCGCTGACACTGTTACATAATGAGGAAACTGTGTCAACCTCTTAGGGATGACCTGTTTCAGGCTTGTAGCCTACGCCAAGGTAGGTACTTAGGGCCCTTTTGGATTGATTCTAGGGTGTTTTTAGCTTGGATTTTAAGCGAAATGAAGTGTATTTTAAAAAATATCCCCCTCATGGCCGAGGGGCCATGAAGTGTGTAGTATGCAGTCTCTTTGAATTATATGCTCTTTTAATTCAAAGAAGAGTTTATGTTTCTTTCATTGAATTTTACATTTGTTTCTTTTCCTGAAACCTCTTGCTCTTTTCTATAGATTGTATTCATTGAAATTCAAAAATTTGCATTTCATTTTTGTGTTCATGTGTTGAGTTTGTCTTGATTTTCTTGCATTGAGATTACTATTTGTTTCGTTGGATCTTTGTAGAAGAGGAAAATATATATTTTGTTTCCTTCATAGTTCAAAGAAAAAAATTTGCTTTGATTTTCTTTATTAGATTGAAAAATACTTGAAAATAAAAAATAAAACATTTTGTTTTTGTTTTAGTTTACTTCAGATTTTTATTTTGTAAGTCTTAGTTTTATATAAAAGAAAAAAAAGTATTTCAATTTTCATGATTTGTAAGGACTCTTTGCTTTAGGTTTCTTATTGGAAATGTTATTTAGATCTTTTTCTTCTTAGAAATTTGTTTTTCACTTTTGTTGGAAACACATGAAACAAAATTCTAGTTTCAAGTTTGGGTGTATGTTATTCAATTTTTTACATTTGGGAAAAGAACGTTTTACTCTCTCATAAGGAGGGAATCCATTAAAAGAAAAAGTGAAATATTTGCATGACATCCTTGCATGATTTTTGAGTCAATCTTGAATCCATATGTCCACTTAACTGTTTCAGATAAAAAATAAGCGCTAGTTAGGTTAAAATTCTTATCAATAAGTGTATGATAGGTTAGATATGTTTTTTGATGTCTTTAAGCATAGGATTTGTTGTTTATTTCCTGCACTGCATCCTGATGACTGTGTGATTCTTCCATGTACTCGTTGGTATATCAAATGACCTTTCATGTACTTTTATGGTATATAGAAATGTACTTCACATACTCAATGGTATATAGGAAGGATCCTTTCATATGATTGTGCATTAGGCAACACTACTTCAGATTTGAGCTCCCACATACCTTATGTATATCAGGAGACACCATTAGGGATCCTAAAACCATTTGAGAAAATACCTTTAGCTGTATTATCATCGCAATACACCGAAAACAATACTCGGAGAGATTACTATGAACGTACTATCCAGGTAGTTGGGTATTCAGGAAATGGTGCAATCCCAATCCTCCTTGTCACGTTTTACTGTTGGACCCTATGGTATAGAACGAGTTGTGATGGTTTGACAATCCTATGAGTGTTAGCACTTAGAATGTACCCAGGTTGTAAAAGGTAAACTCCAAGGTAACAACAAAACCACTTTAGGAAGAAACTGGTATTTTCTTCCAGAGAGGGATCTCTCAATAAAGATTTAACAGGACCAGATATAAAATAACATTTAATGATTTGTGTATTTGGCTGAAACAATCACATAACCATTGGGCATGGATTCATATACAATATAAATGTATCACAAATACATGTACACGAGATTTATCAAAGGCAAGATAATCACATCATCACAGTCATTCAAATTAATCCAGGTGGAACAGAAGAAATGAGGAAATGACCCATTAATACAGAGCATCAACAAGGATGAATTCTATATCAACTTTAGCAGCAAAATCATATAATATCTGAAATGATGACCAGAGCACAAACATATGAATTATAATCATCTAACGCTATATTTCCAGATACGAGGAAGAAACAAAATGGAGTGTTACACAAGGGAAATACAATCACGTAAAGAAAGAAGCACAGACTGTAATATCAACTACACAGGAATCTTTGGGAAAACTCTCATGCATTCACTTTGTTATTCCAAAAATAGATATGTTCTCCAAAATTCTTTCACCCGATGGGTTCCAACCCCCATCTCTTAAAAAAGATGCAAATTTATACATAAAATAATAGGTCGTTCAAGAAGATCAATAACTGAATGATCGACTTAATTTAGAGTTTTATAACTGAATTCCTAACCCCTAGGAAGTTTGTTACAACTCCAATCTTAACAGATCATAAAGTAACAATCAACTTGATAACAAAATTTCTCTCAGCCAGCTCCACGTCTTTGCCCCATTAGCTCCACGTCTTTTCCCCATCAGCTCCACGTCTTTGCCCCGTCAGCTCCATGTCTTTGCCTCGTCAGCTCCATGTCTTTGCCCCATCAACTCCTCAGTGCATACCACCTGTTTCTAGGGATAAAGAATATACTTTGTCTTTCCAAACCGCTCCACAGCTTTCCACTGCTCCTAACTTGGGGTGTCACATTCTGTCATTTCCTGAATTGATACTTCGAGCTCCATATATGCTTCATAGGACTTCTTGGGCAATCTGCTTCTGATAATTGCGAACTTCTGCAGAATTTCGAAATCTTCTGTTAACATATCCACAATGGTTTTCCCTGTTAGGCTTTTCTCCAAATAATTAAATTTGGAGTGGTCCATGCGGCACCGGAAAAGCAGGTTATGATAATGTTCCTGTGAGAACATCCGTCCCTCCTCTTCCCAGAAGGAAGGCAATCCGTCTTCGAACAGCTCTTTAAAATCCTGTTTGAAATTATTAACCTACAAAAGCAATCCTTCTGATTTTTCTTGGACCGTCTTGATTAAGTGATGCTTGTGGATGCATTTCTTTTCCCACAGCACTATTGATACTCTGTATTTTATGCCCATATCATGCAATTTCTGATATGTTAGTGAATTCAGAAAATTCAGCGTGTTCTGAGCTGTAGTAAGAGGTCTCTTCTCCATATGTTCATTTACCAACTTTAATCTCTGGTGAGCCAAATTTATCAGTATATTCAAATCATCAATAAAATTTAGATAGTGCCGGAACTTGGTAATATCTATCGACAAGGTATCCCAAATGATATGTTTTGCCCCCTGAAGAGGGCCTTTCCCGATGCTTTTCTCCTTTAGCTCGTTGAATTTTTTCTGCAACTGATTTATGTCCTGTAATATTTGCTTTTTACTTTCACTTACCTTGGCCAATTCAGCTGTTATCTTTTCACTCTCTGCCTTCAATTCTTTAATTGCTTCATCTTTCAAGCTCACCTGGGACATAGGCACCAACAAATCATCTGCAGAGAAATCGTCCAATGGCTTGTGGATATTCACAACAGACAAGTATTCATCAGCGGGGGTTTGACTCATTAACTCTTCCATAATTTCCTTCTCGTCACTTTGGTCTTTTTTCATTAAGGAAATCTGGGATAATAGTTCATTCCGCTCAGCCTCCCACCTGTCCTTTTCTTCCTGTAGTTCGACAGCTTTTCCCTTATATTCCATAATCTCCTGATGGACTTTATCCTTTTCCTCTTGCAAAGCCATTAATTCAGCTGATTGGACGTGCTCTGAACTTGGAATCTTCATCTTTTTCTTTAAGACCTGGAGTGCATTGTCCTTTTCCTCCAGCATCCTCTTGACCGCCTGGGTGTTATCTGAACTAACAATGTCTGTTTGCAGCTTTCTAATCTGAATGACATTTGCTTTATTCTCAACTTTCTCATGCTTCAATTGAATTTCTAATTTGTCTATCAAAACTTGCAATTTATTAATCCTTACCATGGCTTGCAATAAGTCTGAGTAAATGATGTCAATGGTTTGTTTGTGCAGTTGTATCTTATCTGGAGTACTGATTTTGTCCAGCCGGATCTCCATTTCAGACATCTTCTTGTCGTTTACTATAGCCATCTTAAATGTATTTTTCTCAGCATCTCTAGCAGAAACTAGAGAGGTTTTTGAACTGTATAAACTTCTCACTCTCAGGAGAAAATTTCTTGTCTCCTCTAGATACTGTTTCCTCTTCTCTGTATAGCTGGCTTTGAGCTCTTCCTTCGACTTAAATACCGGGCTTGATTCTGAACTGTCTACATCACCCTCTACATTTTTAAAAGATAATTGATTTACTTTTACGGTTTTCATGGGAATCAGGGAAACCTTTTTAAAACCATCAGAAACTTCCTCATTTACCATTTCACCACCTTCAAGTAGTTTTGCCCTTTTATGGGACCCATCTTCGTCCACTTCCATACTCTCAATCTCAGAGAGACTTCGCTTAACTAAAATGTTAGTATTTTCTCATACTGTAATGGGTGCAATATGTGGATCTTCCTTGAGCTGTAATAGATTGGCTGTTTCAGCCAAATTTTCAACAGACTGGTGCTCAAATGGCTTATTCTTGTTGGCTTGTTTCCTTAGGGATATAACATGATGTGGATCATAATTCACTTTTGATTCCTTTTGGAAATCCATAGTCTCTAACAACTTCTATATGAATATTAAGGCGCCTTTGATTTTAAAAATGAAAGAGCCGACTTTAAGTGGAAATTTAATGTTTGAAGACTTCTTGAAAGCCCCAAAATGCTCTTCTTCAGATAACAACCTCTGCCTCATAAAATCAAGTGCAAAAATCCTCGGGGTTAAAAAGGCAGGTAACCTGTAAGGCTGACTAGTAAACCCATATATTCTTAACACAGTGTAATCCATGTACATAAACCAGTCTCCAACCCGATCTTCGGGTGAAGACTGCATTAAACACTTCATTTCATCCAGAACACGGGGCAAATCCTCATCAAATAACATTTTGTACATTTCCGACATGATCGAATTAGCAAATTCGAGCATGTTGATTTGCTTGGGCAAATCAGAAGAGCACATAGTACTTAAAAATTTCAACTCGGTGACATTGGAGCACAACAGAATGTTGAGCAAGTAGGTTTGAAACCTAAAGAAATGAACTTTTGGGAACTCAGTTAACTACAGATGGATTATTTCAGCGAGATACTCATCAAAATTAAACACAGGAATTGACTGGGACTCGGGGCTTAAGGAACTTATTCTTAATAAAAAACCAAGGATGACATCGCCTACACGACAATCATCACTCAGACCTAATACTTGACTGACCAGAGACACGACCATTTGGACTTCATTTTTGAAAATGTGCATGGGGTAGGGCAGGAAAAAACCATCAAGGGATTGACCTTCTTTTAAAATATTAGACAGGAAATGACAGCAATTCTCAGTTTCACAATTCTTATAAAAATCAGCAAGGACCAACTCATTTATCGACTCACAATTAACAGGGTAATTTTCAGGCAAACTGAGATTTTCTCTGATGACTGTGGCATCAATTTTACAAAGAATTCTGGACGCAGACTGACTCACAATTATTCTCTGGGAGGGAGAATAGTTTACAGCGCACCACTCTGCAAATTTCAGGAAAGGGAGGGTTTTCTCAAGAGCAAAGTAATACATGAAAGACTTACAGACATTTAATACATCATTCCCTTGTGAGTTATAATACCACAATTTCTCCTTACTGACTGACACGCTCCCTATGGATAGGAAGGGGTCACACACGCTCCTATCTCTGTCAACTAAAAACTCTTCTCTATCGTCTACAACCTGACCAGACGCTTGAATTTCTTTCCCCTGGTCCATTACTTAATTTACAAAGGTAATTTGGACGGATGAACTACAAGGTTTAAGCCTTACCTGGTCGACTATAGAGGCGTGTGCTTGGAGCGTGCCCGAAACTGACAAATGGAAGCTGCTGAGTCGGCCAGTCCTTTTCACCCTTTCCGAACAAATAAAATAATAACGATAGAAGTCAACCTTGCTTTTATAGGCCCCCACCGGCTTTCCGTAAACCACTTTTCTCTCCGGAGCCTACCACAATTCGCCACGTGGACAACAATTTATTTTCGGCAATGACCATCTATTCCTATTCGCTGCGCACTTCCATTCTTCGGATTCATTCAAGACCATCGATCTGATTCTTCTTTAATTTCTAGCCCTTGGATCTTGCGCCACGTACCTCTTTCCGCCAGGCGTCTTGGTAATAAACAGCGTGCAAGTCTCCACCCCGGAAACATCTCCAACCGTTGATGAAAATTCCTCTCATTACTCCATCGTCAGATCGGGAAGGAGATATTCGATTCCGCTACGTTTCCCGACCTTATCCTTCGTGCAACTTCATGTTCCGGAATCGCCCACAGCCGTAGATGCGATCAACCTTTATTTGTGATCCGTTGGATTAGGTGGCATTTATCAAATTCCTCTGGGCTCCGTTATTTTAACCACCACGCAGGTTTGGGTTCCGGAATCGTCAACCGCCGTTGATCCACTTCACCCTTTAATCCTCAACCGTCAGATCAACGGCCACTTGTTCATTCCGCTGGGCGCTTTGGGTTTATCTGTCATGCAAGTTTTGGCTCCAGAATCAATCCCGACCATGGATGTGATCTGAATTTACCTCTCCACTGTTGGATCGAGTATTATGTACTCGATTCCGCCGGTCTCTATCTCTTTAACCAACATGTGATTTCATAAGGAGGATCAAATATGGACCGTGGATCTGCCCGAGCCAGATTGATAGTCGTTGATCTGTGCACCCGATAAACGCCCGGGAATTCCTTATCTTCCTCGCATTTCTGAGAGTGCGGAGACAATCATAGCCATTGATTTCGATCCTTTCAACTCGTACCATCAGATCCTTGATAATGGGATCACTTTTTTGGGGTATCATCGTACTCTTACAATATATCTTTTAACCAAGGTTCGACAAGCAACCTATCATTTCTTCTTCATCGTGATTTTTCATCCCCTTTGATAAATAATGGTGTTAACAGCTGGCTCCATCTGGGGATGATATCCTCCCTGCGAGGTATCAAAGAACTCGTAGAACAGGTGCCTGTTTTTTGATTTTGCATAATAACTCCCAAAAACCCATCTTTTGTTTTTGTAAATATATCATCTTTGTATATTTTTAGAAAAGGAATGGTAAGCCTCCTGAATCTTAGGGCTTTCACTGCGAGCTTCAAACGCACTCGGCTTACCATTCATATTTACTTGTAAAGAAAAATAAGTATGTACAATTTATGATACAAATTTCACCTTCCTCCTTAGGATAGGTAATGCTTTAGATACCTTCCATTTACAGGGTTACTCTCCAAAAGAACCCCATTTGTATATTCCAGCAAAAATGCATTTTGTCCTCTGTATCCAGCAACAACATAAGGTCCTACCCACATAGGGTCAAACTTTCCATGCTTGTCTTCATTAGGAGCATCCCACTTCAAAACCAGGTCACCAATCTGAAACTGCTCTTCCTTGATCCTTCTATCAAAATTATTCTTCATTTTCTCTTGATGTGACTGCACTTTGTCATAATCCTTACTTCTTCGTTCGTCTAGCTCAATGATCTGATTTACCCTTCGATGTATGTGATTTGGTTCTTCTTACTGATCCTGGAAATATCTCATAACTGGTACCCCCAATGATGTTGGAAAAATCACTTCAGCCCCATACACTAGTTGGAACGGAGACATGCCGATTTCTCTTTTAGTGCTAATCCTGTCAGCCCATAGAGCATATTTTAGTTTGGTGTGCCAGGACCTCTTATTATCTTCCAACAACTTTTTGATAATCCTCACCAGGCTTTTATTTGAAGATTCAGCTAACCCATTTCCTTGAGGATAATAGGCAGTCGAGTGATTGAGGCTTATATGATACTTATGACAAAAATTAATCATTTTCCTCGATTTGAAAGCAGCTGCGTTGTCTGTTACTATCCTTTTTGGACACCCGAATCGAGCCAATATATTTTCTTCAAGAAAATCCATGATCACATTTTCAGTGGCCCTCCTGGTAGGAATTGCTTCTATCCATTTAGTAAAATAGTTTGTAGCTATCAAAATCCACTTGTGTTGACCTGAGGAATTGGGGTTTATTTCACCAATAAAATCCAAACCCCATTGCTGGAAAGGAGCCTCAACTGTTATTGGATTCAAAGGGAGAGGCAGCACCTTTCTCTTACCGTCAAAAATTTGGCATTGATGACATTTGCTGATTCTTTATATACATCTGAGAATAACGTAGGCCAATAATAACCAGCTCTCAATATTTTGTTTGCAGTCACCTTCCAATAATGATGTCCCCCACAGTCTCCCTGGTGAAATTCTTTGGTAACTTGCTGAGCTTCACCTTCCAAAAGATAATTTAGTAGAACTCCTCCAGGATCTTTCCAATAAAGATATTTATTTATGATACAGAATTTAGCAGATTTCAACTTTACAGATCTTGCTCTTGATTTACTTAATCCTTCTGGTGCTTGCAAATTTTAGAGGACATGTACAATACCAGAATACCATGGAGAAGCCACAAAATCAACCATCAGTTCTATCTCTGTATCCAACTGATCAGACTGGTGAGTCAAAAAATTGATCTGTAAAGATTCACAATTTGAGTTTGTCATCATCTTTGCTAACCCTTGCCCTTTAACCAGCTTCGTGGGATTTATTTCTATATCATACTCCAATAATGTAGCTATCCATCTCGCCCTCCTGCCTTCTGGATCTGGTTGAGTCAAAATTGCTTTTACTGCAGCGGTTGGAACATGTGCAATTACATGGGAATGCAAAACATATACTCTGAAATCCTTTAATGCTTTAACTAAAGCATAGGCCTGCTTTTCCATGATGTCATATTTTAATTCCCATCCCGTAGCATTTTACTGAAAAAGGATATGGGTTGTTCCAAATTTTCATCATTTTTCTGCAATAATACTGCTGCTATAGTATGTTCCGAAGCATATGAGAATACTGAAAAATCTTTAGCAAAATATGGACTTACCAAAACAGGGGCTTCTGAAATTGCTTTCTTGATTTCCCGAAATGACTCCTTATCTTCTGTATTCCACTTTATTTCATGACCCTTCTTCAACATATTCGTAATATTCATCAAAATCTCAGCAAAGCTTGGTACAAATCTTCTCAAGAAATTTACCTGTCCCAGAAATGATTGTATCTCCTTTTTGCTTCTGGGTTCTCCTACCTTCAGAATTGCACTTACTCTTTCAGGATCAATCTTTATGCCACCTTTAGATATTATATGGCCTAGCAGCTTTCCTTCTTCTAATGCAAAATTAGACTTCTTAGGGTTCAAAGATATACCATATTTCCTACACTTGGTGAAAACCCTCTCCAGATGACGCAGATGTTCTCTGTCAGAATTTGAGTAGACTGTGATATCATCCATATAAATTACCACGAAATTTTCAATTTCTCCTGCAAAGGCAATGTCCATAGCTCGCTGGAAATTGGTGCCTACATTCATCAAACCAAAAGGCATCTTCGCATACATGAAAGTTCCCCAGGGTGTAGTAAAGGCAGTTTTCTCCTGATCTTCTGGTAACACTTTGATATGATTATACCCGAAAAATCCATCCAGCATCGAAATCCTTTCAGCTCCCACCACTTGTTGCAGTATATGATCCATCTTGGGTAGAGGATAGTTGTCTTTCATGGAGACCTTATTCAAATTGCGGAAGTCTATGCATAGTCTTATCTCTCCATTCTTCTTCCTGACAGGGACCAAATTCGCAACCCATTTAGAAAATCTGAGTGTTATAATGATCTTGGCATCAAATAACTTCTTTATTTCCTTCTCAATGATAGGGAGCAATTTAGGGTTGATCCTCCTAAGTTTCTATTTAAAAGGCTTCTCCCCAGGCTTTATAGGAATAGTGTGCTGTATGATAGATGTATCATATTCTTTGAGGTCTTCATAACTCCAAGCAAACACATCTGTATACTTTTTCATCAACTTTACATACTCCTCTTTCTCCCTCTTAGGCAGCTTCTTGGATAATTTTATGATTTTATGATTTTCTTCAGTGCCAATGTTTTTATCTTCAACCGCATCTCCAACAGGTTTCACTTTGGGGTTCTTGGCAACATCATTTTGATCGAAGAGCTTTTCTAAAGGGATCAGGCCTCTTGGTATGAAATTATTTTTTAGCTGGATAATATCCTTACCTCCCAAGGTATTCCTTAACTTCTTAGAATCTTCTTCTTTTGTTTCAATTTCTTCATCCTCTCCAAGGGTCTCATTATTATCATTTTCATTGTCAAAATGAGTATTCACAAACTCTCCTGATAATTCTAAAAATCTTCGGATCTACATATCATCTTCAAACACCTACCAGTATTTGGAATTGTCCGGAATAGAAGGTCTGTTCATAATCTCCACCTAGTATTCCTTTTTACTAGCCATTGGGGTTTCAAATTTTCCAGCAGATACTGCTAAAGAATCAGCCACCAAATTCCCAACCCTGGGAACAACCTGAATTGTATGCTCCATGAAGAAATTTCCAAGCATATCCCATACTTCATTTCTATAAGCCCTCATCCGAGGATGTCTGGTTTGATAACTCTCATTTACCTGGTTTATCACCAACTCAAAATCTCCCAAGATCCTGACTCTCTGAGCCCCCAAATCTTTCAAAGCATGTAATCCTAATAACAAAGCCTCATACTCTGCTACATTATTTGTGCATTGAAATATCAATTTGTATGATAAAGCTTTGAAATCATGAATAGGGGAAATTATGTATACACTAGCCCTAGCACCAACCTTTGCAACAGATCCATCAAAGTACATAATCCATTGGCCTTCTTTTTTCTGTTTTGCTTCCAGAGCATCCTGTTCCAAAACTTCTTTTTCACTATTTTCCTCAGACTTCTCCTGCAATGTCTTTTCTACATCGTGTGGGACAGCATCATTAAAGAAAATAGAAGATCCCAAATCAGTGTCAATGGCATATATGTGATGAATTTCAGGTTTATCCTGGCTGCTTACTACATATGGAGTTCTTTTTTCACTATATAATCTTCTGCTCCCATCTGGAACTGGAATAGTAGCATATGACATATCCATCTATAAACTACCTTTCAGCTTGGAAGTCCAAGATCTTGACAGCAATACCCCAAATTTGGGTGGTATGTCTGCCACTACCACATCCATGACTATAGTTTTAGAAGGCAGTTTGTTCAGGGTTACCACCATGTCTTTAATTAATCCAAGGCATTTTACCCTTTTGGAATCAAAAGAGTACAGATCTTTATAGGGTCTTGTTACCTCTAATCCCAAACTTTCTACCACCCCTTTGGGAATTAGATTGTGTGATGCCCCAGAATCCAACATAGAATTATGGACCACTTTGTCATGCACATTTAGGCTTAAATAGAAAGGAGGAACTTCTTCACCTTCCATATTTTCAACTTTTGATCCAAATGAAATAGTAGGATTATCATCATTCAATTCTAAAATATCAGACTGCCATTCTCCTTGGTTTTTGACCATTTTTTTGATAGTATCTCTATATTCAATGTTTCTCAATAACTCATTAAATGGAACAGAGATCTTTAGCTTTGAAAGCTCATTTTGTAAGCTAAAACCAGCACCAATCTTTTCCACATCAATTGGAGTCGCCTTCTTTATTATTTTATCCCTTTGTACCTCATTTTCAACCTCCTTATTCACAGAAGGCTCTTTTTGTGGTTCTTTTCCTTTTTCTCCATTCAAAGAACTAGAGGAAGGCTGATTTGGGTTTGCCTTCCCTTTATTTATGGGGACATCCCTATTCCTCAGTCTGATTTTCCTTTGCACGTCATCCATTGCATGTAAATAACCTCTTTGATATAGCTCATTTTCAAATTCTTCATTTGCATCTTCCTGCACAAACATATTATGTTCCTCTTCAGTAAGATATATTTCTGAATCCTATTCTCCAAACAGATGAATCTCATTTTCAGGGAGATCTTCCTCATCAGCAACATAATTTTCAGGGAAAGGCGGGCGGATGGGCTGTTCTTCTTGGTTCCTTGGATTTCTCTGGTCTCTCTGTCTATTTTGGGGGGGAACAAGGGGATTTGGTCTTCTGAAATTTGGATTCCTGATTTGGGGATCCCCTTGCTCCCTATTGAAAGGCCTAGTGTCCATGGTTAACCTATCCATCAACTTCTCCATAGTCTTAAACATCATCTCAAACTTAATCTCAGCAGAAGAAGATGAAGCAGAAGGTACATTTTCTTCTTTTCTCCTCCTATCCATGTCTCTATGTTTCATCTTTCCACTTGCCATCATGTTAGCTTCCACTTCTAGGGCATCAGTAAATATGGCAGCAAGAGTTGCCGATTTCCTTTCCCGCAATGAGAAGGCAAAATCAATATCAAAAGCCCCAGCATAATGTAGTTTAGCAGCTGTTGTAGAAGGCTTTATATCTTTCGGGATAGAGTTATAAGCCCTCATAAATCTGCTTGAGAATTCATGAACAGACTCAAAACCCCCTTTCTTAAGACTATTGTATTGAGATAAGAGCTGCAGAGGATTCTGTTTATCATCCCATCTATCCAAAAATGCATTCTGAAAAGCCTGAAAATTCACAATAGACCCATTTGGAAGATCCTTGAACCATTTCTTTGCCTCTCCTAACAAACTTTGGGCAAACAACCACATTTTAACATCAGGATAGTCAACTTCTTCCAAGTCAATAAAATCTTCAAACTTGGCAACATGTTGTTTCGCGGTTATATCACCCTCCCCATCAAATAAAGAAATTATCTGAGAATAATTTTGAGGGAGATCATGTAATACAGCAGGAAGACGCAAGGGAGCAAATCTAGCAGCCATTGGTCTAGGTGGATTCACAGGGACTGAAGAACTTTGAGTGTGCCCAGAGGTAGATGATTTAACCTTAGAGGTTTGTTGCAAGTCCCTCCAGAGGGAATCTAACAGATAGGACTCTAATCTACGGGGATTGAACTCAGTATTTTTAAGGTCAGATTCAGACTTGGTTCTCAACAGGTTCTTTCCAGTATTAACTCCCCATTCTGGATTAATAGAAGAATCTTGTGATGATGATGGACCGAACAAAGGGAAATCTATCTTTTCTTTATTTTTTCTTCTAAACAACTTTTCTGGATCTTCAAAACTTTTCAAGATTTCGGTATCAGAGTTACCTCGCATGTGTCTTCTCGAAGCCAGAATGTCTTTCTTAAATTCTGAAACAATTTCACAGTGAAGTCGCCAGGGCAAATATACAACCTTCTTTCTTTTTCAAAAATTCCTGTTTTCCCACAAAAATATTTCTTAATCTTTGTTGTTCTCCCAGGGCAGATATGCACTTTCGTGCCCGGCAACGGCGCCAGTTTGTTAGCACTGAAAATGTACCTAGGTTGTAAAAGGTAAACTCCAAGGTAACATCAAAACCACTTTAGGAAGAAACTGGTATTTTCTTCCAGAGAGGGATCTCTCAATAAAGATTTAAAAGGACCAGATATAAAATAACATTTAATGATTTGTGTATTTGGCTAAAACAATCACATAACCATTGGGCATGGAGTCATATACAATATAAATGTATCACAAAGACATGTACACGAGATTTATCAAAGGCAAGATAATCACATCATCACTGTCATTCAAATTAATCCAGGTGGAACAGAAGAAATGAGGAAACGAACCATTAATACAGAGCATCAACAAGGATGAATTCTATATCAACTTTAGCAGCAAAATCATATAATATCTGAAATGATGATCAGAGCACAAAAATATGAATTCTAATCATCTAACGCTGTATTTCCAGATACGAGGAAGAAACAAAATGGAGTGTTACACAAGGGAAATACAATCACGTAAAGAAAGAAGCACAGACTGTAATATCAACGACACAAGAATCTCTGGGAAAACTCTCATGCATTCACTTTGTTATTCCAAAAATAGATATGTTCTCCAAAATTCTTTCACCCGATGGGTTCCAACCCCCATCTCTTAAAAAAGATGCAAATTTATACATAAAATAATAGGGCGTTCAAGAAGATCAATAACTGAATGATCGGCTTAATTTAGAGTTTTGTAACTGAATTCCTAACCCCTAGGAGGTTTGCTACAACTCCAATCCTAACAGATCATAAAGTAACAATCAACTTGATAACAAAATTTCACTTAGCCAGCTCCACGTCTTTGCCCCATTAGCTCCACGTCTTTGCCCCATCAGCTCCACATCTTTGCCCCGTCAACTCCACGTCTTTGCCCCTCCAGCTCCTCAATGCATAACACCTGTTTCTAGGGATGAAGAATATACTTTAACTTTCCAAACCGCTCCACAGCTTTCCACTGCTCCAAACTTGGGGTGTCACATTCTGTCATTTCCCGAATTGATACTTCGAGCTCCATATATGCTTCATAGGACTTCTTGGGCAATCTGCTTCTGATAATTGCGAACTTCTGCAGAAATTCGAAATCTTCTGTCAACATATCCACAATGGTTTTCCCTATTAGGATTTTCTCCAAATCATTAAATTTGGAGTGGTCCATGCAGCACTGGACAAGCAGGTTATGATAGTGTTCCTGTGAGAACATCCGTCCCTCCTCGTCCCAGAAGGAAGGCAATCCGTCTTCGAACAGCTCTTTAAAATCCTGTTTGAAATTATTAACCTGCAAAAGCAATCCTTCTGATTTTTCTTGGACCGTCTTGATTAAGTGATGCTTTTGGATGAATTTCTTTGCCCACAGCACTATTGATACTCTGTCTTTTATGCCCATATCATGCAATTTCTGATATGTTAGTGAATTCAAAAAATTCAGCGTGTTCTGAGCTGTAGTAAGAGTTCTCTTCTCCATATGTTCATTTACCAATTTTAATCTCTGGTGAGCCAAATTTATCAGTATATTCAAATCATCAATAAAATTTAGATAGTGTTGGAACTTGGTAATCTCTATCGACAAGGTATCCCAAATGATATGTTTTGCCCCCTGAAGAGGGCCTTTCCCGATGCTTTTCTCCTTTAGCTCGTTGAATTTTTTCTGCAACTAATTTCTGTCCTGTAATATTTGCTTTTTACTTTCACTTAATTTGGCCAATTCAGCTTTTATCCTTTCATTCTCTGCCTTCAATTCTTTAATTGCTTCATCTTTCAAGCTCACATGGGACATAGGCACCAACAAATCATCTGCAGAGAAATCGTCCAATGGCTTGTGGATATTCACAACGGAAAGGTCTTCATCAGCGGGGGTTTGACTCATTAACTCTTCCATAATTTCCTTCTCATCACTTTGGTCTTTTTTCATTAAGGAAATATGGGATAATAGTTCATTCTGCTTGGCCTCCCATCTGTCCTTTTCTTCCTGTAGTTTGACAGATTTTCCCTTATATTCCATCATCTCCTGATGGACTTTATCCTTTTCCTCTTACAAAGCCATTAATTCAACTGATTGGACGTGCTTTGAACCTGGAATCTTTAGCTTTTTCTTTAAGACCTGGAGTGCATTGTCCTTTTCCTCCAGCATCCTCTTGACCGCCTGGGTGTTATCTGAACTAACAATGTCTATTTGCAGCTTTCTATTCTGAATGACATTTGCTTTATTCTCAACTTTCTCATGCTTCAATTGAATTTCTAATTTGTCTATCAAAACTTGCAATTTATTAATCCTCACCATGGTTTGCAATAAGTCTGAGTAAATGATGTCACTGGTTTGTTTGTGTAGTTGTATCTTATCCAGAGTACTGATTTTGTCCAACCGGATCTCCATTTCAGACATCTTCTTGTCGTTTACTATAGCCATCTTAAATGTATTTTTCTCAGCATCTCTAGCAGAAACTAGAGAGGTTTTTGAACTGTATAAACTTCTCACTCTCGGGAGCAAATTTCTTGTCTCCTCTAGAGACTGTTTCCTCTTCTCTGTATAGCTGGATTTGAGCTCTTCCTTCGACTTAAATACCAGGCTTGATTCTGAACTGTCTACATCACCCTCTACATTTTTAAAAGATAATTGATTTACTTTTACGGTTTTCATGGGAATCAGGGCAACCTTTTTAAAACCATTAGAAACTTCCTCATTTACCATTTCACCACCTTCAAGCAGTTTTGCCCTTTTATGGGACCCATCTTCGTCCACTTCCATATTCTCAATCTCAGAGAGACTTCGCTTAACTAAAATGTTAGTATTTTCTGATACTGTAATGGGTGCAATATGTGGATCTTCCTTGAACTGTAACAGATTGGCTGTTTCAGCCAAATTTTCAACAGACTGGTGCTCAAATGGCTTATTCTTGTTGGCTTGTTTCCTTAGGGATATAACATGATGTGGATCATAATTCACTTTTGATTCCTTTTGGAAATCCATAGTCTCTAACAACTTCTCTATGAATATTAAGGCGCCTTTGCTTTTAAAAATGAAAGAGCCGACTTTAAGTGGAAATTTAATGTTTGAAGACTTCTTGAAAGCCCCAAAATGCTCTTCTTCAGATAACAACCTCTTCCTCATAAACTCAAGTGCGAAAAATCCTCGGTGTTAAAAAGGTAGGTAACCTATAAGGCTGACCAATAAACCCATATATTCTTAACACAGTGTAATCCCTGTACAGAAATCAGTCTCCAACCCGATCTTCGGGTGAAGACTGCATTAAACACTTCATTTCATCCAGAACACGAGGCAAATCCTCATCAAATAACATTTTGTACATTTTCGACATGATCGAATTAGAAAATTCGAGCATGTTGATTTGCTTGGGCAAATCAGAAGAGCATAGAGTACTTAAAAATTTCAACTCGGTGACATTGGAGCACAACAGAATGTTGAGCAAGTAGGTTTGAAACCTAAAGAAATGAACTTTTGGGAACTTAGTTAACTGCAGATGGATTATTTCAGTGAGATACTCATCAAAATTAAATACAGGAATTGACTGGGACTCGGGGCTTAAGGAACTTATTCTTAATAAAAAACCAAGGATGACATCGCCTACACGACAATCATCACTCAGACCTAATACTTGATTGACCAGAGACACGACCATTTGGACTTCATTTTTGAAAATGTGCACGGGGTAGGGCAGGAAAAAACCATCAAGGGATTGACCTTATTTTAAAATATTAGACAGGAAATGACAGCTATTCTCAGTTTCACAATTCTTATAAAAATCAGCAAGGACCGACTCATTTATCGACTCACGATTAACAGGGTAATTTTCAGGCAAACTGAGATTTTCTCTGATGACTGTGGCATCAATTTTACAAAGAATTTTTGACGCAGACCGACTCACAATTATTCTCTGGGAGGGAGAATAGTTTACAGAGCACCACTCTGCAAATTTTGGGAAAGGGAGGGTTTTCTCAAGAGCAAAGTAATACAGGAAAGACTTACAGACATTTAATACATTGTTCCCTTGTGAGTTATAATACCACAATTTCTCCTTACTGACTGACATGCTCCCTATGGATAGGAAGGGGTCGCACACTCTCCTATCTCTGTCAACTAAAAACTCTTCTCTGTCGTCTACAACTTGACCAGACGCTTGAATTTCTTTCCCCTGGTCCATTACTTAATTTACAAAGGTAATTTGGACAGATGAACTACAGGGTTTAAGCCTTACCTGGTCGACTGTAGAGGCGCGTGCTTGGTGCGTGCCCGAAACTGACAAATGGAAGCTGCTGAGTCGGCCAGTCCTTTTCACCCTTCCCGAACAAATAAAATAATAACGATAGAAGTCAACCTTTCTTTTATAGGCCCCCACCTGCTTTCCATAAACCACTTTTCTCTTCGGAGCCTACCACAATTCGCTACGTGGACAACAATTTATTTTTCGCAACCACCATCTATTTCTATCCATCGTGCACTTCCATTCTTCGGATTCATTCAAGACCATCGATCTGATTCTTCTTTAATTTCTAGCCCTTGGATCTCGCGCCACGTACCTCTTTCCGCCGGGCGTCTTGGTAATAAACAGCGTGCACGTCTCCACCCTGGAAACATCTCCAACCATTGATGAAAAGGCTTCTCATTACTCCGCCGTCAGATCGGGAAGGAGATATTCGATTCCGCTGAGTTTCTCGACCTTATCCTTCCTGCAACTTCATGTTCCGGAATCGCCCACAGCCGTAGATGCGATCAACCTTTATTTGTGAGCCGTTGGATTAGGTGGCACCTATCAAATTCCACTGGCCTTCGTTATTTTAACCACTGTGTAGGTTTGGGTTCCGGAATCGTCAACCACCGTTGATCCACTTCACCCTTTAATCCTCAACCGTTAGATCAACGACCACCTACTCATTCCGTTGGGCACTTTGGGTTTATCTACTGTGCAAGTTTTGGCTCCGGAATCAATCCCGACCATGGATGTGATCTGACTTTACCTCTCCACCGTTGGATAGAGTATTATGTACTCGATTCCACCAGTCTCTATCTCTTTAACCAACATGTGATTTCATAAGGCGGATCAAATATGGACCGTGGATCTGCCCGAGCCAGATTGATAGCCGTTGATCTATGCACCCGATAAACGCCCGGGCATTCCTTATCTTCCTCGCATTTCTGAGAGTGCGGGGACAATCATAGCCATTGATTTCGATCCTTTCAACTCGTACCATCAGATCCTTGATAACGGGATCACTTCTTTGGGGTATCATCGTAATCTTACAATATATCTTTTAACCAAGGTTCGACAAGCAACCTATCATTTCTTCTTCATCGTGATTTTTCATCCCCTTTGATAAATAATGGTGTTAACAGTGAGGATTCCAAATTTTTATACACTACTTTCACATTTTTTCTTGTTGATTTAGATTGAGTAGTGATTGTTTCATGTATAGTTAAAATTATTAAAGAGAGAGGTATTTTGTTACGTAGCTATGGATATACCTTCTGGAACTACCAACCGAGAGGCCCATTCTCAAGGGGAACCTTTTTTAATTCCTTCATTTGTAAATGTTGGTACTCCTCGCATTGATACATTAAGTCTTCCTAGATTGAGTATAGGATTACCTATATGGTTATTCTCCATCCCGGTTATCCATATTGTACCAGTTGTTTCAAATCCCACCTCTCCATCACAAGAGCATCAACATCATGTTGATCTTTCACCTTTTTTTTTGGATGTGTTTTCTTCCTTTTATCCTTCTTCACTTGTTGAAAGTTATGATGTTGGTAATCAGGTGGATAAGAAGAAGAATAAAAGGAATATTAAGAAGAAGAAAAACAAAAAAGGAACCAAATAACAACCAACTACTCCTCATAGTGTTGAGAGTGTTGATTTTCCGACAAAAACACCTCGTAAGCCTAAGTTCCCTTATAGAACTTTGCAAGGGTGAACATATTCTTAATGACTGTTATGGTTTGTGCCAAGTTTTAGAAGTGTGACCTGATGCTTACCAACAACCCATGTCATCAGCCTTTATTCATCATACTAATGATACCCCTCCAACTAGTGACTATTGTTAAGAGTCGAAAAGGAAAAGTAGTAAATCCTTACTTTCTATGTAAGGACATGCACCTTACTTACCTTTTTCCTTGCATGGATGAAGTTTCACAATTATTGGAAGATATTATTGTTCCTCAACAACAACTTCCAATCAGTTACCATAAGTTGTCCCTTGATCTCCCATGGTGGATAAAGTGGCCGATCCAATTCCATCCTCAGTCAATCCCACTCTTTATTTAGAGAGTTAATAACATGTAGTTCATCCCACTCTTCCTTTGAAGACTGAAGTTAAAGTGGTCGAGTTGATGTCATCTCCACCCGATCCCACTCTTTCATCCAAGAGTTTTAATACTGAAGTAGTCACTTTGACACAATCTTTGTCTCATCTTCCAGTTGAGGGTGCATCAAAACCCACTGAAGTTTTTGTAGTCAATTGGGATTGTTCTACGCAAGTGGAAATTTTGTTTTTTTCAATAGAATCCTCTCCAAGTACTATGGTTATTTCATTTTATTGGAGTAATCTAACAGAATCTTGTGTTCCTTCAATTGTTCCTTTCCAGATATCTATGTGAGTTACCGCTAAGAGCATACTTTGCACTATTGTTGATGAAGGGGATTATGTTAGTATTCTATCCTCAACTGCTTGGAAAGCTATAGGTTATCCTTAGCTTATGCTAGCCACCAATCATATATTGGATTTCAATATAAGACCTGCTGCGCCTTTAGGGATCCTTCATCATTTGGATATTACCTTAGGAGGGAAAATTGTCTATATTGATGTTATGATAGTCTAAGGTCGCTTGGATTTTATTCTTCTCCTTGGATGAGATTATGTTTAAGCGATGAAAGTTGTAGTGTCCACACTTTTTAGAGTGATGAATTTTCCCCATGATGGGAAGATTGTGACCATTGATCATCATATAAATCCTAGTAATCATACTTCCCTGAATGTCCCACATGTGCTTGTGGTTCCTTCCCCTTCATTGGCCATGTCTCTTGACTCAGGATATTATGTCATAGTTTAGTCATTTGTAAACTGATATATTCTTCCCATCATGGGGAAGTTTGGGGAGCATGTCTCTAGTATCTGTACATCATACTGGAGTTAAGCCGTTAACTTATTATATAAGGGGGGAAACCCACCAACCTATGAACATCATGTTGTCCAAGAATTGAAGGCTAGCAGAGTTCCCCTTCCGTGTCAAGCTCGTTAAAAAATGAAACAAATGTTTTTGAGAATAATTTATTTATGGTTTCAAGATCGTTAAAAAATAAAACCAACCTTGAGAATAATTTATTTCTTGTTTCAAGATTATTAAAAACTAAAACCAACCTTGAGCATAATTTATTTATGGTTTCAAGCTCATTAAAAAATCCAACCTTAAGCATAGTTTATTTCTACTTTTAAGCTCATTAAAAAATAAAATCGCCCTTGAGCATAGTTTTATTCATATTTAAGCTCATTAAAAAATGAAATGGGCTACCTCAAGCATAGTTATTTTATTTTTCAAGCTTGTGTAAAAATGAAACAGGTCACCACAAGCATAGTTCTTTTATGTTTCAATCTTTTGTAAAAATGAAATAGGTTGTTATAAGAAAAAGTTCCCTTTTCATGTCAAGCTCGTTAAAAAATGAAACAAATTATTCCATTGTGTCAAGTCTTTTAGCAGACTCAATACTTGAACCTTCATTCCACTTCTTATATCACTTGATCCTCTTTTTTCCTCCGTCTTTGGTGAACATTTTCCTAGGAGTAACCCAACATTTTGTTCGATGAAGAAAAGAGTAGGAAGATGAAACGAATCTTAGGGGCCATGTCTCCAACCTCTTTATAGTATGTTAGAATTAAGCTACGTTATAGTTATACTGGGGAAAAGTACCAACCACTGAACATAATGTTGGGAAAACACCATCAATGGGACTCATTTTCAGCATACTTTATTTTTTATTTTTGATCTCGCTAAACCATGAAACGACATGTTAAGCATAGTTCCTATTCTGTGTCAAGCTCGTTAAAAAATGAAGCAAATACCTTAAGCATTATTCCAACTGATCTTCAAACACGTTAAAAATGGTAAGATGGTTTTCAGATTAGTTTATTGCTTTTTCATGCTCTGGATTCAAACATGAAAAAGGTTTCGAGCACCTTTTATACCCTAGTTGTGCTCATTAAAAACTTAGAGAAAAGGTATCGAGTATACTTTTATCACTTTTTCGGACTTGTAAAACTGGATACGAAAAAGGAAGTCATTTTTAGGCTCTTTACACACAAAAAGATCGCCAAGTGAACTTTATTCTTTCATGCTTGTAAAAGTTTTTGAAAGGTCATCTATCTGGTGATAGTTTACCCATTTTTCGGACCGTTTAGACTCATTTACGAAAAATGTATGTACTCTAGTTCATTGCGACTAAAAGAGTTATCCTAGGCATCTGTTTATACTTTTTTCGGACCTCGAGGACTAAATTTATGAAAAATTACACTTTGGAGTCTTCTTTGCCATTTCAGACTCTCTAAACATGAAGCAATGACTAATTTTACTTTCTTTGGACTCATAAAATTAAGTGTTGAAGGACCCTTTTTGGGGAATGAAACCCTCCTTTATTTTTTATTTTTGATCTCGCTAAACCATGAAACGACATGTTAAGCATAGTTCCTATTCTGTGTCAAGCTCGTTAAAAAATGAAGCAAATACCTTAAGCATTATTCCAACTGATCTTCAAACACGTTAAAAATGGTAAGATGGTTTTCAGATTAGTTTATTGCTTTTTCGTGCTCTGGATTCAAACATGAAAAAGGTTTCGAGCACCTTTTATACCCTATTTGTGCTCATTAAAAACTTCGAGAAAAGGTATCGAGTATACTTTTATCACTTTTTCGGACTTGTAAAACTGGATACGAAAAAGGAAGTCATTTTTAGGCTCTTTACACACAAAAAGATCGCCAAGTGAACTTTATTCTTTCATGCTTGTAAAAGTTTTTGAAAGGTCATCTATCTGGTGATAGTTTACCCATTTTTCGGACCGTTTAGACTCATTTACGAAAAATGTATGTACTCTAGTTCATTGCGACTAAAAGAGTTATCCTAGGCATCTGTTTATACTTTTTTCGGACCTCGGGGACTAAATTTATGAAAAATTACACTTTGGAGTCTTCTTTGCCATTTCAGACTCTCTAAACATGAAGCAATGACTAATTTTACCTTCTTTGGACTCATAAAATTAAGTGTTGAAGGACCCTTTTTGGGGAATGAAACCCTCCTTTATCAAGTTCATAAAACATATGAGGTTAGTCTCATCACTTGATGAGATATATCAAGAATTTGTTACCATTTTCAAGCTCGTTAAAAACAAAATAGGTACTCATCCATTGTGGTGGGGAAATTAAGGGAATGGTGAGACATTTTTCATTTGTGTTAATGGAAGCTCCTAGTCACTCTTGAACATGGCACCTATCTACATTTCATTCAAACAGTTGGGTATTCAGCTTGTCATTGAGTCGATCCACTTTCATGAGTAATTTCACTTCTTTGAGTCAATTCAAAGAGTGCATCGTCCTGGGTTTTCATTATGTCTGGTCATTTCCTCATTGAGTTAATGCTACCAAGTCACTTGTCACATCGTTCAATGTTCAATAGGAGTCTTTATCACAATCTACTTCTATAGTTACTTTACCTTCCTTCAAGTCGGTCATATACGAGTCATCCCCATGGTTGTTCCATTATTAGAATCACTTCAAAATCACTTTTGTTCCAAGTTTTGTGTTGATGATGGGGGAAAAATCACAACCCTCCTTCGACAAGTCTATTCCTGTTGACATCAACACATTATCTGAGAATTAGTCTTAGAAACTAGTTAAGTACCTTGAAGCCTGCATGCCTCAATGGAAGGTTTCCTCGTTTTCGATAGTAGGATTTCATCATTAGACTATGATTGGAATATTTCATTGATTGTTCGAGTGAAATTCATTCATTCACAGTCGAAGGAATGTACTAGGGTACCTTGGGAATCATTAACATTAATGGTGATTTCCCTTGCACTTGTTAATGATATACATCAATGACTGGTAATCAAGTGGTTTCTACTATGTTCGACATTAGGACTTCTATTCACATGGATAGAATTGTACTATCTAGGATTGGAATGAAGACCCTGAGTGGTTAGGTATTTGCTTGAATATGTTCCTATAATCAGGTTGCGATGGAGTATTTTTTGAGTCATTGCATGGATCTACATTGTATGTTTGGTGGATATGCTCAAGTTTGAGTTAGGATGACATATATCTACAATGTATGTTTTGTAGCTATGTCTCGATATGAGTCTTGTTGATCATGGATCTACAGTGTATGATTGGTAGCCATGACTTGGTCATTATACATGAATTTGCAGTGTATTGGTTGGCAACCATGATTTGGGTCAGATAGTTTATAAATGGTCTTATGTCAATTCTTCACTCGCCACTCTTTTGTCTCTGATTCCATATCATATTTAGCAAAGTATTTCACCTATCACATCCCTCTAGCTTCATACTTTGGGGGGCATTTTGTTACACCCACAAGTTGTCCTTATGCTTAGTCCCTTGAAGATTCATGTCCAAACCATCTTTTGGAGGATATATTTTCTCAACTATAGGAGGCTTGATTCCCTTTTCCTTCTAACATAGATCGTCAGCCCAACCTAACGCCTCTTTCCTAATGACAAGGTGTGTCGGTGAAACTTGTTTCCTTATTACAAGGAGCGTTGGTGCCTCTTGCTAGTGCACAAGGAGCGTCAACACTGTTAAAATGGAAAAAAGAGAAGATTTCAAGAATATTCTAAATGAAAGTTCTTATGGAGGTGTTAGCACCATTTTTGAGCTAAGTAATTAGTAAGGGATATGGCCATTAAAAGGAGGAATAAGTTTTGTAATTTTTCATATCATATGACATTAAAGATTGTTGATGAGGGTATGCAAGTGCTTGAAGGGACATTTCTAGATTAAGAATGCCAAATACTTAAAGAACTTCTGATTTTTTACCTTAAAATGCATATAAATGAAGAAATTTGCTCTTAGTTGAATGATAATAAGAAATGGACAGCTGGTATGCGCAACGCACAAGATCAAAGGCCAAAAATCATTTCCTCCAAGGAAAAATCAGGAGCAGAAATGAAAAAAAGCAAGTTTCGGGTGTGAAAAGTGATAAAACCCGACTTCCGCTTTCCGCATTTCAAGATATACGGTCGAAAGGAGTTTCCACCTTAGATCAACGATATAGCAGAAAGGAGGAAGCAAAAAGTAAAAAATGTTTGGTTAAGAAAGTTGGAATCTCGATTTCCTCTTTTTGTAGTTTGATATCCAATGACTCAGAGCATTTTCTCCAAAGATCAACGACTCGGGAAAGAACAAAAGGGCGGAGATCGAAAAGATGAAATACCAAGATTTTGGTTACGAAAAAGTCGAAAGTCTGCTTTCCACCGTTTGATTTTGGCTAAAGGTGGAAGTGGAAAAGGAAGAAATTCAATCACAAAAGTTGGAAAATCTGCCTTCTGCTTTCTGCTAAAGGAGGAAGCATAAAGGCAGAGGCGGAAAAGTGGAAAACACAAGAATTTGGTCATAAAGGTTAAAACTTCTGCCTTCCATGATCTGACAGATCGATAGTCTGGAAGGTTCCTGTACATGATCAATGGACTAGAAAGAATGAAAATGTCGAAAAACGAAAATATGAATTTTTGGTTATAAAAAAGTCGAAATCTTGCCTTTCGAATTTTGTGACCTATATTTTGATCTCGGATCAATGGCTAAAAATGAATCCCGCACAGATCAAAGGTGCGAAAAGAAAGAAAAAGGTGGAAATAAAGAAAAAGGAAAAAAGGAGGTTAGAAGCCCATTTTCCATTTTTCGCAGACCCTAGATCGATGGCCTATAATGAATCTGGAGGAAATCAACGATAGAGATTGATTTCGCTAGGATAACTTGCACACTCAAAGTTGAAGGGCACCTGTGCGATGGAAAACATGCATAAATGACATGTCCTGAGTCCCATTGGATATCATGCTCAGAAATCAGGGATGAAAAGGTCAATTTTTGGAGCACAATGGGGTATTTTTCAAGGGTTGAGATCTAAGGATGATGAATATCAATGGTCTAGAATATTTTTTGCAGGTGAAGATGCAGACATGAAGGAAACCATTGCAGAACGTCGAAGGAGGTTTTGAATCATCATTTTCGATCAAGCAATCCTGAATCACTGCTATCAAAATTCCCTAATTGATCCACGATGTGCGTATCAACATGCTTTCCTATTTTATTTATGATCATGGAAAATATGCCAGATCATTGAATCTGTTAGTATTTTGATTTCTACGTGTAACCAATTTTGGCTTTGTTTTGAGTTTGGTCTTGGGAGCCTATGATACTATAAATATTCCCTAAATAGAGGAATATGGGGTTGGAACCCATGAGATTTTGTGTTATGTATTTTGTGATCTATCAATAATAAAATTGCAGAGCCAAATGCTGGTTTTGTTTCTACAAAGATTCATGTGTATTTCATAGTTACAATCTATTATTTCCTTTCTCATGTGCATGTTTTTCCTATTAAACTCACCATTATTTGTTCTTCATATCTGGAATAAGTGTATAATAGCTTAGAATTCATATGCTTATGCTCTAACTATTGTTTTAGGTATCCAACAATCTTTCTTTCCAAAATTGACACAGAATTCATCTTTTAGGTGCTCTATGTTGGCGGACTATTCTTGTTCTTTCTTTACCACCAGACAAACTGCTATTTGACGGTAACCGAGTACTACCTTTCCTTTGTAGAATTCTACATGCAAACTGTTGTGTAATTCATGAATATTTGTGACTCCATAGCCCAATATATGCTTTCCTTATTTCAACCACAATTCAATCTGAAAGCTTATTCTACTTTTATATCTGGCACTGTTAAAAATTAGTGAGAGATCCCTCTATAAGAAGGAGGAAGCCAACTTCCTTTCTTAAATTGGTTCTATTGTTACCTTGGGATTTACCTTCCACAAACTTAAGTACATTCTGAGTGCTAACAAATTGGTGCCGTTACCAGGGAACGAAAGTGCAAATCATCCTTAGGAAAATGACACTGTCTTACTTCTACGACTTGGTTGAGCAGCCAGTTATAGACACATATAGATTGTATATGCTCTGGAGACTCCACTCAAAGCTCTTGGAAGGTGACTCCATTGGGGAGATTGGTGGTCATAAGGACCAATATAGGGAGGAGGGTTCAAATATTCCTTGGGTATGAATGATAGAGTTTTAGATATGACTGTTGATGGTGAAAAATGGTCAAACATCAAGAAGGTCATGCCTCTTTCACTTGCGAATCCATCTGTGAAGAATCCAGTCTTCATAAGGTTCTATGGAAGCTCCACTGTCAAAGGGGTTACGACTTTTGAGGAGATGATTCACTTTCTCCATCATCAAGATAAGTTCTCAGGTTGCAAGGTATGCTCCTATGAATCTTGCTCACATTCCTAGTTTTCCAAATCGAATACCTAAGATAGATTGGCCAACATATCTTCCAAGATTCAAATATCAATAGGGTGATGATGCTGGCATTCATTTGTTTAGATTTCATAAGCATATACATAAGCTAGGAGTTGAATTGCATGAGGATTCTTTAATGAAAATGTTCATGGCTAGTTTAGAAGAAAATGAAAGGTCATGGTATGAGGGATTACCATCAGGAAGTTTATCCTCCCTTAAATACTTTTATACAGTATTTCATGAACATTTCAAAGACCAGTATCCTTCTCTGCGGTCAATTCAAGATTGTTTCTCACGTGATAAAGAGTTCATTGAAAATATGAAAGACTAATATGGTGATGACCAGTATGTGGATGAAGAGGTTTTAGAAATATTACATGAATACTCAGCTCAAAAATAAATACAAAACAACTTCCTTGACATCCAAGAAAATTCCCAACAGTTGGTACTATCTTCCTTGACTGAAGTTGACGTAAGCCAAAGCTCTATCTCAAACAACTATATCTCTTTTCCTGAAACTGATGCTAGTTTGTAGAATTCTTGTTATTCTCTCTGTGACCAATAAAGAAATTGGGAATTTAAATCAAATATTCCATCATATTATTCAGATCCTGAAAATATTTCACAAGAAGAGGATGCCCCTCGTTCAATCCGAAATCCCCCTTTTACACCAATATTTTATTCAAAGAAAGAATGTGATTTATGAAGAATGTCATCATCATGTTACAGGCCCCATTAGTGATGTTTTTAAAAGGGATTTTAGTCCACCTATATATGATAAGTGTGAGGAGGACTACTTGGATGTTATGCCTAAAAAACCAGCTATAGATTTTGTAAGTTCACGGTCTGTTAATGAAGAAATTTCCATTGAAACCCAAGGTCAAAGGGTTGAAGACATAGAAGATAGTGAGTGTGCTAAAGGTGACAGTTTTCCTTTGTGTTATGCTTCATTTGAATTGTTGAGGTATCTACTTAAAATCTTTAAGCAAGCACAAAAACTTGAGGATATGACATGTTCAGAAATAGATAATGAAAAGGGAAAAATGTCATGCCATCAATCCCAACCTATGGAAGAGACAACAACATGCCATGAGATGTCAAATCACAAAGAAGGAGATGAGAAGGGCAAACAAATAGAACCTTCTCTGCATCAAAATCCTTCTTTTGATGAGCAAGAAGATAATCAACCTAGTGATGTACATGAAGAGAGTCATCCTAATTTTCCTTATGAAGAGTGTAATCAACATGTTGAAAACTATGTTAGTGATATTTTTGAAGAATATTTTTGCATGCCTTTATATTATGAAGGTGGGGATTGTTACTTAGATAATGCACCTCAAGCAGCAGACTGCAATAATGGATTGGATCACCAAGAAGAAGAGGAGGACTCCAAATGGGATGCTTCTTTCTGTTTTTTAGATTTAGAAATTGCTTTTCCCGATTCTATGAAAAAACACAATGATATTTTCTTTGAAAAACTTGTAAGGAATCAGGTTTTAAATTCTGAGATTTTAGATGTAGAAGTTGATCTCTCATTTGCAAATTGTCAGGAGTGTTCCTTGCATGATTCTTTTGAAGAGCAATTTGACAGTGTGCAAGTGGAGTTACAGTTTGAGCAGCCTTACTAGGGTGAACAAAGGACATAAAAATTTGAAGGTTGTGTTGAGGCTTAGAAAATCACAGGTAACAACAGTTAGGGATTCTCCCCAATAAATGTTCCCAATTAGCCCATTACTGTTTGGTATGGGGAATCCGTCCGGTTTACAGTCCGGCTACCGTAGGTCAAGTAATAATTAATTTTTTTTACCGGTTACGAGCCGGTCCACCGTGTATATTTTTTTAGTTTTTTGTGTTTAAGGTATGATGTGCAAGTGCCTAACTAAAATGCAGACGATAGAGATAATGAGGAGGGTCACACTGTGATGCGCAGGTTCTTACGTCTCATCTTACCTCTCTCGCATCTAAATCACAAACAACAAGAAACTAACTAAGACTTATTAACCTATCCCTAGGGAGCAAAACTGTTATTAATGGTGAGTAATGTACTATAGTGCATGCATCAAGAAAATCGTAGATAGCTGTGAATATTTCAGAAAACATGAACATTGATAGAAATATAAACAACAAGATAGCTTATTGTTAATTAAAACCTTCATTACTCAATGTGGAAATTTCACAGAATAAACTAGAGTGCATTCATAACATGTAAAGCAATTCAATGAGTTATAATGATCTCACAATTAATGGAAGTAAGCTGAAAACAAAATAGTTCATATTCTACTGTTCCACAACAAACATTTGAAACATTCCACACAACTTTCTCCAGCAGAAACATGTGAATCTTTATTGTAAAAGGAAATAGTTCTTCTTACAATACTCTCTCTAGATTGTCTGGGAAAAAAGTCCCCTTTACATCTAAAAATCTCCTATATTTATACAAAAAACCTAACTCTTGGGCTGCCCCTCAATGTCTTTTGAGCTTCCCCAACCTTTCATTTTCCAAAATTTTGTCTCGTAGCATGTGCACTTAATTAATACAATATATTACATTTTAAATCAAAATTTTCATAACAATTTACGAAGAAGGGCCAGCTTGGTCATTGATGAACTTCTTCCACGCATGGGCCTCTGCTGTTATGCCCTCAAATTTGGAAGGCTCAAGAAATTGAATATTAATCTCATATTTAGCATCTTGGTTCCTTACCCCTTCTATTCTGGCAGGACTCAGGCGCAACTGATCTTCTAGTAAATGTATGCTTACTACTGCATTTTCCACTACCTTCTTCAAGATCCATTCATCTAGGTCCTTGACCTGCTGGATCTCTTGCTCATCTTCCTAATACCTATTATGTATATTTTATAGAAAAAATTCATGTTCTGGTATCACATCCAATATTTTCTCCACAGAAGTCTAGCATCTATTGTATGTAGCGAACACTCTCCTACAATATTCAGCACATGCTCCCTTTGTTTTCTTCACGGTTTTCTTGAATTCTTCTGCTACATTAATTGCAAATTCCAATAAATCATACTCTTGTTTTAAACTCTGCTGATCCTTAACTACTAACTCTGTAGGAGATTCCTTATTTGTTTCTACCCAGACCATTCTTCCTGTTAGAATCTCCAAAATATCTTGAGATCTGTCCAAAAAATATGAAGTAGCGTCCAAAATTTCCTCTAATCTAGTGTCTATCTGTAAAATTTTACACCTTTCGTCCTCTATGCATATCTGTAATTAGTGAATCTTCCTTCTTTGAGTTAGAACATGTTCTTTCAAAGGTTGAATGTTTGTTTTCTATTCCATAGCATATTTCAGTGATGTTGTAAATGAAGTGTTTTGCTCTCCTAAGGCTACCACTTGCATTTGATATTGCTTCTCTCTTTCCTCTGTGGTAGCCTTCTCCATTTCTAACTCAGCAACCTTGTTTTGCAACCTGTCCTTCTTCGCACATAGATTCTCATAGGATACCTGAAGATCATCTCTCTCATTTTTCAACATTTGATGTTCTAGCTATAGGTTTTGTAATTCAGCTAAGCTATCTTGAGCATTCTTTTCTATTTTCTCTGTGAATATTTCTAAAGCATTCTTCTCCTCCTGCAGAGTATGGAATTCTATTATTGAAGTCTTAACTTCATTCATCATGTCTTCATACTTCCTTTTCAGCTTTTGACCTTCATCCCTTTCCTTCTTCAAAGTTTATTTCAATTGTGATGTATTCTTTCTTGACTACACTAGGTTTTTCATAAGCCTATCCACGTTGTCTTCAGTTGCTTGGGTTAATGCTACCCCAGCTCTTGCTATCAATCATGGATCTTTATTTGTTCCATGCACCAATGTTTTATTCGTTACCATTTTCCCTAACTGTTCTCCAGTATCGACTTTCTTCTCAGTCCTTTTTACAATTCTTTTCTTTTCCTTATTGTAAAAAATGGTATTAAAGTCAGGAACCTCCTCTTTCTCAGTAGGCGTGAAAGGGATCAAATTTATCCCAAAAAATGAAGTTTGTCCTAATATGTTTCCAGAAGACGCAGCATGTTCTGGGGGATCAGGTTCAGATTGTCCTTGTTCTTGATCTATTTGATCCTACACTCCTTGTGTATCTACTTGCTCCATAGTTTGATGATCCTTTTGAGATCCTGTGAGTCTCAAACCTTCACTTTCTTCTTGCTTTTTCTTGATTTCAGCTTCTTCTTTCTTCTTCCTTTCTTCCTCTTCCTTCCTTACTACTTCCTCTGCAGCTTTCTTCTTTTCTTCTTCTTCATTTTCAACCAGCTCTCTACTTCTTGTGCTAGCCTTCTAGCATCTTCTTCTCTCTTTTTCGCCTCTTCTTCTTCCAATGCCTTAGTCTTCTTTGAAGTTTTTCCCTTTCCACCCATAGTAATTCTTTTCTGTTTGAACCTCTTTTTAAGGGCGGTTATGTTCTTTGTACTTCAGAATGTCACCTTGTCCTTGTCCCAAAAATCAATATATTCAAAATTAATTCTTGCTTCCTTGCAGTAGTCTACTACTTTATTTTGGGAGACATTCCCGTGAAAATTCATTTCGCCAAAATGAAAATGCTCCAGCTCCTTAACAAATTCTGCAGCCTATTTTACTCTTTAAAACTTGTAGCTTCCAAGCAGAAAAGGCAATGCAGGATATGTTGCCTTTTTATGCTCAAACAGAAAGTTGCCTACACCATCAATTAACACTTGCCTAATCGCCTCTTTATGGATTACATAATTTGTGGTGTACTTTGGTAATAGGGAAGGAGCTCTGGAACAACCGTACATTCTTATATACAACCCGTCCTCGGTCAAATAGTAATCTCCAAACTCCTCAATGACCTTGAATGCTTCCTCAGACATGAAATTTCATTCAGTTAGGAAAATTAGGGTATATAAGGGCATGATGAAGTGCTCACAGATTTCCCTGCAATAGCCATGATATTTATCGGCCCATAACAATTTATATGCTGTGTACACTGGGGTTCTTTCCCTCTCCCAGTTACATCTCAAAGCTGGAAAAGACTGAGTGCATAGTATGTAGTCAATCAGGATAGAGCTCATATAAAACTATGATCTCTTTTGTGATACCCCTCCAAAGGCTGTTGATATGCACGCTGAGAGGCTGTTCGACACAATGTTTGACCAATTAAAAATGGTTGCTTGAGTAGCCACATAGAAAATAATTGGTATCCACCCTATCTTGAAACTCTTTCTGTGTGCTCTGCCAAAAATCCTATTTAACATTAGTGCAATGAACCTATAGGGAGTACGGAGAGTGGAGGTTTCATACTCTGCGGAAGGTCTAGTTCAAATTTTTTTACTGGGTATCATCATTCTTTTCATAGTCTCCACCAGGTCCAAAGCTGTTTCCTTCAACCAAATTTTTGTCAGATAAACCTGGGGTGAGGGTAGATGATAAGCCATATAGACATATGCGGGACTATAAGTAGCGTAGGCTTTCTTGATAGTGTTCCCAAAAATCATTGTTGTTACATCTGCCCTAGGCAGAATCCACCCTATCACTTCTGCACAAGGAAATAGCTCAGGTCTTGTGGCTACTTTCATCAAAGTTGATTTCTCAATATTGGCATATATAGTCAGCTCCTCAAAACCAGCATCAGATACATTCTGGTTGGTAATCATTATGTAGATTTCTCCCCACTTGTAGTCCGGTTCGACCCCAGTGGAGGCTTTGGTATCTTCGTAAATATATTCTACCTTGGTGATGATCTCTACTTCTGGTTCTCCTTCAATCATAGGAGCCTTCTTCTTTTGTCTCTTCGACATGTTTTCGATATAACAGTCACCCTTCCATATTCAAACATGTGCTTAAATCAACTAAGCTATTCCAGCAAGTGTTTTAAACAACAAACAAAAAAATATATCAATTTTTTTACCTCCTCAATATGCACGCTGAAAGATAAGTTAAATACAGTACTAAATGGGTGAAAGAATCAAGAAGAAAGAAAAATATTGCAGGCCACTTCTTAAAATGCCTAAGCCTTACTGTATACAAAATTCTCCATCTCCCTCGGGCCGTAACAAACTAATCTGATGTCAAATAAAGGAATTGACCATATTAATCCTATCGATAAGTCTTCAAAACCAAACTAAAGAATATTAAAACCTATGCAACGCCCATCCTTAAGAAAACTCAAAAAATAATAATCCTCACGCAATGCTCGTCCTGAGAAAAAAAAACCCTAAACCAACCATGGAAAAAATCCCCTGCAGTCCCATGGGATAAGGTAAATGCACAAGAAACAGTTTAAAACCCCCTGTCGACCGTGGAAAAACCAAGAAGAGGGTGTTGCAGATAGCAAAACGCTTGTGTGCAACCCCGCTCTAACCCCCTTGAGCTGGAGTGAATGCATCCATAATAGAAAAGATCAACCAAACTTCGATTTTCCCTACTAAGAAAATGTAAGCGGCTAAAAACCTAAGACTCTGTATCTTCTAAGTAAAAACAACCATGGGAGACCATAAGAGCTGGAAATCTCTTCATACGGACAACCCTAACCAATGAAAAAACCTAACAGTGAAATAAAACCTAACGGTCCCCAAATAACTAATAAAACCAAAGATAACAAAGTCGTGGTTCACCTACCTGGAAAACAACGACGTAGTTGACGGGATGGACAAATTCCACGGAGGCAAGGCAAATGAATCAAGTTCAGACAGTGGGGTGCACGTGAATCGGTGCAGTCGATAAGGACTATTTCAAACAACAAGTTAAATGGATAAAACAATAAAAAAAACATGACCTTCAAATATACAACACTCGGCAGTAAAAAACCCTAATCGACATTCAAACTTATCGGCGACCAAAACCTCTAACAATCGGAAGGGTATTTCACATGACAGCGCAACGATGGGTGTAAAAACACTACCGAGTTGGGATGCTTTAACAATATCGGTCATCAGCAGCACTATACTCTAAGTGCGGAACCTCAATACTGAAAATCCTCCGCAGTGTCGGCAACATAAAGCACTATCCTCGTGACTTTATTCATTCTATCAGGCATCGAAAAACAGAGATCCTACACTCTAAGAATCGGCTAGGGAGAACACTAAACTTTTGGAGCCTTTCAACACTGGGTTCTGGCAAAGTCGGTGATGTACAAGACTAGGACTCTGGATCATTTTTGTAAAACATTCCGACAGCGATAAAAAAGTAATGGGTAATCAAAACGCTAAGTGTTAAGCTCGAAAACAAAACAAAGATAAAAAAAACCTACGATTTTTACGTATCGGCGAGGAATATGGAAGTACTTCCGATGGACTTGACCATTTGGCTTCCGTAACGTCGGAAAGAAAATATATTATGCTTCTAATATCGGAAGGATAGTCGACTAGTCTTTTGATGCAAAAAATGAAAAAGATCAACTTTTTTCAGGAAAAAAATCTGAACTTCAGGGCGGCTTCAGCAAAAACCAAATACTCCTAGGATAGATCTAATAAAAGTAAATGAAAAGAAGGGCCCTAAAATTGAAAATTTTGGGGACAAATAGTTGCAGCTGCAACAATTGGCGACTACCTGGTGAACACAGATCTCTAAATAATTTTACTCTTTGACCACCAGACTGTTTTGATAATACCAACATGCTGAATTCTTCAAAATATCTGGATTTCCCAAATGGCAAATGTATGCACTTTAATCATTGATTATAATCCAAGTTAGGGAACAAGGGAACCAATATTTTGAAGTCTAGATAACTCTTTTGAGGCCAAGAATATAAGCCTTCATTTTTACCTCTGTCTTTGAGTAGTTTCCATCTTAGACACCACAGGATTGTAACATATGGTAAACATATATATTTGTTTGTTCCTCATTCCCATGCCATTTTGCACTTTTGGTGCTTTTGGACTGTTCTCCTCTTTTGATCCCTCCTACATGCCTTCTTTTTGAATTTTTTGTTTTTTAATTCAGGCTCCTCTATCCATAGTGTCTTTTTGTGTGAGAGATATATTATTTTTCAGTTCACGGACAGAGAAGAACTTTGGAAATATTATACATACTAATATGGTTTGGTAATTTGCTTTGATATATGTTTCTTTTTCGAGGATATTTTGACTCTTATTTGCCTTTTGGCTTTCAATTCATGGCATGGAACCATTTAAATGTAATATATTGTTTATCTTGCTTCCTTTCCATGGGTCGTTTGTTGTCACCCCCTTGAGACATTTTTTAGTGTGAGATGAATGGAGCCTCGAAATAGTATTCTGGACCTTTTGATCCTGAGTTATTTCACAAGGATTAAGTAGGACTTCAATGTGTTCATAACCAATGAGGAAAACTGCTAACTTGAAGAATTTCTGAAATGAATTAATAGTACACAATCTTGCAATCAATATTTTAGTTAAACAGAATTTTGATGAACACCATGCAACCAAAAGTTGTGCTTCTTTATTAAACATTACGATCAATCAAACTCTAACTAAAAAAACCAAAAAATCTAAAAAACAAACCAAATGTTTATTTATGTAGAAGACAACCAAAATAAAAACTCAAGAAAAAAAAGGTTTGAGAACTAAACCATTTACTGGTAAGTTCTCTTCCCACCCCTATAAGTCTTGCAACTTGTAAGTTGAGGGGCCAAGCTTTGCTGGAATTTGAAAAGGACCTACCCATAACTACTGAAACTTAGTGTGATTTCCCTTTTCATCGTGCGGGTGATCCCACTTAAGAACTAGATATCCTACTTTGAATTCTTTGTTCCTAGCTTTATGTTTATTAAACAAACACTTCTCTATTTCCTATTGATGCTTAAATATTTCTTTGGATTTGGACCTAGACTCTTTTGACTTCAAAATATTATAGATTCTGATTTGTATGATTTCATTATCAGTGCCCCTATATTCTTGAGCTATTATGGAAGATGGTAACAGAATGTTGGGAGGAAGGATAGCTTCTTTTCCATAAAAAAGAGTGTATGGTGACACACATAAGGAGTTCTTGGGCATGACTCTATTAGTCCAGAGAGCATTAGGTAACGCTAAATGCCAACTTCTTTTATTCTCTATTACGGTTTTCTTTAGAATCCTAATCAAATTTTTGTTTGTGGATTCTGCTAAACCATTTCCTTGTGGGTAATGATTTGCAGAATAATGCAACTTGATTTCCTTTTTATAGGAAATGTAGTTAATATAATAGAAGAAAAGTAAGTAGCATTATAAAAAACTAGGGAAATTGGAACCCCAAACTTGGTCATAATGTGATTCTATAAGAAATCCATGACTACATCGTCATTTACTTTTTGTAATGGAATAGCCTTGACCCATCTAGTGAATTAATCAGTTGCTGTCAGGATATACTTGTGCTGCAAGGAATAATTTGGGTTTATTTCTCCAATAAAATTGGTTCCCCATTGTTTGAATGGTTTTGATATAATTACATGTTTTAACGGTCCTGCTGATTTAGGTTGTCTTCCAACACATCTCTAACAAGCATCACATTTTCTAACATGAGCATGAGAATCCTTAAACAATTTAGGCCAGTAATATCCAGGTCCGAGAATCTTATGTGTTGTTGTGTCTCCGAAAAATTGACCTCCAGCAGGCCCATCATGCAATTCTGCTATGACCTTCTTTGCATCTTCCTGTTCTAAGCACCTGAGGAAAACTCCATCATAGTTCTTTCTGAACAGTTCTCCATCAATTATCTGATATGAAGCTGATTTTAGACGTAATGCTCTTCTTTGCTTGGGATTCCAATGCTTCGGAAAATATCCTTCTTGGAGGTAATGGATTAGGTCCCAATACCAAGAATATAGAGCTGTAAACAAAGGACATACATCTACCATATGTAGCTCGGCTTCATTATCCCAACTATTTTCTTCATTGCTTTGACCTTTAGTCATTAGTTTACACAATCCTTTCCCTTTTACTATGGATGGTGGTTTGAACTCAAGATCGTATTCTTGTAAAGCCATCACCCAATTGCCTCTTCTTTCCCCTAATTCGTTTTGTACAAAAAGAGATCATACAACTAGATGTGGAACCATTACTTTGGTGTGATTCTTAATTATATACGGCTTGAATTGTTTTACTGCTTCAAAAAATGCATAAGCTTGTTTGTCAACTCCTAGATAATTCAATTCATCTCCCTGCAGACCAATGCTCATAAATGATATGGGGTATTCATCCCTCCATCTTCCTTCTGTGTAAGCACAACTGTTAATGAATCATTAGATGCAAAAGTGTATAGAATAAAATCCTTTTCAAAATTAGGACTTTTGAGTGATGGTGCATGAGCAACATATGTTTTTATCTTGCTGAATGCGTTCTTCTCCAAATCAGTCCATCTGAATTGTACACTCTGTTTAACCATTTGATGCAAAGGTTTGATGATTTGAGCAAATTATCGTACAAACCTTCATACAAAATTGATTGTCCCCATAAATGATTGCATACCCTTTTTATTATGGGGTAAAGGGATATTTTCTATGGCTTTAATCCTCTCTAGGTCTATGGATATCCCTTTCTTAGAAATAACATGACCCAGTAGCTTTCCTTCTGTGACTGCAAATACGCATTTCTTAGGATTTAGAGAAATACCATATTTCCGACAATGCTTGAAAATTTGTTTCAAATGAAATGCATGTTTCTCTTTCTTTTTCGAAATATTGTGACATAGATAAACCACAACACTATGGCCAATTAGACTGCGGAAAGCTATATCCATGGCCCTATGGAAAGTAGCTCCAGCATTAATAAGTCCAAAGTGCATTCTCCTATACGCAAAAGTTCCCCACTTGGTTCTGAATGTGGTTTTATGCCTGTCTTCTTCAGCTACTAATACTTGATTATAACCAAAGAATCCATCTAATAATGAAAACAATTCAGAACCTGAAACCATCTGTACTATTTGTTCCATGGGTGGGACTGGATAATTATCTTTATCGGACGCACGATTAAGATTTATGAAATCTACACAGAGCCTGATTTCTCCTAACTTTTTTTGTACTGGCACCAAATTAGAAACCCATTCCGAATGTCAGACTTTAAATATGATTTTAGCATCCAACAATTTTTTTACCTCACTTTGAATTAAAGGTTCCATCTTAGGATGCATCTTCCTCAAAGGCTGTTGGTAGGGCTTGATTCCATCTTTAATTGGGATAACATGTTGCATGATATTTGTGTCATAAGTTTTAAGCTCTTCATAGGTCCAAGCAAACACATCTTTGTACTGCTTGAAAATACTGATGAACTTACTTCTTTCACCTGGAGAACAACACTTCCCTAAATTTACATATTTAGGTTTCGCTTCAGTCCCCAAATTTATCAATTCGAATTGTAAGGATGAGCTATGGGTCTTGACATTTGCCGACTTTCTGAATTTGTTCTCTAAATCAAACATTCGTTCCAAGGTCTTGACTCCTTTAGGAATAAATTTCCTGAATTTTAATTCTTCTTGATGTTCTTCATCATCTATTATTGCTCCTTTGAAAGTATCATCATTCATCAAACACTCCAAAATTTGCTGATCATCGTCAAAAACCCGTAGATTTGTGATCATATCTGGAATAGAAGGCCTAAAAAGTAATTCAATAGAGCATCTATTATTTGAAGGTACCAGCTTTGCAGCTAAGGTAGCTAGTAAATCAGCTACTGCATTGTTTAATCTAGGAATGGACACAATGTTGAATGTATGCAAATTTATAAGCAAATCCCAAACTTCATTTTGGTAAGCTTTCAAATGTGGTGAAATGCAGTGTATTTTGTTTCGAATTTGCTTAACAACAATCTAAGAATCTTCATATAATTTCAGATTTTTTTACTTTTAGTTCTATTGCTTTTTTAAGTCCCTGAACTAGTGCTTCGTATTTGGCTGTGTTATTTGTGCATTCAAATTCTAACCCACAAGAAAGAAAATGTTTATTTTTTTTGGATCAATCAGGACACAACTAGCCCTTGATCCTTCCAATGTTTTAGAACCATCAAAATAAAGAGTCCAAAAACTATCTACCTCTACTGAATTTGAATTACAAACTACATCTGAAACTAAATCTACTATATTACAGTAAATCTCATCCACCCACGAAAATTGAAGGAGATCGCGCTGGGTATTAGGTATACTACTGGCTTCTTCTGCTTGGTAGTTTCCTGGTTCCAATTCAATGAAATAATTTCCCAATATAGAGTTTACTGGTTCATTTTTTCCCTCTAACTGAGTGACATTGTATTTCATTTGAGGCCCTCTTAATAATTTTATCTGATTTGGACTTCCCTTATTAGGTAACCATAAATGTGACCAATCTGATGCAAAATATCCTTCTAACCTTGCTAACCAGTCTTGGCTCAAAACCAGTCCATAAGCATCTGGTATGTCTACTACTACAATGTAGATGTACTGACATACCCTCTCATTTGCGGATAAGCGAATCAGAACATCCTCCATTTCTTCTATTACTTTTACAGCTGTCCTATCTAATTGAATAACTTGCCAAGTATATGGTTTAGGTGACCATTGATTTTCTTGCAGACTGAAAGTGGCATATCATTGAATGATGCTCTCGAGTCTACTAAATAGTTGTGCACATTATAGTTGAAAATTTCAAAAGTTAGGAGAAATGTTGGATTTTTATACTTAGACTTCCCTCTTACACTTGCCTCACCAATTTCTTCCTCATGTTGGTTGTCACTGGGAGGCTCCTCTTTTGTTATCTGAAGTGCTTTTAAAAGCTTCTCTTTTTTCTGAAGTAAATTACACATTTCAAACAATGAGATATTCGCTTTAGCTTTTTTTTATGTCTTCCAAAATATCATATCCCATCTCAGGTTCTTTGAGATTCTTCTTGACATTATCAATCTTAACTTCAACAGGCTTAAGAGGTCTGTTGACCTTATTTGGATCTTGACTCGAAATGGTAAATTGAAGTATTTTGACAGTTGCAGTGTTTTCTTGTATCCTCTTCATGTTTTCTTGAAGTTTCTTAATATTTGGAAGTATTGACTTATGTTCTTTTAACAAACTCTGAATTATTGTTGTTACATTGGTTTCTGGTATTTCCTCTTGTTTCAGAAAATCTTCTTCTTCTGTGTCAAACATAGAGACATAGTCCCATAAAACTAAAGGATCTTCCTCCTGTTTTTATGTAGATTCATTATCTTTTTCTTCTCCTTTACCAGTTTCTGTCAGTTTGGAGTCCAATAATTGATTCATTACTAATGTCATAGAATTAATCCATTGTGGGCAATTCTTCTTAGAATGAGGTTGCTGACGAAAAGTACAAAAATTATCCATGCCTACATCAGTTAAATTCATCGCTGCAGGACTGTGTGGAGGAGGTTTAGGTTGACTGTTGTCTTCCATTTTTTTTATAATAAGGATTATATGGTTTGTGAGCCTCCTTTTCCTTCTCTAAATCTATCACTTTGTTGGATAGCTTTTGCATCATCTTCACCATCCCTTCGAAATCCTATGACCGCTCATCCTTAGGTTTAGTCAGCAATAAAGGTTTCTTGTTTCCAAAAGTCTTTTCTTCTGACTGCACAGTGTAATTTTCTATACTCTCCATCTCAGCCTCTACCTTCTCAGCTTCTTCGTAGGTTTATGCTAATGTAGGTCTAACTGATCTCTTGGAAAACATGTCTAGATAAGGTCCAAGGGCTGAGGTATAGTATTCTATTAGAGCATTTTCAGATGGCTTATTAGTTGCAGTGAAATTTTTTAGGTAAGCAACAAATCTTTGAGTGAAATTATGCACTCTTTCTTTCCTTTCTTTATTTAGAGAACATAACACTTTCATTAAAGCTGCATGAGTTTTCTGGACTGCATATTTACTTCTAAACATTCTGTCAAAAGTGTTCCAATCCATGATTGAATTTGCAGGAAGGGAAAAAAACCATGAGGATGATTTTCCTTTTAGGCTGTGGGGAAACAATCTACACACCACATCTTCATGCTTTTTAGCTCGTAGTCCTTCTATAGCCAAGTAAAAACTATGTAAATGATCATCTACTAGAAATCTTTCACTTGGTTCAAACTTAGGAAACATCCTGTCAAAAGACTGAGGCAAATCATGCAAGGGAGGTGTCAAATTTAGAGGCAAACTAGCCCTCCAAGCAGGTTGTGGAGGTGGTTGGTTTGCATTTAAATTAGCCATAATTCTGAGAGGAGTATGAGGTTGTGACTGAACATGGGTCTAGAAATTTGAACAGTAAGGTGAATCCAGATCCAATTTATTTAAAGGTTGGTCAACTTCTTGTAAGGCTGTTTCTACTATTTCTTCAAGATCTTCTACCAACACTGAGTCTTATAATTGAGGGCAATATTTATTCTAATACTCTCTTCTAGGTAAGATAGAAATAATCGATAATCCTCCAATGTTTTTCGCATATGCCCTAGTAATTATTCTTAAATCATTGACCACTTCGTTATCGGCAAGATACAGATACCCTTTCTCTTTATCTTCAGGAGTGGGTTTGTGAAGCAAACTACTTTCAGGACTGTCACCTGTGGAGTGATTTCGAGGAAGCGGGCTTCCTCGGCCAGCCATGCACTGGTGGCCCTCCTTCTAGCACCAAAAATTGTTGAGTCCTGGAAAATCGTAGGTAACAACAGTTAGGGATTCTCCCCAATAAACATTCCCAATTAGTCCATTACAGTTTGGTATGGGGAATCCATCTGGTTTACGGTCCGAATACCGTAGGTCAAGTAACAATTAAAATGTTTTACTGGTTACGACCCAGTCCACCGTGTATATTTTTTTAGTTTTTTGTTTTTAAGGTATGATGTGCAAGTGCCTAACTAAAATGTAGATGATAGATATAACGAGGAGGGTCATAATGTGATGCGCAGGTTCTTACCTCTCGTCTTACCTCTCTCGCATCTAAATTACAAACAGAAAGAAACTAACTAAGACTTTAACCTATCCCTAGGGAGAAAAACTATTATTAATGGTGAGTAATGTACTATAGTGCATGCATCAAGAAAATCGTAGATAGATGTGAATATTTCAGAACACATGAATATCGATAGAAATATAAACAACAAGATAGCTTATTGTTAATTAAACCTTCATTACTCAATGTGGAAATTTCACAGAATAAACCAGAGTACATTCATAACATGAAAAGAAATTGAATGAGTTAGAACGATCTCACAGTTAATGAAAGTAAGCTGAAAATGAAATATTTCATATTCAACTAGTCCACAGTAAATATTTGAAACATTCCACACAACTTTCTCTAACAGAAACATGTGAATATTTATTGTAAAAGGAAATAGTTATTCTTACAATACTCTATCCAGATAGTCTAGGAAAAAGTCCCCTTTACATCAAAAACTCTCCTATATTTATACAAAAAACCTAACTCTTGGGCTGCCCCTCAATGTCTTTTGAGCTTCCCCAACCTTTCATTTTCCAAAATTTTGTCTCGTAGCATGTGCACATAATTAATGCAATATATTACATTTTAAACTAGAATTTTCACAACACTTTATGAAGAAGGGCCAGCTTGGTCGTTGATGAACTTCTTCCATGCATGGGCCTCTGCTGTTATGCCCTCAAATCCAGAAGGCTCAAGAAATCGAATATTAATATCATATTTAGCATCCTGGTTCCTTACCTCTTCTATTATGGAAGGACTCAGGTGCAGCTGATCTTCTAGTAAATGTATGCTTACTGCTGCATGTCCCACTGCCTTCTTCAAGATCCAGTAATCTAGGTCCTTGACCTACTGGATCTCTTGCTCATCTTCGTGATACCTGTTATGTAGATGTTCTAGAAACAATTCATGTTCTCGTATCACATCCAATATTTTCTTCACATAAGTCTGGCATCTATTGTATGTAGCAAACACTCTCCTGCAATATTCAACACATGCTCCCTTTGTTTTCTTCACGGTTTTCTTGAATTCTTTTGGTACATTAATTGCAAATTCCAATAAATCATACTCTTGTTTTAAAGTCTGTTGATCCTTAACTGCTAACTCCGCAGGAGATTCCTTATTTGTTTCTTCCCAGACCATTCTTCCTATTAGAATCTCCAAAATATCTTGAGATCTGTCCAAAAAAATGAATTAGTGTCCAAATTTTCCTCTCATCTGGTGTCTATCTGTAAAATTTTACACCTTTCGTCCTCTATGCATATCTTTAATTGGTGAATATTCCTTCTTTGAGTTAGAATGTGTTCTTTCAAAGGTTGAATGTCTATTTTCTATTCCATAACATCTTTAAGTGATGCTGTCAATGAAGTGTTTTTCTCTTCGAAGGCTGCCAACTGCATTTGATATTGCTTCTTTCTTTCCTCCGTGGTATCCTTCTCTGTTTCTAACTCACCAACCTTGTTTTGCATCTTGTCCTTCTCTGCACTTAGATTCTCATAGGATACCTGAAGATCATCTCTCTCAGTTTTCAACATTTGATGTTCTAGTTGTAGCTTTTGTAATTCAGCTAAGCTATCTTGAGCATTCTTTTCTGTTTTCTCTACAATTATTTCTAAAGCATTCTTATCTGCCCGCAGAGTCTGGAATTCCATTCTTGAAGTCTTAACTTCATTCATCATGTCTTCATACTTCGTTTTCAGCTTTTGACCTTCATCCCTTTCCTTCTTCAAAGTTTCTTTCAATTGTGCTGCATTCTTTCTTGACTGCTCTAGGTCTGTCATAATCCTGTCTACATTGTCTTCAGTTGCTTGGGTTAATGCTACCCCATCTCTTGCTATAAATCATGGATCTTTATTTGTTCTATGCACCAATGTTTTATTTGTTACCATTTTTCCTGACTGTTCTCCAGTCTCGACTTTCTTCTCAGTCCTTTTGACAATTTTTTTCTTTTCCTTATCGTAAAAAATGGTACTAAAATTAGGAACCTCCTCTCCCTTAGTAGGCATGAAAGGGATCAAATTTATCCCAAAAAATGAAGTTTGTCCTAGTATGCTTCCAGAAGACGCAGCATGTTCCAGGGGATTAGGATCAAATTGTCCTTGTTCTTGATCTATTTGATCCTGCACTCCCTGTGTATCTACTTGCTCTGTAGTTTTCTGATCCTTTTGAGATCCTATGAGTTTGAAACCTTCACTTTCTTCTTTCTTTTTCTTGATTTCAGCTTCTTCTTTCTTCTTCCTTTCTTCCTCTTCCTTCCTTACTGCTTCCTCTGTAACTTGCTTCTTTTCTTCTTCTTCATTCTTCAACTAGCTCTCTGCTTCCTGTGCTAGCCTTCTAGCATCTTCTTCTCTCTTTTTCGCCTCTTCTTCTTCCAATGCCTTAGTCTTCTCCAAATTTTTTCCATTTCCACCCATAGTAGTTATTTTCTATTTGAGCCTCTTTTTAAGGGTGATTATGTTCTTTGCACTTCTGAATGTCGCCTTGTCCTTGTCCCAAAAATCAGTATATTCAAAATTAATTCTTGCTTCCTTGCAATAGTTTGCTACTTTATTTCGGGAGTCATTCTTGTGAAAATTCATTTCGCCAAAACAAAAATGCTCCAGCTCCTTAACAAATTCTACAGCCTGTTTTACTCTTGAAAACTTGTATCTTCCAAGCAGGAAAGGCATTGCAGGATATGTTGCATTTTTATGCTCAAACAAAAAGTTGCCTACACCATCAATATACACCTACCTAACTACCTCTTTATGGAGTACATAATTTGTGGTGTACTTTGGTAATAGGGAAGGATCTCTGGAACCACCATACATTCTTATATACAACCCATCCTTGGTCAAATAGTAAACTCCAAACTCCTCAATGACCTTGAATGCTTCCTCAGACATGCAATTGCATTCAATCAGGAAAATGAGTGTATATAAGGGCATGATGAAGTGCTTGTAGATTTCCCTATATTAGTTATGCTATTTATGGGTGCATACCAATTTATATGTTGTGTACACTTGGGTTATTTTCCTCTCCCAGTTGCATCTCAAAGATGGAAAAGACTGAATGCATAGTATGCAGTCAATCAGGATAGAGCTCATATAAAACTCTGATCTCTTTTGTGATACCCCTCCTAAGGCTGCTGATATGCATGCTGAGAGGTTGTTTGACACAATGTTTGACCAATTAAAAATGGTTCCTTGAGTATTCACATAGAAAATTATTGGTATCCACCCTATCTTGAAACTCTTTCCGTGTGCTCTACCTAAAATCCTATTTAACATCAGTGCAATGAACCTATAAGGAGTACGGAGAGTGGAGGTGTCATACTCTTCGGAAGGTCTAGTTCGGAAATTTTTACTGGGTATCATCATTCTTTTCACTGTCTCCACCAAGTCCAAAGCTGTTTCCTTCAACCAACTTTCTGTTAGATAAACCTAGGGTGAGGGTAGATGATAAGCCATAGAGACATATGCAACACTATAAGCAACGTAGCCTTGCTTGGAAGTGTTCCCCAGAATCATTGTTGTTACAACTGCCCTAGGAAGAATCCACCCTATCACTTCTACACAAGGAAATAGTTTAGGTCTCATGGCTACCTTCATCAAAGCTGATCTCTCAATATTGGCATATATAGTGAGCTCCTCAAAACCAACATCAGGTACATTCTGGTTGGAAATCATTCTGTATATTTCTCCCCACTTGTATTCCAATTCGACCCCAGTGGAGGCTTTGGTATATTCGTAAATATATTCTACCTTGGTGATGATCTCTACTTCGAGTTCTCCTTTAATCACAGGAGCCTTCTTCTTTTGTCTCTTCGACATGTTTTCGATATAATAGTTACCCTGCCACAGTCAAACATGTGCTTAAATCAACTGAGCTATTCCAGCAAGTGTTTTAAACAATAAACAGGAAACTATATCAATTTTTTTACCTCCTCAATATGCATGCTGAAAGATAATTTAAATACAATACTCAATGGGTGAAAGAAGCAAGAATAAAGAAAAATCTTGCAGGCTACTTCTTAAAATTCCTAAGCCTTACTATCTACAAAATTTTCCATCTCCCTCGGTTCGTAACAAACTAATCTAATGTAAAATAAATGAATTGATCTGATTAATCCTATCGCTACGTCTTCAAAACCAAACTCAAGAAGATTAAAACCTATGCAATGCTCGTCCTTAAGAAAAATAAAAAAATAATAATCCTCACGCAATGCTCATCCTGGGAAAAAAACACCCTAAACCGACCATGGAAAAAATCCCCTACAGTCCCACGGGATAATGTAAATGCACAAGAAATGGTTTAAAACCCCCTGCTGATCGTGGAAAAACCAAGAAGAGGGTGTTGCAGACAGCGAAACGCTTGTTTGCAACCCCGCTCTAACCCCTCGCGCTGGAGTGAATGCATCCATAACGGAAAAGATCACACAAACTTCGATTTTCTTACTAATAAAATGTAAGTGGCTAAAAACCCAAGACTCTGTATCTTCTACGTAAAAACAACCATGGGAGACCATAAGAGCTGGAAATATCTTCATATAGACATCCCTAACCAATGGCAAAACCTAGTAGTCCCGAAATAACCAATAAAACCAAAGATAGTAAAGATGTGGTTCACCTACCTGGCAAACAATGGCGTAGTCGACAGGATGGACAAATTCCATGAAGGTGAGGCAAACAAATCAAGTTCGGATAGCTGGGCGCACGTGAATCGGTACAGTCAATAAGGACTAGTGTAAATGACAAGTTAAACAGATAAAACAATAAAAAAATGACCTTCGTATATATAACACTCAGTGGTCAAAAAACATAATTGACATTCAAACTTATCGACGACCAAAACCTATAACAATCGGAAGGGTAGTTCGGATGATAGCCGCAATGGTAGGTGCAAAACCACTATGGAGCCAGGATGATTTAACACTATCGGTCATCGGCAGCACTAGACTCTAAGTGTGGAACCTCAATATTGAAACTCCTCCGCACTATTGGCAACATAAAGCACTATCCTCGCAACTTTATTCATTCTATCAGGCATCGAAAAATGGAAATCCTACACTCTAAGAATCGACAGGGGAGAACACTAAACTTTCAGATCCTTTCAACACTAGGTTCCCACAACGTCAGCGACATACAAGAGTAGGACTCCGGATCACTATTGTAAAACATTATGATAGCGATAAAAAAGTAATCGGTAATAAAAACGCTAAGTGTTAAGCTCGAAACACAAAATGAAGATGAAAAGAACCCGCGGTTTTGACGTATCGGCGAGGAAGACGGAAGTACTTTCGATAGACTTGACCATTTGGCTTCCGTAACGTCAGAAAGATAGTATACTATGGTTCCGATATCGGAAGGATAGTTGACTAGTATTTCGATGCAGAAAATGAAAAAGATCAACTTTTTAAGGAAAAAAATCTGAACTTCAGGGCGGCTTCAACTAAAACCAAATACTCCTAGGCTATATCTAATAAAAGAAAATGAAAAGGAGGGCCCTAAATTTGAAAATTTTGGGGACAAATAGTTGCAGCTGCAATAATTGGCGACTACCTGGTGAACACAGGTCTCTGAATAATTTTACTCTTTGACCACCAGATTGTTTTGATAATACCAACACGCTGAATTCTTCAAAATATCTTGATTTCCCAAATGGCAGATGTATGCACTTTAATCATTGATTATAATCCAAGTTAGGGAACAAGGGAACCAAGATTTTGAATTCTAGATAACTCTTTTGAGGCCAAAAATATGAGTTTCATTTTTACCTCTATCTTTGAGTAGTTTCCAGCTTGGACACCATAGGATTGTAACATATGGTAAACAGATATATCCGTTTGTTCCTCATTCCCATGCCATTTTTCACTTTTCGTGCTTTTGGACTTTTCTCCTCTTTTGAGTCCTCCTGCATGCTTTCTTTCTGATTTTTTTTTTAATTCAGGCTCCTCTATCCATAGTGTCCTTTTGTGTGAGAGATATATTATTTTTTAGCTCACGGACGGAGAAGAACTTTGGCAATCTTATACGTACTAATATGGTTCAGTGCTTTGCTTTGATACATGTTGCTTTTCCGAGGAGATTTTGACTCTTATTTTCCTTTTGGCTTTCAATTCATGGAATGGAGTCATTTAAATGTAATATACTATTTAACTTGCTTCCTTTCCATGGGTCGTTTGCTGTCACCCCCTAATACATTTTTAGTGTGAGGTGAATGGAGCCTCGAAATAGTATTCTGGACCTTTTGATCCTGAGTTATTTCACAAGGAGTAAGCAGGATTTCAATGTGTTCATAGCCATTTAGGACAACTGCTAACTTGAAGAAGTTCTGAAATGAATTAATAGTACACAGTCTTGTAATCAAGATTTTAGTTAACCAGGATTCTGATGAACTCCATGCAACCAAAAGTTCTTCTTCTTTATTAAACATTACAATCAATTAAACTCTAATTAAACAAACCAAAAAATCTAAAAAACAAACCAAATGTTTATTTATGTAGAAGACAACCAAAATAAAAGATCAAGAAAAATAAGGTTTGAGAACTAAACCATTTACTGGTAAGTTCTCTTCCCACCCCTGTAAGTCTTGCAACTTGTAAGTTGAGGGGCCAAGCTTTGTTGCAATTTGAAAAGGACCTACCCATAACTACCAAAACTTAGTGTGTTTTCCCTTTTCATCGTGCGAGTGATCCCACTTAAGAACCGGATCTCCTACTTCGAATTCTTTGTTCCCAGTTTTATGTTTATCAAACCAATGCTTCACTATTTCCTGTTGATGCTTAAATATTTCTTTGGCTTTGGACCTAGACTTTTCTGAATTCAAAAGATTATAGATTCTGATTTGTAGGATTTCATTATCGGTACCCCTAGATTTTTGAGCTATTATGGAAGATGGTAACAGAATGTTGGGAGGAAGGGTAGCTTATTTTCCATAAACAAGAGTGTATGGTGACACACCTAAGGAATTCTTGGGTGTGACTCTATCAGCCTAGAGAGCATTAGGTAACGCTAAATGCCGACTTCTTTGATTCTCTATTATGGTTTTCTTTAGAATCCTAATCAGATTTTTGTTTGTGGATTCTGCCAAACCATTTCCTTGTGGGTAATAATTTGCAAAATAATGCAACTTGATTCCTCTTTCATTAGCAAATGCAGTTAATCTAATAGAAAAAAAGTAAGTAGCATTATAAAAAACTAGGGAAATTGGAACCCCAAACCTAGTCATAATGTGATTCTGTAAGAAATCCATGACTGTATCTTCATTTACTTTTCATAATGGAATAGCCTCGACCCATCTGGTGAAGTAATCAGTTGCTGTCAGAATATACTTGTGCTGCAAGGAATAATTTGGGTTTATTTCTCCAATAATATCGATTCCCCATTGTTCGAATGGTTCTGATATAATTATAGGTTTTAACCGTCCTGCTGATTTAGCTTGTCTTCCAACACATCTCTGACAAGCATCACATTTTCTAACATGAGCATGAACATCCTTAAATAGTGTAGGCCAGTAATATCCAGCTCTGAGAATCTTATGTGTTGTTGTGTCTCCGGAAAAATGACCTCCAGCAAGCCCGTTGTGCAATTCTGATATGACCTTCTTTGCATCTTCCTGTTCTAAGCACCTGAGGAAAAATCCATTGTAGTTCTTTATGAACAGTACTCCATCAATTATCTGATATGAAGCTGATTTTAGACGTAATCCTCTTCTTTCCTTGGGATTCCAATGCTCCAGCAAATATCCTTCTTGGAATTAATGGACTAAGTCTCGATACCAAGAATCTAGAGCTATAAACAAAGGACATACATCTACCATATGTAGCTCAACTTCATTATCCCAACTGTTTTCTTCATTTCTTTGACCTTCATTCATTAGTTTACACAATCCTTGCCCTTTTACTATGGATGTTGGTTTGAACTCAAGATCGTATTCTTGTAAATCTGTCACCCAATTGCCTCTTCTTTCCCCTAATTCCTTTTGTACAAAAAGAGATCGTACAGCTGGATGTGGAACTATTACTTTGGTGCGATTCTTACGTATATATGGCCTGAATTATTTTACTGCTTAAAAATCTGCATAAGCTTGTTTGTCAACTGCTAGATAATTCAATTTAACTCCCTGCAGACCAGTGCTCATAAATGATATGGGGTATTCATCTCCCCCATATTCCTTCTGTGTAAGAACAACTGCTAATGAATCATCGGATGCAAAAGTGTATAGAATAAAATCCTTTTCGAAATTAGGACTTTTGAATGATGGTGCATGAGCAACAGATGTTTTTATCTTGCTGAATGCGTTCTTCTCCAAATCAGTCCATTTGAATTGTACACTCTGTTTAACCATTTGCTGCAAAGGTTTGACGATTTGAGCAATATCTGGTACAAACCTTCGTACAAAATTGATTGTCCCCATAAATGATTGCATACCCTTTTTATTATGGGGTAAAGAGATCTTTTCTATGGCTTTAATCCTCTCTGGGTCTAAGGAGATCCCTTTCTTAGAAATAACATTACCCAATAGCTTTCCTTCTATGAATGCAAATACACATTTCTTAGGATTTAGTGAAATACCATATTTTCGACAATGCTCGAAAATTTGTTTCAAATGAAATACATGTTCCTCTCTCTTTTTCGAAAATATTGTGACATCATCTAGATAAACCACAACACTACAGCCAATCAAACCACGGAGAGCTATATCCATGGCCCTCTGGAAAGTACCTCCAGCATTAATAAGTCCAAAGGGCATTCTCCTATATGCAAAAGTTACCCACTTGGTTTTGAATATGGTTTTAAGCCTGTCTTCTTCAGCTACTAATACTTGATTATAACCAGAGAATCCATCTAATAATGAAAACAATTTAGAACCTGAAACCATATGTAATATTTGTTCCATGGGTGGGACCGGATAATTATCTTTATCAAACACATGATTAAGATTTCTGAAATCTACATAGAGCCTAATTTCTCTTGACTTTTTCCATACCGACACCAAATTAGAAACCCATTCCGAATGTCGAACTTTAAATATGATTTTAGCATCCAACAATTTTTTTACCTCACTTTGAATTAAAGTTTCCAGCTTAGGATGCATCTTCCTCAAAGGCTATTGGTAAGGCTTGATTCCATCTTTAATTGGGATAACATGTTGTATGATCTTTGTGTCATATGTTTTAAGCTCTTCATAGGTCCAAGAAAACACATCTTTGTACTGCTTGAAAAGACTGATGAACTTACTTCTTTCACCTAGTCAACAACACTTTCCCAAATTTACATATTTAGGTTCCGCTTCAGTCCCCAAATTTATCAGTTCGAATTGTAAGGACGAGGTATGGGTCTCGACATTCGTTGGATTTCTTAATTTGTTCTCTAAATCAAACATTCGTTCCAAGGTCCTGACTCCTTTAGGAATAAAGTTCCTGAATTTTAATTCTGCTTGATGTTCTTCATCGTCTATTATTTCTCCTTTGAAAGTATCATCATTCATCAAACACTCCAAAATTTATTGATCATCGTCAAAAACACCTAGATTTGTGATCATATCTGGAATAGAAGGCCTGAAAAGTATTTCAATAGAGCATCTATTATTTGAAGGTACCATCCTTGCAGCCAAGGTAGCTATTAAATCAGCTGCTGCATTCTTTAATCTAGGAATGGACACAATGTTGAATGTATGAAAATTTATAAGCAAATCCCAAACTTCATTTTGGTAAGCTTTCAAATGTGGTGAAATGCAATGTATTTTGCTTCGAATTTTCTTAACAACAACCTCAGAATATCCATATACTTTCAGATTTTTTACTTTCAGTTCTATTGCTTTTTTAAGTCCCTGAACTAGTGCTTCATATCCGGCTGTGTTATTTGTGCATTCGAATTCTAACCTACAAGAAAGAAAATGTTTATTTTTTCTTGGATCAATCAGGACACAACCATCCCTTGATCCTTCCAATGTTTAAGAACCATCAAAATAAAGAGTCCAAAAACTATCTACCTCTACTAAATTTGAATTACAAACTACATCTGAAACTAAATCTACTATATTACAGTCAATGTCATCAGCCAGCGAAAATCGAAAGAGATCGGGTTGGGTATCAGGTATACTGCTGGCTTCTTCGGCTTGGTAATTTCTCGGTTCCAATTTAATGAAATAATTTCCCAATACAGAGTTTACTGGTTCATTTTTTCCCTCTAATTGAGTGACATTGTATTTCATTTGAGGCTCTCTTAATATTTTTATCTGATTTGGACTTCCCTTATGAGGTAACCATAAATGTGACCAATGTGATGCAAAATATCCTTCTAGCCTTGCCGACTAGTCTCGACTCAAAACCAGTTCATAAGCATCTGGTATGCCTGCTACTACAATGTTGATGTACTGACATACCCTCTCATCTGCAGATAAGCAAATCTGAACATCCTCCATTTCTCCTATTACTTTTATAGTTGTCTTGTCTAATTTAAGAACTTGCCAAGTAGATGGTTTAGGTTGACCATTGATTTTCTTGCAGACTGAAAGTGGCATAACGTTGAATGATGCTCCTGAGTCTAATAAATTCTTCAAAAGATCAATTCCTTTATTATAACCTTTTTCCATTAGGTTCCTTTTACTGTTTAGAATTAAGCATGAGGAGAAAATTGGTTTATGGGATCATTTGCTTGATTGGCTTCACTGGAAGTCAGAAGTTACTTAACTGGGCATTAATGCTTAGTAAGTATGATAGGTAGGTGTGAATAATATTGACATGACGAGCATTTATTTTAGTAATTTTTCATTTTGCTTCAGCATCAATTCAATTTTGTATTCAAAGCATGTTTGGGATTTCAGGAAATCTTGGGAGAGACCCAATGGATTTGGCACCTGTTCTATGGGGTTCTTTGCTACCTCGCAGGGAGGATAACATCCCGAGTTGGAACCAGTTGTTAGCACCATTTTTGAGCTAAGTAATTAGTAAGGGATATGGCTATTAAAAGGAGGAATAAGGTTTGTAAATTTTCATATCATATGACATTAAATATTGTTGATGAGGGTCTGCAGGTGTTTGAAGGGACATTTCTAGATTAAGAATGCCAAATACTTAAAAAAATTCTAATTTTTAACCTTGAAATGCATATAAATGAAGAAATATGCTCTTAATTGAATGATTACAGGAAATGAATGGTTGGGATGTGAAATGCACAAGATCAAAGGCCAAAAATCATTTTCTCCAAGGAAACATCTGGAGTGGAAAGGCGAAAAAGCAAGTTTCGGCTATGAAAAGTGATAAAAATCAACTTCCACTTTCTAAATTTCAAGATGTACTGTCGAAAGGAGTTTCTTCCTTAGATCAATAGTCCAACAGAAAGGCGAAAGTGGAAAAGGAAAAACGTTGAGTTAAGAAAGTCGGAATCCCGATTTCTTCCTTTTGCAGTCCGAGATCTGACGACTCAGAGCGTTTTCGCAAAAGATCAACGGATTGGGAAAGAACAAAAGGGAAGAGATTGAAAATAAAAAATACCAATATTTTGGTTACGAAAAGTTGAAAGTCCGCTTTCTGCTAAAGGAAGAAGCAGAAAAGGAATAAATTCAGTCATGAAAGTTGGAAGATACGCCTTCCACTTTCCACTAAAGGAGGAAAGGGAAAGGAGGAGGTGGAAAAGCGGAAAACATAAGAATTTGGTCGTAAAGGTTAAAAATTCCACCTTCTGCGATCCGCCAGATCGACGACCTGGAAGGTTCCTGTAGATGATCAATGGTCCGGAAAGAAGGAAAAGATTGGAAAGCTGAAATATGAAGTTTTGGTTATAAAAAAGTTGGAATCCTGCCTTCCTCTTTCCGCAACCCATATTTCAATCTTAGATAAACAAATGAAAAGGAATCCCACACAGATCAATGGTGTGAAAAGAAATAGAAAAGGTGGAAAGAAAGAAAAAGGCGGAAAGAAAGAAAAAGGCAGAAAGGAAGGTTAGAATCCCGCTTTCCATTTTCGGCAGATGCCAGATCGACGACCTATAATGAATATGGTGGAAATCAATAGTGGAGATCATTTTCACGAAGATAACTTGCAAAGTCAAAGTTGGAGGGTGCGTGTGTGATGGAAAACATGCATAAGTGATGTGTCCTCTTCCCATTAGATATCCCGCTCAAAAATCAGAGATGAAAAGGTAATTTTTGGAGCACGATGGGGTATTTTTCAAGGGCTAAGATCTAAGGACGATGAAGATCAAAAGTCTAGAATATTTTTCGCAAGTGAAGATGCAGACATGAATGAAATTGTTGTATAACGTCGAAGGAGGTTCTAAATCATCGTTTTCGATCAACCGAGCCTGAATGCCTGCTGTCAAATTTCCCTAATTGATCCATCATGCATGTCTCAACATGCTTTCCTGTTTTGTTTATGATCATGGAAAATTTTCCAGATCATTGAATATGTTATGATTTTGATTTCTATGTGTAACCAATTTTGGCTATGTTTCAAGGTTGGTCTCGGGAGCCTATGATACTATAAATATTTACTCAATAGAGGAAGATGGGGTTGGAACTTGTGAGATTTTGTGTTATGCATTTTGTGATCTATCAGTAATAAAATTTTAGAGTCGAATGTTGGTTTTGTTGCTACATAGATTCATGTGTATTTCATAGTTACAATATGTTATTTCCTTTCTACTATGAATGTTTTTCCTGTTAAACTCACCATTATGTGTTCTTCATATCTTGAATAAGTGTATAATAGCTCAAAATTCATATTGTTATGCCCTAGACATTGTTTAAGGTATCCACCAATATTTCTTTTCAAAATTGATGTAGAATTCATCTTTTAGGTGCTATGTGTTGATGGCATGTTCTTGTTCTTTCTTTATAACCAGAAAAACTGCTATTTGATTGTAACCGAGTGCTACCTTTCCTTTGTAGAATTCTACCTCAAATTGTTATGTAATTCATGAATATTTGTGACTCCATAGCCCAATACACGCTTTCCTTGTTTCAACCACAATTCAATTTGAAATTTTATTATACTTTTATATATGCATATGTTAAAAAACAGTGAGAGATCCCTCTCTAGATAGGAGGAATCCATCTTCCTTTCTTAAAGTGGTTCTGCTGTTACCTTGGGATTTACCTTCCACAAACTTGGGTACATTCTGAGTGGTAACAAGAGGATTATCCCAATTGCTTGGAGTAGGTGAAATTCTTACCCCCAGCCTCTAGGAATGATCCCTCACCTTCCTCCCAAAAAATCTCAAACCCTTTGGGCCCTCTTTGGCCTATATATACAAGCTTCACGGACCATGATAGGAGAGGACCAAGAGAGCACCTTTATATTGTTGAATTCATTGCTGGTTGTGATTCAAAAGATATTGCGAGAACAAAGCTTCAACATCATGGCTTTGGTTGTAGTTTTCTTATTTTATCATGTTAATACAAATGTGTTCCCATTTCCCATGAATGATTTGTGTTAATATCAATTATTCATTACTTTTCTCCTTGATCATTACTATAGATCGTTAAATTATCTTGTTTCTTTCACTTTTGTATCTTGTTCTTTACATTCTTTTTCAAGTATAGCTGGTCGTAAGAGAATTCACAAGGAAAGAATTACCTTATCAGTGAGGTAATAAAGATTGACATTCAAGTAGTTTAATATTCTAGGGAGAGGATGCATTGTTGTGAGCCTTTTGTCACTATATTTGCCCCATGTAGACTAGGGAAACAATTTTTGTCCACAATGATTGATAATTTTCGATAAGAATGACCCACACAACATTCACATCCACGAATATAAATGTAGTCACGTAGTAAAGGATCCAGGTCTATCGTCTAAACAGTTTTTGAAGCCCTTGAAAGTAAAGAAACTGAACATTGGATATCCGAATAATCCAAAGTTTGCAAACATTGGGGATTACTAGGATGACGAGACTGTCGATAAAATCACTGATTTATTACATGAATTTCAAAAGTTGTTCTCGACCAAGTTTACAAAAATGAAAGGAATTGTTGGAGATCTGGTAGAAATGAAGATTCCCCTAAAACCAGATGCAAGGCCTGTTAAACAACAAACCTACATATTTAACCCTAGATACAAAGAGACGGTTAAGGCAAAATTAGAAAAAATGCTGGATGCAGGAATTATTGAACCTACCAAAGAATTAGAGTGGACCGGTCCAATGGTTGTATAGGATAAGAAAACTAGTGAAGTTTGTATCTATGTCGACCTAAGAAAATTAAATGATGATTGTCTACATGATCTATTTCCTACACCTTTTGTAGATGAAGTCTTTGAAAGTGTAGGAGGACAAGAGATATATTCTTTTGCCGATGGAGTTTTTGTATACCATCAAATCAAAATTGTTGAAGAGGATCTGATAACACTTGGTTCACACCAGTGCTAAATTTTGGAGGCGCTTGTAGGTGGGGTTGGCCTCATTTTGAGTTGAAAGGGTGGCAAAGGAGATAGGAAAAATCAAAGAGAAAATCCTGAAAATGTGACGAGGTTCTACAGAATCTGAAAATAGATGACGCATGCGCACAACAGAATCAGTGCGACAGTTAGCAAGATGGAGCACTGCGAAAGGCTAGTAGGACCCGCACATCTGAACGACCAAGATATAAGGGAGGGCCTTATATATGGTGGAAGCAGTTTTTGCGAGGCAAACACACACTATGGTTAGCAATATGGAGCATTGTGAAAGGATAGTAGGACCCGCACATTCGAACGACCAAGATCTAAGGGCATGGATGATCCACGGTGGAATTGCACATGACAGTTAATAGAAGAAGCCACTGCGAAATACTCAAGGACCCCACACCTCACAACAACGGAGATCTGATAGGGTCCAGATCAATGGCTTAGAGTGACTTTGCTGGAAAAAGGTGCAAGGGATTTAACAAGGTGAACGATCACAAAATCGCATAAAGGACCAAATCTTGTGACGACTGATCACCGACAAAGATGAAGTCTACGATTAGGATTGATTTCACACAATGCAAGGTGTGTGAGGGATTAAGATCAGCGTGGACATGACGCTCAGTTAGAGTATGAGAAAGATTCAATGGTGCGGGTCAGGCCAAAGAAACTGAAACCGTTAGGAGAAGTTTAGGAACATCGCTATCAAAGCAAGCGAGCATGCCTCTCCTTTTCTGTGTTGCCATTTTAGGTCCAGCGTGTCTGCTACCATGTAAGGCCGATTTCAGGTAAAGAATCGTGGTGAGTCTGCAACATAGGAAGTTGTTAGAGTTCGAATAATGGTTCGGGATTTTATTCCCAAATTTTGTAACAGAATTGGGCTCTATTACGGGGTTGGTCCCGGGAGCTATGGCATTATAAATAGGACCTCAATTTATGAGGAAAGGGTTGGAATTTTCATTCATGAAGCGTTCTGCTCTTGTTTTTGTTCCTGTAATTTTCTTGGAAGTATTAATGAGAAATGTTCTCTGGTGCCTCTGAGATTCATCCATTAGGGGAAATTTCAACTCAAGATGGGCTTCCTAAGGAAAATAATAAAATAATAGTTAAAATAATAAAATAATATTTATTAATTTTGGAGGAAGAAAAGAAAAAACTACTTTTTTTGTTCATATTTTCGACATATTTCCCCGTATTTTTACTCAAATTTTGGTCGAGAGAAATCGTTGGATGCGGAATTAAATTTCGCATACAACGAGTTCCCACTCTGCATACTTTTGACGAACCCCTCTTGTAGTAACTCAAAAATTTGTAAAAATTTAAAATTTTTCATGTGACATAAAATGTCAAATGTCAATGCTAATGAACCACTAACTGTTAGCAGATAATTAACAGTTTGCAAGAGAAATGAAGATTACTTCTTTATAAGTTTTTGTATAACTTAAACACGTGTCTTTAAATACTGTGTTAGTATTGTTTCAACCTAGTAGTTTCATTTTCCAGAAAGTAGAAAAGAAATCTATCTTTTACTAATGCTAAGTATGTTATTGTTTTCTTTTGTCAAGTAGGGAAAGTTTCTTAGGTGTGATTGGGGCTTACTTAGCTTATAGTTAACACAGTGGAACTGATGGTTCTTTGCAGGTTCTAATAGGTAAGCATTTGTTCTAGTATCTCTCTCTCTCTCTCTCTCTCTCTCTCTCTCTCTCTCTCTCTCTCTCTCTCTCTATATATATATATATATATATATATATATATATATATATATATATATCCTGGTCAAGAAAGATACTTCACTAGCATAAATATGATGCTAGAATTATAATGTTTAATTGCAGCTTGTCTCCATAAGAGGTAACGTTGATCTTATTAAAGTCGTCAAAAATCCATAAAGATGTTAAAACAAAACTGCATATGCATGGGTTAAAATGCATGACCAAAATACTTTCAATATGAAATCAAATCAACTGGATGATTAAGATTGTTTCTAAAGAATACTCGTACTTTTTCTTATAGTAATTGTGATATAAAGTTTAAATAGGAAGAAATATAGTACTCAGACTTTTGCTTAGATTAGTCAAAACATTTGGAGTTTGGTTTTGATCATAAGTTTGAATCCTTTTGTAACCATGAAAGAAATAATCTAAGATGTTGAACTATAAATCTAGTCTATCTTATCCAAGAGTTTTGTTTTCTAAGGGTTGTTAAGTCATCATAGTCATTTGATGTATTCTCAAATTTACCCTTATCCTAGGGTTTTATAGTTAAATGTTTTCTCAATATTAAAAAAAAACTATTTTGACTCTTAACTGTTTTACTCATTATTAGGATGTTTAAAAATTACAATTGAGACTCTTATATAAGTATATGGACTGCACCCACTTGTATCCTCAACGACACAATGCATTAAGAGAATTGGTCCAAGATTCTCTTCCTAGCTGAAAGAATTCTTCTTCAAACTCTTACAGTTTTTTCTTTGAATTCCTTTTATTTGTATCTTACACCTCATTTCCTGGTGTACCTTTTAGCTATAAACTACACTTTATCACAAGTTTGTTTGTAAATCTCTTGAGATATGGTTATTGTTTTATATAATATGAAAGATCTTATAACTGCTTGGGCCCAAGTCAAACAATTACTCTCCAACTCCAGAAATTCAAAAGACTACTTCAAGGAATCATTAGGTTTCCTTTCTCAATATAGTTTATTATTAAAAGTATGTCCTTTACTTATGTTTTATAAAACATACTTAGCAAAAGAAACTACCCTATCTTGACCTATAACAAAACCCTAAAAGAAAATCCATTTCTTATTTCTATGGTTGATAAACTAGGCATTGAAATGATCAAGGGTATATTACATTATTAGCAATAAAAAAATTACATTGTTTAAATGATTATTGTTTTGATTTGTAATGATTTTAATGCATATTAGAAGTTGCATAATTGAGTATTGAAATGCCACCCACAATGATGAAATATTTCAGTGGACATGTGGAGGTGTCTAATCCCTTGGTTAAGTTGACTTACGATTGCCCCAACCCTTCATTTTGCAAGAGAGAGGGTTCCTTTGATTGTGGTGCAGCTGAGCTGCGAGCTTGTGGCCGTCATGACTCTACAATAACCTCTAATTTGTAAACTGTCTTCCAGAAAAATACTGTGAGCTTGTCTTGGTGAGGACATATGGTGTTTTTCGATTCTTATTGAATGCTGTGGAGTATTGTGTGTGTAGAAGTTGTTTTTCTCCACTGATTCGAGGACTGTGAGTTGGTTTTAAGAAAACACAGTGGATAGAGCTTTTAAGAGAGTGTTCTTTGTTCTTGTTGGAGTACTTCTTAAAAGTGGTGCTCGTTTCTTTCAATTTGTGACTTAGGGTATTCAATTGCATTCGATGCATTAACTTTTCAGGGCATCACTCTCCAAGGTTCCATCGAGTTGGCCCAAAGGCTTTGCTTCCATGACTTCGTCAAAATGAGATCTCTAAAAGGTAACGGCCTGTCCAGGTTTTTATTTAAGATAAATTTGGAAATTTTTATTACATTAAAAATATTATAACCATAGAATGGTTGCTCTGTGCAGGTCCTTTTCTCAGCTTTGGATGTTGGATGCAATAACGTTTCTTCAAGCTTCAGACATGCAAACCATGGTAAGCCCCGATTGTCATTGAGGGTTTCTCCTGCAATTTATGTTGTGGTGGTCGAAAATATGGGAGCTTCACTGTGCTAGTTGTGGACTCGGCCTGGGTTTAATGTTATGTATTTGCTTATTGTTTAAAAAAAAAAAACTTTTTAAAGCCCTAGAGGCAGTTATGTGGAAAAAAAATTAAAGGCTGTTGTAGCTGTGACCTAGGGTTTTTGTGAATGAGCCTTTACGTCCTGGGAAGATGTAAATCTTTTTTATTTACATACTTGGCTTAAGCCATGACATTACTATTTTGGCCACTGGGTGGTTACTTGAAATTTTAAGTGGATTTTCTAGAAAAAGAAAAGATTGTCCAACTAGCAAAACTTGTAAACAGATGAAGGGTTTTTACTTAATATGAAAAGTAATGGTTAAAATTTTGGTTTATTATTTCTGTTTAAACTTGTATAAATTGTTTTTGATTAGGCTTAAGCCTCAACAGATGTTATAAAAGGCCATAGGCCATTATACTTATTCTATTTCATCTCTGTTTAATTTGTTTACAGTGTTATTTTAATTTTAATTTATATTTAAAATAAATGATTTAAAGTAATTGTTACTATTTAAATTTGCACAGTGTTTCGGGTAAATACAATATTCTTAAATGGTTATTATTCTTGGATACCCTATAGTTCTGTATTTATATATATATTTTTTATAATAATTATTTACTGCTGTTAGGTTTTTGTGTTAAAAAAAAATGTAAAATATGTTTCAGAGATAAATCCTATCTCTTATAAATCCTAGATGGTTCTTGAGGGTTGCAGTAAAAAAGCCTGTGTTCTCTGATAAACAAAGTGTAGTAGTAAGCCTGAATAAATAATTATAATGACCTATAAAGTACTAACTAGGTTAAACCCTAAATACCACCTTTACTATTCCTATATTTGTTTATTAAACTATATTCATTGTATTTATAATAAGTATTAAAACTAGTACTAACTCTATGAATATTACAATTACTAGTGATTATTATATAATCTAATCTTTTCCTATAATTAGATAATGCAGTAACTTTCAGTAGACAGAGCAAGTATAGTTATATTTCTGTAAATGAATCACATAAAACTATAGAAGTATTCATTTGCATTTTACATTCATAGTTAATAAACAAATATATTTATCTAACTTAAGCAACCAGCTGTACTAGAGTACTGCCTTGTAAAAGGTGTGGAAAAATACAGTTTGGTAATTTATTTTCTATTCACCTTTCACTTAGAAAAATCTCTATGGTTTTAAATATAATCTACTAATCACTAGTTTTATCAATAGACAATGCTCTTTCTTCTTCATAAACCCTAATAAAATAATAATAAGCATATCTTGAAAACTAGTAATCTTTTTCTGAAAACAGTAGATAAACTATAAATAAACCCGAACAAATAAATCCTGTCAAATGAATGAGGTGACAACAGCTTAAGGAGGTTGTTCCTCCCAACCAACTCCTAGAGAAAGCTTAGTCTGCACTTTCTCAGGACCCCTGAGCCTATTTATTGGTCCTCCTAGTAGAGTACTAGGTGAAGGATGTAACCTTGAGACCCTCTGTCACTTGACTGGATTTATCGCAGTAATTCAGCCCTGCTCACAATGGTAAGAACTTCATCTTAGAGTATCTACACAAGTTTAATCTTTAGCATTTAACCCCTCAAACTCACTTCAACAAGTCCCCTCCATCGAATTTCTCATGTGCACTTCATTCACTTAGAATGATCACAATTCCAGAATGAGCATCCCCTGCTATCTTCAATGGGAATTTTTATATCAATGCCTAGGTCTTCTGGTCAGTTTTTACTTAATGAGCCATCTGCTCCTATTCCACTTTCTTGGGGAATCATGACCACAATTATAGGGAAGTTGCTACCTGCAATAGTTAGAAGTAGTTTGAGGATGATGCCACTTGTCAGTATACTCTCCACCTAGTCTCCTCCACCAAGTGACCAGTTAACACTCATTTAATAGCTTCCCTAAGTTGTTATCTCATCATTTATTTATTAATAAAATATTCTGCAATACATTAATTATCCTTGACCCCACTTGGTCATCAATTACAAACTTTATCATAAAATTTAACATAATGTTCTTCAATGACATAAAATTGTTTTGTAAATTGGGGCATGTGACACCTCTACCCCAGAAACAAGAAATACCCAAAAAAACATGATGATGATGTCTTCATCACATATTTTTAGGTATTTCTTGTTTTGGGGGTAGTGGGGTCCATCAAAAGTATGCAGAGTGGGTAATTGTTGGATGCAGAATTTAATTTTGCATCCAATGAGCTCTCCCGACCAAAATTTGAGTAAAAACACAGGGAGCTATGTCAAAAATACGAACAAAAAGAGTAGTTTTTTTTATGATACCTATCCCCAAATTTATATTAAAAAATTGTTTAAGACCGATACAGTATTTCAAATTTAAAGCAATTTCATTGCCTAACACATGATGACATGGAATTTGAATTAGGGTTGAAAAACCCATTTTGAGTTGAAATTTCCTCTAATGATGGTGTTTTACATTCAGTCTATTTTTCCTGTTTATGCATGTTCATTTCTGTGTATTTTTGCCAATGCACTCTAGTTGTATATGAGGAATTCGCTATCAGTTAAGTGCTCCTCATATCAGATGCTGCATTTGTTGAGTGCTTGTGGTAAATGTTTTGGAATTCATCTCCTATGCTCCACTGTAGTTACTAGCCTCTGTTATTTATTCTACTAAAGGTGGCATAAGAGATTCACCCACATATAGGTGCCTCTTGTTTTGCTAGGATTCTTCCTCCTTCCCCTAATCACCATTTCAAGATATTTGACTGCTTGTGATGCTTACTTTTCCTCAGAGTACAAAGGAAAATCTTCCCCTCATTTTTCTATAATATCCTTGATCAACTCAGGTTTCGACTCCATTGCCCAATGATTTTTCCTGTCTGACTATTATACCACTTTCAAATCTATCAACACCCCTGTTATCATCATAAATATAGCCTTTTGTGAGCTATTAAAAGCCATATATATGTGTTTCTTTCCTCTGTGACAAGAGAGAGCCCTCTTTGACTGTATTGGATAGAATACAGTCTAAAGTTTGGTTGAAATGGTTACCCCTGTGACTTCCTACCGAACCCATAGGAAAATTACAGGGTGCTAACATCTTGGCACCATTTCTAGGGAGCCTAATTTCTATTATCTCCTTGAGAAGAATGACATTGTTTCAGTTCCATGACCTGGTTGAGAAGTCAGTCCTAGACACATAATTAGTTGTGCATGCTCTGGCGACTCCACAAAATCTATGAAGACGAATCCACTGGGAAATACTGGCATCCAAAAGAACCCACACGAGGAGAAACCTTGATGCAGAACCCTTTCAAGATGTATTCAATCCAGAAAGTTTGATCTGAAATGCCAACATGCTGCAGAGGTTAGTCAAGAATTTATCTTTCCCTGCTGAAGGTGTTATTTCAGTTAGCGATATATCTAAACATTGCAATGAGGAGTGTCGGATAGCCTTTCCCAGAAATAAATCTGAATCCAGCCTTTTTGAATTGGCATTTGATACCTCTGCATTTGAATTTCCCTGCATTACCTGGTCGCCCTAGACTTTGGAACCTCTAGGCAGGGATTCCCTATAACTTCCTGACCCAGACTACCTTACTTTCGTCGTTAATCAATCCTTTTTAAATTCTGTTGCTATAAGGCAATCTCTTGTCACACCTTTTCCCCTCACTACTTCCAAACAAAATCAACTTCCATCTCCAAATCTCACAACTCCCCACATTCCTCCTTCTCATAGCTTACCAATTTCTACAACACCAGTCCTAGTCCCCTTGATAAACCCTGTTATACCCTTGAGGATGGATAACATATTTTCTCCAATACTCCTTCACATGGTCCTTCATGACCTCCCTCTAGGGTACTCCACAAGGCTCATACAGTTCAATGGTGAAAGGGGGTACTCAGATGAGGAACAATTGGGATAGTTTTTGGACTGGGTGGACCCATAAGAAGTAGACCATGATGATGTTAAAGTCATATTATTTTCCCAGACCGTTGCTGGGGAAGCAATAAAGTGGTACCAAAACCTTGTAGATGACTCTATTCTAAGCAATCAGGCCTTCGAGGATGCTTTCAAAGACAAGTGGATAGATCAAAAGAACCCCAAGCAGTATCTCTCTCAGTATCATTCCATGAGGAGGAGAGAGAGTGAGTCCATCCAAGAATTCTCAAACAGGTTCATTAAAGTGTACAATTCCATCCCCACTCAATTGAAACCTCCCATCGGATCCGCCCAGCTTCAATACACAGAAGCTTTCAATATTGAAGTTTCCTCATGGCTAAGTGAAAGGAGATCAACCTCCTTGGAAACATTTATGAAAGACTCCATAGAGGTGGAGGTCAACCTGATTTCCACAAGAAAGAAGAAAATAGATGAAGGAGAATGGAGAAGGGAGGAAGGAGAATGAAAGAATGACAATGAACTTGAACAACCCTCCACCTCTAGTTCACAAGATGCCAGAATTGACACAATGTTGAGAGCCATGGTAAGGATGATGGAAAGTGTCTCTGTGGATGGCAGGACACCTCCCAGAGAGAATCAAGAACAACACAATAGGAATTAGAATTCCAAAAGGCCCTAAGTCATCCAGAATAGGCAAAGAAACCCTCTTGATCCCCCTGTCAGACCTTCATTTTAAGAGAATTGCATGGATCGGGATTGAGAACATCAAGATGAAGAATAAATCCATCAATTAGATGCTGAATATACCACCACCTTCCTCACCAAATTAGAGCATGATAATGCTTCTCTAGAGAGGGGAGAGATACCCCTCGATGAAACAGATGACTTCAAGAGAGGGTACTAGCTCGATGTTCTAGACGCGCAGAGACAAATAAGCTTGAGGAATAGAGATGTCCCTGTCATGAAGAATAAAGAAACATGGAACAAAGCTTCCACTATAAATCCTAAAAATGACACGCCTCCTAGAGATAACCTCGAAAATATTCCAAAACCCAAAAGGAAGGAACGAAGAGAAGACAATCCCAGGATCTTCGATAAGGGACAAACTTCTTTCAGTTTGGAGGCTAAAATTGCAAAGATAAAAATATATGTCCCCCTCACTGAACTGTTGAAAAATTTCAGAATATCATTCTAATATTTCCATGGTGCTAAAATCTCTACCATATCTGATAGCCTGAATCTACAAGATGATAGGCCTACTATCCTATTTCCCCCCCATGTTGATGAATCCTCTGATGAAGAAGTCCCTCCTTTCTATGTTATCCTGAACATGCATAATGCCATGCTTGATTCAGGAGCCTCCCACAATCTGATTCCCAGGAGAATCATGGATGAATTAGGATTGGAAGTGACTAGACCCTACAAAGACCTTTTCTCTTTTGATTCTAATAAAGTCCAGTTCCTGGGCCTGATCAAAGACTTGGTTATCTCTCTGAATCAGATCCCTGCCAAAACCATGGTCATGGATGTGGTGGTGGCTAACATTCCCTGGAAGTTTGGAATGTTGTTGTCAAGATCATGGGAATCCAAGCTCAAAGGTTCCCTCCATATGGATATGTCATACACCACTATCCCTGTCTTTGGGATACAAAAAAAGGTTCTTCAGAGAACAAAAATTAGCGTATATGGTAACCAATGTTGAAAGGCCACATAATCACCCCATATATTCGGTGGACATGGGGATGGGGTCTTCTATCTTCTTTACTGAGGGAAATGAAGGAAGATCCTACTTCAAAAATGCTTCCTTCGTGCCTACACAGGAGGAGCTAGAAGGGGTGTGGGATGTGAGTTTCGACGCGTCAGCATGCAGAGAAGGGGCAAGAGCTGGGGTATGGAAGAGACCCCCAAGATTGCAAGCTTTAACTTATTATTACAATCTTTCTTTTGATTGTATGAACAATGAGGTGGAATACAAAGCTATGATATTAGAAATTCTGGCTTTGAAGGAGCTCTAGGTCAAGAGGGTGGTGTTGCATGGGGATTCTGAGTTAGTGATAAAGAAAATGATGGGTGAGTATTAGGAAAAACATCCCAGGATGAGAAGCTACCAGATGCTTCCCAGAACCTCATTGAGTGTTTTGAAGAATGGAGTTTCAATCTTATCCCTAGAGTATGGAATTGTGTGGTTGACTCCTTGGAAACTTGGGTAGCATCCTTGAGGGTTCCTATTCACCCTATAGGGAAATATGAGATTGAACTGAGGCATAGACCCTTAGTCCCAGTTAATTTCAGGAATTGGCAGGTCTTTGAAGATGATAAGAAGATTCACAATTTCCTCACTCTCACAAGGGAATTTGAGGAACTAGCCATTGATGAAGAAAATGACCTTTAGGAGGAGGCGCCTCTCACGTAAGAGCCCTTACCAAACCAGAATATGGATATAAAAGAAATGTTTCAACAAGAGGAGGTTACTTCCATCGAAAATGGTAAGAGTGGTGCAACTTAGGAGGTTTGGGAGCCAAAACTATAGGAGTGTGAAAACCAATAGAAGGATGTGAACAATCTCTGCGGCAAAGAGATATTTCAACTGAAGGGTAATTCTATCCCTAGAGGTATGGTCCCTCTAGAGAAACTCTTTGATCCTAATGATGTATATAGAGAACCTAAGCTGGTCCCAAATTGTGAAGACGTTGAGGAAGTGAATATTGGGATGGAAGAATAGCCTAAGATCATCAAAATAGTGAGGATCCTCTCACCTAAAGCCAAACAAAGATATATCTCGTCGATGAAGGAATATTCGAATGTGTTTTGCTGGAGTTACAAGGACCTAAAGGCTTACGACACTAGCATCATCCAATATACCATACCAATCAAGAAGGATGAGATGTCATTCAAATAGAAGCTTAGAAGGATGAACCCCAAGCTACTGCCCATGGTAGAACAGGAGATCAAAAAGTTGTTTGAGGCCAAAATAATTGTGGCCCTTCGATTCTCACGCTGGGTGGAAAATATGGTCCCTGTTAGAAAGAAGAATGGGGAAATAAGAATCTGTATTGAGTTTAGAAATTTGAACAGATTTTCCCTAAAGGATCATTATCCCCTCCTCAAGATAGACCATACCTTACAGAGAGTAGCTGGTTCATAGAGGATCTCCAATCTAGATGGATTCTCAAGTTATAACCAGATTGTGGTGCACCTGGAGGACCAAGAGAACACAACATTCACCACCCCCCTAGGGCACCTTCATGTACACTAAAATGCCATTTGGACTGATGAACGTAGGTGCAACTTTCCATAGGGTCATGGAAACATCATTCGACGATGAAAAGGACACAATTCTGGTAATCTATCTAGACGACATGACTGTTTTTTCCAAGTCTAAGGAAGAACATGTTTCCAACCTGTTTAAAATGTTCAAGAAATGCAGAAAGTTTGTCATTTCCCTGAATCCTAAAAAGTCATTCTTTGCTATGAAATAAGGGAAGTTGATCGGACATATAATCTCTTAGGAGGGCATCAGGATCGATCCTAGGAGTGTCGAAGCGATTAGCGAAATCGAGCTCCCTCGGAATAAGGCTGAAGTTCAATCGTTTCTAGGGAAGGTAAATTTCCTGAGAATATTCGTAGCTGCATTTTCTAAAATAGTCAAATATATAACTAACATTCTAGGAAAAGACCAAGAAATCAGGTGGACGCCCAAAGCCAAAAAATCCTTTGAAGGCATAAAAAGGGCCATAGCTGAAGCGCTTGTTCTTGTGAGCCCTGGTTTTTCCAAATACTTTCTCATATTCTCATTTTCCTTTGAGCACACAGTGGAAGGGGTACTGTTGCAAAATAACCACAAAGGATATGAGCAGTCCATCGCCTTCTATAGCAAGACTCTAAGAGATGCTCCCCTGAATTACAACATCCTAGAAAAATAGGCCTATGCTTTGGTGCAAGCCCTAAGGGACTTTAGAGTATCCATCCTACATTCCCACATTGTTTCTCACGTGTTGACTAGCCCTATGAAGGAAATTATGACCCAACCATATCTGGAGGGGCAAAGGGGAAAATGTATAGAAATTCTACTTGAGTACGACCTAGAAATCAATTCCATGAAGTTGATCATGGGCCAAGGGTTGGCTAAATTTATGGCCTAGTCCAATTGTGACGCTCTTTTCCTGCACATGATCGCTGAATTATCAACTGAAGTGTAGAATCCTCAGAGGCAACCAGATCCCCTAGTAGGTAAGCACTTTTTATCTTCGCCATGGTACACTGATGTCATTTTCGTCTTACCGCATCTTATCTCCCAGAATAAATCTATTTTGATAGGATGAAGAATTCGAGTCATGTTATGAAAAATTTAAAGATGACTAACAAATTGAGGGTATTTGGTTTTTCTATATTTGAGAAAATTGGAAGTTTTGGCTTTCGGTGGCTTAGGCGAGGTTCTTAACAGCTCATTAGCCACCAAAAAGCTTTGTTTTGGAAGCTAACAATGTAACGCAGGATAAAGGTTAACCACTGAAATCTGGCCCGATTGATTAGTTGGTAAAATCACTTTCGATGGCTTAGGCGAGCCTTTCAAACAGCTCATTAGCCACCAAAAAGTGTTGGTTTCAACATCTTAGCGAACAGTTAAAGGAGGGTATTAACCACCGAAAGCAGGAAAAAGGCGCTGGGGAAAAAATGGTTTTGGTGGCCTAGGGGAAAGCTTTGATGGTTCATTAGCCACTGAAAGGCTTGTCTTTTAGCAGTTAAAAGGAGATATCAAAGAGACCATAATCCACTGAAAGCCAAGTTTTACAGCGCTATTTGGAAATTGGTTTCGGTGGCTTAGGCGATTAGGTCAACATTTCATTAGCCACTGAAAGCCTTGTTTTTGGTGGCTAGTAGACAAATTCCTGAGAGCCCTTAACCACCGAAAAGGAGAAAAGAAGAAAATGGTTAGAAACCTATCAAATCATGGCTTGTCAGCGCAACAAAAATCATCAAAGGGCATGATAAACCTCCGAAAAGACAAGATACTGCATCAAGGCGCAAGTGAATGATTGAGGAGGTCATTGTTCAGCTGATGAGGACTGAAGTGACTAGAAAACCTACTCTGCCATCCATCTATCCAAAGAACTGCAGAAGATCTCCACTGGGTATCCAGGTGGATTTAAACATAATTGATGGGTAGGGGGTCTCGAAAACATCAACCAAAGCCATCATCCTCTGACCTAAGCATCACTCATGTAGTTGAAAACCCTCATAATCAGCGCCCAATCATTCAGTACACTCCAGCTTCGATTATAGGAACTCTCACCACCAGAAACCATCTCTGAGAGTTAGCCTGCTAAAAACACTCTTCTCGAGAACTTGAATTGATTTTTGCAGGTACCCAGGAATACCATTCAGCAAAATGAATTAGGGAGGGCCTACTCTCAGGAAAGAGTTGGGAGACATCAGCTACCTGGAGGCACATCCAGAAGTCTGTCAGTTTTTCAAGAATGTTGGCTGCTATAAGTCTTGTGAGAAAAATCAAGGTTCACACCAGCAGGTGGATAAGGAATTCGCTCTCTCCTTCAATGGCTCCAAGGCAATCATAAGTAAGGAATAATTTTTGATAGAAGAAACCCTAATTGCTGAAGTGACTGAAATCCCAAGCATAGGAGAGAAGTGGTTTAAAACCACCATTCCAAAGGATGTAGAGTTCAGATCTTATCTGAATCCTGAACATACAGAGGTGGTATGGAAGAAAAGTGTCCCATCCTTCTGGCTAGAAGAGAGGTGGCAGCAATTACTGAAGGCCATTGTGGTCTACATAACTTGTGAAGGGAGATACAATAGGGCCATGAATTACCATTTCAAATTGATGAACCACTTCACAGGAAAAATCTCACTAAACTTACCTTTTTACTTATATAGGAGCTTGGAAAAAATGGCACACCAGGTGAAGGCTCAGCCAACCAAGATTGCTGGAAGACTGTCTCATCATGGTCTTATCCAACTCATGATCCAAGAATTTCTGAAGAGGAGGAATATGGCATGGGAATATTTCTTGTTTTGGAATGGCTTTGAAACAGGCATACAACCAAAAGAAAAGGGGAAGTCTCCTTTGAAAAATTCTATCATACCAAGGAGTGGGAAAAGGAAGAGAAGGGCTATATCCCCAACAACAACAGAACAACCTCCTTCCTCTTCCAAAGCCAATAAGGTCAAAAGAAACTTGGATTTCAGTGAGAAGGGCCAGGAAGTTACAACACACAGTGGGAACATTTTGAACCTGCCCTATTCAGATTCAGAAGAGGAAAAAGAGGAAGGTGTTGACCTAGCATTGCAAGTTGTAGTAGAGATTGAAGGACTCCCATCACCTACACCAAAAGAGAAAGATGAGCCAGTAGATAAGGAATCGTCTAGAAGTTCCAAGAAACAAAGGATAAATTAGTTACTGAGGCAAGTGTATGAGATGGAAATTTTGGAAAGAGAGATAAAGAAAAACATTGCTACATTAACCAAGAGGAACAAGCCGCTGCACAACTCTTACCTAGAGATGAGAGAAGGGTATGTTTTTATAAAAAGACTAAACAAAAGATACCTGAAAGAAAACACAAGGTTGTATAGAATGATTAGGATTTATAGTCTATAGATGAAGGAGGCCAAGACAAACCCTAGCACTCACCTCACATTGGAAACCCTAGCTGAAGCTGCAGTAATCCTTCAGCCTCGAGAATCAAGCCAAGCTACTGTTAACCTTCCTAACATAGAGCCTGCTGAATCAAAAGATAAGAAAACAACTTGAAAGAATGATTTTGGAGGTGGCTTAAGAATTTTTTAAAAACGTAGGGCTTTCGGTGGCTTAGGCGGATTCTTAGGCAGTTCATTAGCCATTGAAAGCAACGCTTTCGGTAGCTAACGATTCTGATATTTTGACCTCTTAACCATAGAAAGAATAAAGAGGCACATGATTGAATTTTTGCACAAAGGACTAGTTTTGGGAAAACATGAAAAACTCAGGGACAAAGCATAAAGATGAAGGATGTTGAAGAAAACATCATGGAAGGTATGCTTCAGTTTTGCAGTGAGATAAAGGAAGAAAGGGTCACCAACACTAAACTGTCTAAGTAATACAGTGAATTATCCAGCAGAGGACCAGTGGCAGTTATTTCCAATACTTACTTTAGTTATTAGAAGGTTCAAACAGTGAACGAGTTCTACAATTAGATAGATTAGAAGTTAAATTAGGGTTTTTTGACCTAATTATGCAAAAAAAATTATTTTGTCTATTTTTAGTAAATCAGATCCAATTTTTCAGGATCTGAATATTTTTGTAAAGGCTATAAAGCCTAAGACTTATTTTATTGAAAGGGTTCGACTTTGGGGACTTGTAAACCATTACTATTTTCAAGCTTCTCATATTTCTCATGAGCTAATATAAGCTCTTTTGCTATCATATGTCCAGCTTCCATTTTTTTGTCTAATCTGTGCTTATGCTTGAATGTGTTCTTCAGGTTTATTTAGGTTAATTGACACTAGTAGAAAATGAGAAATTAATGACTAAAAAAATGACTAAAATCAGGCTATAAACGACTATTTTTGAATCGGTGACTAATAGTAGCAAATTACCA
>LPNX010666736.1:0-21788 GCA_001517045.1 Pseudotsuga menziesii
TAACCCGCCCTCTTCCTCCTCTATCGACCTCTAACCCCCCTCCCCGTCCTCTCTATCTCCCCACTTACTAACACATTGTCTCACTCTCTTCCCCCCTTTCTCCACTTAACCCCAATCTCTTAACACCCCCATTGGTCTCTACCTCTAACCCCTTAACACTCCCTCTCCATGTATACCTCTAACCCCTTTCCACCCCCCCAAACCTTTTAATGGTATCATCACCAAACCAAACAATATAGTTATATAACGTGTGCATGTTTATGTAACTCTTTCTAACCCTGTCTTTACTCTCTCTCTCTCCCTAACTCATACAACTAACTCTAACCCCCCCACCCCTCTCTCTCAAACACAGAGACAGCCAGACACATCCATAGGTCACCCCATACCACTGAGACGCCCCCTCCACTATATCTCTCTCTATCTCGTTGTCTTCCCCCTCTTCTCATCCAACTACATCTAACCCCAACTCCCCCTCCTCTCCCTCTCTCTCTCACACACACACATCCCTTAGAGTTTTAAAACAATATAGTTATGTTGGATAGAGGGCGGTTGTTAAGGGGCTAAGACTTAGGGAGTGCTTGTTAATTCCGCCTAAACATTGAATGATCCCTTAGTCGTGGAACTACCTTCTTAAACGCTATTCGAGCATAACGCATACGCGTTATATATGGTAAAAACGTGCACGCGTTTTTGTCAATAATAGTGCGTACATGTTGTTTCCCAGTATAAACAATAAAAGTCCCTATCCAAGAAAATATCTATCTGATTTCAAGCATGTTTCACAATCTACGTGCAATTTCAGGTTGCAGATAGTGCGTTCATTCTCTTCTTCACCAGATTATCACACAAAATTTTGATTTTGACATTAACCATATCCACCACAAGTGTATAAGGATTGCTTGGAGCATGGTATACATTGAGGAGCAAGAAAGAAAGAAATAATTGAGCAAAAACAAAACCAATTGAGCAAGAAAGAAACCAAGCTTGGGGAATCTCCCATTAAGGAGCACCATAGAGCATCTCCATCATTGTTTTTCTTACAATTGAGGAGCTAGAAAAGGAAACATTAGCTTGGTCATTGTGCTGGAGTATGTAGACACAATTGAGAAAGAAATAAACCAATCTTGGGGAATATCCCATTGAGGAGCACCATGGAGCATCTCTACCTATGTTTTTCTTGCAATTGAGGAGCTAGCAAAGGAAACATTCAACCCAATACACCCCCTAACTTGAGTATTTAGACACAAATGAGCAAGAAATAAACCAAGCTTGGGGAGTCTCCCATTGAGGAGCACCATAGAGCATCTCTACCATTGTTTTTCTTGTAATTGATGAGCTAGCAAAGGAAACATTCCTCCTAATCTCCCCCCTATCTTGAGTATCTAGACATAGTTGAGCAAGAAAGAAACCAAGAATGGGGTGTCTCCCACTGAGGAGCACCATAGAGCATCTCTACCATTGTTTTTCTTGCAATTATGAGCTATCAAAGGAAACATTCCTCCCAATATCCTCCCTAAATTGATTATCTAGACACAATTTATCAAGAAATAAACCAAGCTTGGGGAGTCTCCCATTAAGGAGCACCATAGAGCATCTCCACCATTTTTTTTCTTGCATTTGAGGAGCATCAAAGGAAATATTTCATTGGTCATTGTGGTGGAGTATCTAGACACAATTGTGAAAGAAATAAACCAATCTTTGGAAATCTCCCATTGAGGAGCACCATATATCATTGATCATTGTGGTGATGGGAAATTCACGCAATCGATCAAGAAAATCAGCAAGGAGATACCCAATGAAATACTTGAAGAAATTAGAGAAAAGAAAAGAAATGACATGACCAATTGAAGAAACTCTATGGACACTCAACCAATTCCAGTTGTAGAGTATGCCACAGTTCTTCCTACCAATCCACAACAAAAAAGAAAAAATCATTTTCTCGAGGGGCCTTCGATCTCCATAGCAATTGAAGAACGAGCATCGCATGGCACTAATCAAGGAGTAAAACGTAGGTGCACATCAAGGCCACCTGAAACCTTTGCAGATTTACTTGGATGTGGGTATACAAGTGACGAAGTTAGAGAGTCATTGAATGTTGACCATATGCTCGAAGAAGACAATATTGTTCAAACCACCCAACAGGATTTCCAATTTCCACCGTCTGACCGACAACAGAGACGAAAGGACATGAATCTTATGTTTAAATTCCAGACCGCATATCAATCTCAACAAATACTTGTCAACTATTTTGATTCTAAATTTGACAGAGATAAATGTAGATTATTTATATCGTTATTAAAATCTAGGTTTATGACTGTTGTTAGGAGAAACTTAAGGATAAAGATGATAAATAGTTCTGAAGCAAGTTCTCATAATTTTAGAAGTTTAGTAGATGCATTTATTGCAATTGGAAAGAAATCTCATTCAAAGGATCGCAATGCGACTCACTGTGTGTTGTCACAATCAATCGTGAACAAAAACACCAAGGCCCTTCAACTTCTTAAGCCTACATCCAAACTTGTAGTCTTGGATATCAAAACAATCCGTAGGTATTGTTCTAGAAGAGAACAACTTGAGTCTATTCAAAAAATGTTAGGGCCTTCATTGGCAGATAGACACGCTCTGATGTGAATCTCATCGATGAGGTAAAGGGGTTGGTGCAGGAGTTTTTGTGTGACAATAATAGACATTCATCCAATAAAAAAGATGTACTAAATTTGAGAAGGGGTTCAAGAGATTTTGAGCCCCACATTAAACATTTTCTTGACATGTCACAGACAAAATTATAGAGAGATTTAGGAATGAACATAATTAACTTAACTTGGGCCAAAGATCCTTCGATAAACGCAAACCATGGTATGTTAAAATAAACACAACTCATATCACATGTTGTCGATATCACATTGAGTATGGTTATTATTATGAAACATATATACATATATTGTGTGTATTGCATAACCCTCTTATGTAGGAATCCTCAACTACATTGCCACCGACATCATCTAGAGACTTTATTCATAGCTTTTTGTGTAGAAGGACAAAAGGTTGCACATTTTTTCTAAGGCCTTGCGTAGATGGGACATGCCCAAGGTGTGGTGGAATGGCATTTTTGGACAAATGCATACATGTGACCGATGAACATGAATTTGGGATACATGAAGTGAACTTCCAGTCATTCAAATATGTCACATATGATATCGGTGGAGGGAATGAAAGAAAGAAAATACACCTCTCAGGTTAGTAACGAGTTCCTAAATAGTATTTTTTTCTTCATGTATTTCTACTTCATATATGTAACAACCTATTGATATGTACATATTTATTGTTGATCTACCAGGTATGAGTTTGCAACTTCAAGGAGGAATTCTTTGAAACGACACAACAATATGTAATTTATCATGTACATGTGGCTCCTTGGAAAGATGAGAAATTTAGAAGGTGCAGGGATACATTCCTATTGGAACTATCTTATCAGTGATTGATTTTGTGGAAAACTACACTCTTCAACTACATAATGATATTCAGAGTCAATATTATCACTCAAACAAGGCCAGTGTAATGGTCCATATCACCTATAGACATGGGGCAGATAGTACTGAAGAGAAAAGGGTTATATTGAAGGAGTAACACTTTTACATAAATGATGACAGGTGTCATGGATTAAATTTTGTACAACACAACTTTCAATTGTTCTACAATCACCTGAAGTATAACAATATACGTATGGAACAACATTGGATTTGGTTTGATGGTTGTATAGGATAATTCAAAAATTCCCGCGTCTTCCAATGGTTGTGAATTCTCTACAAGAGGCACAAGGTGCCACATATTTGGAACTCTTTTGAGACCAGAAATGGAAAAGGGGAACATGATGGAGTAGGTGCATGCATCAAGACTGGATTACGTAGGAAAGAAATGAAATTCACAACTATTTTGCTCATCCGAAATGCTAATACCATTGTTACATGGTGTTATTCAATACTAGGGCAGGGAGCAAGAAGCCAAGAAGAACAATCATCTCAAAAATCACATGTACATAGATATTTTTGAGACATGGTCGATGTAGATCGATCACACCTATATGAGTGCAAGACCATTGCACAAGCTTCATCATGGATTTGCTGTATTATATTCATACTTACATGACTCATGCTATATAGCCCTATACCATTATATAGCACTCTATCTGGGATATGTCTATTGCATCTGCCTTGAATCTCGAAGTTGGTCCCATAAGGACATTAGTCAACACCCCAATTTTTCATGGAAATTCCTAATGCAAGTGTTAAAATACGGTATAAAAATATTCCCATGCTTAATAACCTTGGACAACCCTAGCCTAGAAATCCTATCTTACAAACCCTATAGCCAATCCTAGTAACCCTAGTTTGTACTGTAAACCCTAGTTTTAATTGTAAACTTTAGAAACCCTAGTTTGTAGCCTAGAGACTAGTTTGTGTCATATTCGTGGTCCACTAAAGGTGAGGTACTGTAGGCCCTTGCGTTGGTGAACCATACTAATTATAGCCTATGATGGAGAGTAATTTTTAACATTATAAAATGAAGCAAAAGAGAAGTATCCACATGACATACTACATAAATAGCATCCATTACTGACATACTACATAGTGTGTATCAATAGAATACTACATACTACATCAATATAATCCATTACATGACATACTACATCAAGAGCCAATCCTAGTAACCCTAGTTTGTACCGTTAACCCTAGTTTGAATTCTAAACCCTAGTTTGTGTTCAAAATCCTAGAAAACATAGTTTGTAGCCACTAAATATCATTTATAGATCACCCACTAACTATCATCTATAGATCACTAGTATCATTTATTCAATGTCACCATTGACCAATATCTCGTATCAATGATGGTAATCACATCAATTGAGATGAAAGGTAATCACATCGATTAGAAGGAAGGGTAGTCATTTCGATATGGATGAAGCTTGATCTCTTTTAATTTAGATAATTTAATTACAAGTGTTAGGCCTTGAATCTCGAAGTTGGTCCTATAAGGACATTATTCAACACCCCAAGTTTTCATGGAACTTCCTAATGCAAGTGTTAAAATAAGGTATAAATATTCTCATGCTTAATGACCCACCAGAACCCTGTTTTGATGCAAGGTTGGAATTATATGCCCTGGGTAGGGATTCAATAGGTATCCCTAAAATATTGTATGAGGTGGGATTCAATGTGCCATATAATGATGACTGTGGATCGGATCGACGAATCCTTAACTCTGTTGGATTCAAGACATCGGGATAGTGCTAGGGGTGGCCCTCTCCTCTAGATCCATGGAAAATGGATCATGTTTTAGGTCTATTTTGGAAACTAGGGTTTTGTTCAGTAAGGGAAGGTGAAATTTTTAAACATAGGGGTCAAGTTTGCAAATTCATCAACCATGAATGTGTGGATAGCATTACCACATGGAAACTCCCTAGACACGCTTGATGACCCACTAGAACCTAGTTTTGATGCACAGTTGGAATTCTATTCATTGGGTAAGGATTCAACAGGTATCCCTGAAAGCCTGTAGGAGGTAGGATTCAACATTCCATAGAATGATGACCATGGCTCAAATGTATTGAATCCGTTAGATTCAAGACATCGGAATAGTGCTAGGAGTGACCCTCTCCTCTAGCTCGATGGACAAGGGATCATGTTTTAGGTCAATTTTGGAAAGTAGGGTTTTGCGCAATAAGGGAATGTGGAATTTTTGCACATAGGGGTCAACTTTGCAAATTCATGGGCTCTGAATGTGTGGCTAGATTTCCCACGTGGAACCTACCTAAACACGCTAGCATGACCCACCAAAACCCAGTTTTGATGCACGATTGGAATTCTATGCCCCAGGTAGGGATTCAACAAGTGTCCCTAAAATCCTATAGGAGGTGGGATTCAACGTGCCATAGAATGATGATTGTGGATCATATTGATGAACCATCGACTCTGTTGGATTCAGGACATTAGGATAGTGTTAGGGGTTTCCCTCTCATTTGGCTCCATGGAAAATGGATCCTATGTTAGGTCAATTTTGGAAACTAGGGTTTTCTTCGGTAAGGGAATGTGAAACTTTTGCACATAGGGGTAAAATTTGCAAATTCCTCAATCGTGAACATGTTTCTAGTGTTACCACATGGAACCTCCTTAAAAACGCTTGCATGACCCACCAGAATACATTTTTTATGCATGATTGGAATTCTATTCCCCGGGTAGGGATTCAATAGGTGTCCCTGAAATCCTGTATGAGGTGGGCTTGAACATTCCATATAATGATGATCGTGTCTTGGATTGATGAACCGTCGAATCTGTTGGATTTAGGACATTGGGATAGTGCTAGGGGTGGCCCTCTCCTCTGGCTCCATAGACAAGTGATCCTGTTTTAGGTCAATTTTGGAAACTAGGGTTTTCCTTAGTAAGGGAATGTGAAATGTTTGCACACAGGGGTCAACTTTGCGAATTCCTCAACCGTGAATGTGTGGATACCATTACCACATGGAACCTCCCTAAACATGCTCGCATGACCCACCGGAACCCAATTTTGATTCACGGTTGGAATTCTATGCACCAAGTAGGGATTCAACAGGTGTCCCTGAAAGAATGATGATCATGGATTAAATATCTATGTTTGACTAAGAGTTACATATTGGATGCACATAGAATAAGGATACCTTATTAGTACATTTTGTTCCTAGTATTCCTCTTATAATCGAACTATTTTACCGTACAACTGGGAAATTTTTTACACTAGAGAATATAATAAATATAATTTAGAGAAATTTATAAAATAACGCAATGGAAACAATAGGGCCAATAAAGTACACAAGAGTTTTATCACATTCATTATTAGTCACATTCATCACACAAATGTATTCGTCATGCAAAGGGTCGAGCTAGAGCACCAGGGTGTTTCTCATACTCTTTTTCCATACAATACCTGGATATAAGAACTCTGTGTTCAAGTCCAAGTCAATCAAATACAAACTTGTGGAATCAAGTTCTGTTAGAATATTAGAGTCAAGATAAACTAATTAACCTATCTAAGCAACCAACAACATATCATAAAAGATAAGAACAGGAAAAGAAAAGGACAAGAGTACACCGATATACATGGTTCACCCTAATGGGTTACATCTACGGGAAGGTAGTCTTCTATTATCTCCATAATGTTTTCTCCAATCTTACAAGAGAGAAAAGCACAAATACCCCAAAGAATATAGATGATGTACAACAGTGTCACAATAATACCACTACTACATCAAGAATACATGATATGTAGAGACTCACTTGACCCTATTATATACTAAGAGATGAGGAGGAATTACTCTCACATATTGCATGTGGGATAATATAATTCTCCAAAATAACATCTATTAATACAATACCATGGACAAATACTCTACACAAGTAAATACACCACCATATAACTATGGGTTAAATGTATTACTCTTTTACATAAGATTGTAGACAATTTTCGACATAATACAAAGACATTATTACCTTCCAAAAGATATAATATATTTCAACACTCCCCATTAATAATGGCTGGGAGAAGGGCCCACACTAACACTAAGGAAGGAAGGAGTCATTACTGCTCCCCCTTGATGATAACTTCCACAAGAACCAAAAAAGAAGAACATTTCAGCTAATGGAATTTGACGATGAACAACCGCTTCTCACTTAATCATGAAAGTGCACACGAACCAGGTTGTATGATGAAAGACCCAACAATAAAATGCCGAGAACATGTGATGCAATCCAATCGTAAGATGCCCAGATCACCATAAGAATAATCAAAACCATACATGATAGCTGACGAAATCTGAGATAACATCCACACCAGTGTACAGATACCTTTTGACGACTGATACAACAGAACATGTGGCTAAGAACACAACCCAGATGGCCAATACACATGCGGATAGTAGACATTCTTCCAATCAAGGTGTAATATAAATATCTGTAGAATACCTCAAACATCAAAGAAACAAGACCCCAATGGTCTATACATCGAAAATGATATCATACAGATGAACATCATGAATTTAACAGTAGAAGATGGTGCTCCATTACTTCTGGAATAAGGTGAAAGCCTAAACAGAGAAATTATCTGCACAAGAACTTTCAAGATTAAAGCATATAAAGACCATAAAACAAAATTGCTCATACAGAAATGAAAATGCTTATATACCAAAGGTTAGCAAACATCATATAAAGGAATGGCAACATAATATGATCAAATAAAATATTAACTTGTTCATTAAGGAAAATGAAGTTACTTTTACACATTAAGTGTCAACCACAACATATAAATAGTGAGCCAAAGATTTCACTTAAATATATGAAAATTTAGTCATCAAGCAACTAATCTGAAGCATAGGTGCATTTCTTATTAGTATGAGGTTAATATGCAAGAGATGAATACCCTGAAAATGCCAATGCTTCCATATAGGAACGTTAGAGACAAGTAGGAACAGGATAACCTCTGCAATCATAAGAATATAAATCTCATTGCAACAAGAAGAAGGTGATCATGATAAATAGTTCAAGATTTAAAGATTGCTCAAAGCCATATAAATATTGAGTAAAAGATGATCGAAATAAACATGACATGAGATATAGATAAATCAAAATGTTTAATATAATCAACATATAGCAAATTATAATCAACTCATGATATCACTTATAAAAAATTATGAAATGACAAGTCACTAATGGTCTTAATCATGGGTTCATTTCTTGTTAACACTATGTAAATATGCAAGAGACAAAATGCCCTAGAAATGTCAATGCTTCCATATTGGAATGTTAGAGACAAATAACATAGGAACTAGATACAATCTCTGCAATACATGAAAAGAAACTATATCCCAATTAAATAACTTATGACAAACCAAAAAATATGATATCACATAGATTAAAAAAAATGATTTTACTTAAGAATTTAATTAGTAAGAGCATATAATGATCATAAAGATAATACTTATAAAATAATGAAATTGTTTTTACATAAAGGTCAGCAATAACATATAAATAAAGTAAATAATGATCACTAGATAACACATATGAGATTATTCTTATAAATTGTTTTTATAAACAAAAAAAGAAAAGAACAAATTAATTATTAAGTATATTTAAAAAATATTAAGCATTAGATGGTTTATTACTATCATCATGACAAAATACTAGAGATCCATGTCCTTAAAAGATGTTAATATTTCAATATAGAAATGTGAGACAAATATATAGCAAGAACAAGAAATAATATCTTAATAAACATGATTAGAAGCAAACCTAAATGCAAAAAATGAACAACATAAAACTTAAATACTTTACCGTAGTGATCTAAATCTGCAAAAATCACAGTTAAAAAATAGTAAAGGAAAGAGAAACTTTTACTTACAATCCTTTGAAAAAGAGTGCTCAGAAAAGCCCAATCTTTTGTTCTGGTCACGTAGGTGGATCCAGAATGGATGTTCCAATTTTAAAAATAGGTTATCATAAAAAATTCGGTAAGTAATGACTAAGTTACGACCCTTTTTTATAACTATCATTTTTATTACCAAAAGGAAGCCCAGAAATGCCCAGTTTTATGTTCTGGTCACACGGGTGGATCCAGAATGGCTGTTCCAATTCCAAAAATAGGCTATAATAAAAACACCGGTAAAAATGACCAAGTTACGGCCCTTTTGTATAACTGTCATTTTTATTACCAAAAGGAAGCCCAGAAATACCTTGTTTTCTGTTTTAAGTGCGTGGGTAGATCCAGAATGGCTTTTTTGATTCCAAAAATAGGTTATAATAAAAATTTCGGTAAAAAATGAGCAAGTTACGACCCTTTTTTATAACTATCGTTTTTATAATCAAAAGAAAGATCTCCTTCAGGAGAGCCCTGAAATCATGTAGAACTACAGAAAAAATATCAAGAAACCCTTGAAAAAATTATGCAAAAATTTTACACAATAAGTTAGGGTTAGGGTAAAAAAAAATGCAGAAATATGCCCAGATATGAAGAGAAGCCTAATGGCTACCAGATAGAAAGCAAATCTACAACAAAATGATAGTGCCCAAATGATAATCGTTATTGATTGAAAGCTACAAAAGGTACTAGATCATAGAGACCCGCTCTGATACCATGTTAGAATAGTAGAGTCAAGCTAAACTAGTTAACCTATCTAAGCAACCAACAACATAGCATAAAAGATAAGAACAGGAAAAGAAAAGAACAAGAGAACACCAATATGCGTGGTTCACCCTAATGGGTTACATCCACAGGAAGATAGTCTTCTATTATCTCCAGAATGTCTTCTCCAATCTTACAAGAGAGCAAAGCACAAATACCCCAAAGAGTATAGATGATGTACAACAGTGTCACAATAATACCACTACTACATCAAGAATACATGATATGTAGAGACTCACTTGACCCTATTATATACTAAGAGATGAGGAGGAATTACTCTCACATATTGCATGTGGGATAATATAATTCTCCAAAGTAACATCTCTTAATACAATACCATGGACAAATACTCTACACAAGTAAATACAGCACCGTATAACTATGGGTTAAATGTATTACTCGTTTACATAAGATTGTAGACAACTTTCGACATATTAATACAAAGACATTATTACCTTCCAAGGAATATAATATATTCCAACAAGTTCAACACTTTCATTTTAGAAACAGGTAGAACAATAACAATGGTTGATGTTGCACAACTAATTAACAACTCAAGAATGGTCCTTTAAAGTATTCAAGTCATTTGTAATTATTTTTGGGGTATACTGTTAAAGTTTAGGGTTAGTTCAGATTTGACATAGGTAAATAAATATACTTCAATACATTAACATAAATTTATAAAACAAGATTCATAATAGTACTTCTCCAATCAATTTAAACTATAATAAAATCACACATAATTTTCATCTCTTCCAAAGTTGGTGCTCGAGGTCATTCATCAAATTCCATGCACATTAACAAAATGATAAAATAATGTACAGAAGATACAACAATAAAGAATCATAACCATTATTTTGAATCAACCTTATACTCAGATACTTTTAGGTTTGATGTGTATCCCATATATTCGTTAGATGAAAGACATCATGCCAAACACCAATTTCATTTATGTATACCACACAGGTGCATCACTTAGGTGTGTCAACTTTGTGCATCCTTTAAATGTTTCTTAGGTTGTTATGTGGGTAAGGTGATTTTTTATTCCACCTAGTTGGGTCAATTGCTTAGGTGTGTTGGGTGCTTATGTGTGTTAGGTATGTTGCATTTTTGTGAATAAAATTTAACATTGTTAATCTAACATTATATATGCAATCAGATCATGGTAAAATACAATTTAAATGTGCATTGTTGTCATTACGCAATATTGTAATTGTGCATTTCTCTCAAATTTATAACGGATATCTCCATGCAATCGTAAAATCTCTCAAAAATTGGGAACATTACACATAGAAACATTCTTGTCCACGTATGTATGGTCACACTTAAGACTGAACTATGAAGATCTGAAGAGCCTTGATATGAAATATTTTTATATCATGAAAGTTATAATACAAAAATAGAAGGCCCTTAGATCGCCTGCCAATGTACATGTATCAAAAGCATCATTGATGTACATGCAAACAAAAGTACATTTGTCCTAGACCGCGCCCCTAAACTCTAACTTCCCCTTGTACAAAAAAGAACAGATTTGTCCTGGAATAACAAATCAAAACTCTAACTTTCTCTTGTTTTTTTTTTACTCTCAGGATTCTTGCCTATGTCCACGACCATTGTGCATCTCTGGCGAATGCAAATCAATGACAATATTTCTTGATCAAGTAACTGAAGTAATATTGTCCAGCACTAACAAAGTTTGAAAATTTAAAATACGACTCAATTGTACATAAAAAAACACTCACTGCATCCATCCAGGGTATAGATTTCTCTGGTGTCCTCCTCCTTACAAAGAGTCTCTCTACAATGCTTCTCTGCGAATAAAAAAAACTATGTCAATTATCTTAAGAATTATCAACATGTACATGCATGAGAAAGTACTAACCAATTATGTGAATAATGAACATCTCATCGAAAAAAATTGTTCTAGGGCATGAAATTGGGTTTCTTCAGTAGCAAGAGGAGTCATAGATTGAACATCAACCTTGGTTGCGTGCACTAATGGACCAGGGTGTGACTACATTCACCAAATGCTCAAATAGTTATACATCGTGCATGTCCATACACAATACAAATGAACTATACAAGTACAAATATTCAAGTAGATACCTATGTGTGACTTATCCCCATTGTAGATGTAGCATTGAATGCAGCATCAACAGCCCCGCTAAGGTCAGGCATGGATGACTCTACATCCTGATGTTGTAAACATACGAAAATAACATTAAGATAATTGAAATCTAACCAGCATCTGCCATTGGAAGTGTGTACATTACCATGGAATCAATAGGTTCGTCATCATGGACACCCTCACTTTTTAAGGGAAAGGGGCATCTGGTGTAGACAACACGATTATCTACATTTGGACTACATGGAGATCCAAACCAAAGAGGCGGTGCAGGGATTTGCAATGATGTCTGCAGTCATAAAGTGTTACCATAGTTAGACATGGACATGAATGGATGGAATAATATGTATTGAAAAAATAACATGTTGTAATATACTTACCTCTTCCTGGGACATATCTCCCCCATGGGATGGACCGCTGCCAGTAATTTCTTGCCCTTCTGTAGAGCTAAATAGCACCTGCAAGTTTAAAAATTATAAATATTAGCAATCTATAAAGGAGTGTATAGTAAAAATTTTAAATAATTTGAATAAGATTCAGTCATTAACCATGTACTTACATTCTTGAGGTAATCATAAAATACACTTGGGGGGGATTCGTTTAGATCAATGTCTCCGGAATCTTGTTCAAAATAGGGTTCCTGCAACTTCAAAAATTCTAAATATTAGACCATTCAACAAATTAATTGACTAACACATGTATTAAAAAAATGATATGTATTAACAAAATGACACATGTTGAAATATTACCTCGGTGTTGGTTGTTTGAACCTCAGATACAACACCGGGTGCACTACCACCCCCCTTAGAGGCGTCAAGCTCCTACAAGAGTAAAAATTACATATATTAAGTGTCACATGCCCCAATTTTGTAAAAAAATATATTATCATATTTGATTTTATTTCAGGACAATATGTTAAATTTTATGCTAAGTTGTAAATGATGATTCAGCAGAGTCAAGGATGTGAATGTAATTCTTGATATTTTAATTATAAATAAATAAAATTGGAGACAACAGCTTGGGAGATTTTTTAAAAGAGTGTTTACTGGTCAAGTTGGTGGAGGAGACTAGGTGGAGAGAAAATAGACAAGTGGCAGCATCCTCAAACACTTCCAATGTTGCAGGTGGCAACCTCCCTACATTTGGGGTCATGATCCCCCAAGAAAGTGGGATCAGAGTAGGTGGCTCAATTAATGATAATTAACCCAAAAAGACCTAGGCAATCTTAATAAAAATACCCATTGAAGAGAGCTGAGGTTGCTCATTCCAAGAAGAGAACCATTCAGGTGAATGTACTTCAGAGGATCTCATTGGGAAGGGAATTTGTGGAATGTGTTTGAAGGGTAAACTGCAGAAAGTGATCTAGTGTACCTTTTCAGCTGAAGGATCTTACTGCTGAGTGCAGAGTTAGTACTAAATCATTGGACTAGTATCTTGTTGCATGCTCCACCAGTTCTCAACCAAGGAGACTAGAAACAGGCTCGGGGGTCCTGAGAAGTCGTTATTTGAGCGCTCTCTAGGAGTTGGTAGGGAGAAATGACCTCCCAACGCTGTTGTTGTCCAGCTTAAAACAGGTTCTACAGTCTTTTATTTACTATGTTAAAAGTTTATATCTGAGAATGAATGAATAATGAATGATTTACATGTTTTGTAGTGAACTGTTAAAGCTTGTAATCTTTTAGTTATTTGAATATTGAATCTATATTGGATGAAATAATCTTGACCTGTGTTTTTCCCCATCTGGAATGGACCAGACCGTACCCTAGCACAGGCAGTATAATTTAAATAAATGAAAGATATGATAGAAATCTGATTTGAATAAAGTTATTATGTATTTCAGAATGTTGGAATCTTTTCTTTCTGTAGATAGTTGCTTTCAGAAAAGAATATTAATTTGCCTAGTAAGGTTTATTGTTAAAACCAGGCTGTGTATTAAGAATGCTAGAAAAAGAAATAGTCATATTATTTTTACTAATAGCAATGTATTATATTCATGAGTTGTTCAAGTAGGTAAGTTATTTCTTTTATATAGTACTTTCTTCTGTAAACTACACTACTATTCTGAAACAGAGAAGATAGAAACAACTCAGATATAATGCCTATCTTTTTATGTTAAGCAAAGAATTAAGTATGGTTCTTTTAGTTTATTTCTTTTACTGATAATAATAATAAACTTAACCCGCAACTATTTGAACCCTAGATAGAGTGTAGTAACATATATATTTCTAAAGACAAATTAATCTAAAGATAAAGAGTATCTTAACAGAGAACTATATAGCTCCAACAGTAATTTATTTATATAATTAAAATAACTAAGATACGACAGTAATTTATGTTTAAATTAATAAGTATTATAACAAGAAATGGTTCTGTAAACAGATTATGCATGTAAAGGAATAATGACAGGGTCGTAACCCTTATTTCATTTCTTAGTAAGCTAATCAAAATATACTATTGAATGAACTAAACTAATACAGATTAGTCATAGTCTTTATTAAATAAGTGTATGCACAAATACAAGCTTAAGTATTTATATTATATACAAATAATAGCATTACATAAATAATATCATTTATAAATTAACAATTCTTTAAACAAAATGAAGGAATCTTAAAGTAAGAACCAGAGTTTAATTCATTAAACCCTAACCTGGAAATCCTTGAGTACTGAAATGGTTTAAAATTCTATTAACAGTAATCTAATCTATTTATTAACAATACAGAAAATATCTTTTTACAAGTTAAATAGGGTTAAAACCCTAGCTCGTAATTCTGAGCTGAAATTACTCAGTTTTCTTTAAAATATACAAAACAATTACAGTAGTAACCCAAGATAAGCAGTAAATTTATTTGTTTTTATATAACCATTAAAAGAACAATTTAAATTCATTTACACAGAGATAAAATACAATTACATAAAGGAGAACGAGTTTAAGTTTAAGACAGATTGTCCTAAAGATATTTACATTATATCCACGAGCCCGAAGGCCGAATGTAAGTCAAAACATTAACAAAGTACAAAAACTCAGCTAAGAGCCGAGTATCCACATCGTGCTTTGGAGTATGAACAACTATAAACATAATATTACAAAACTGTAAGTTCAACCTTAATACGAGAGGAGAGATTTACAAGACATAGCTTAAAGCCGAAGTCACCTTGCGAACAACAAGGGTTTAAATCAAAATAAAAATTATAAAAATGGAGAACAACAATCCAATACTGGGTGCAACACGGCCGAGACTTTTTCCAACTGCAAGAGTTTGTACAAGCAGGGGGAACCATATTCGAAACCGGAGCTTACCGTGAATGATTCGTGGAGCCATTTATACAGCACGATAGTCAACCTTAGAGACGAGCCAACCTGCATTATAAAGAACCAAAGTTATTTAAAAATCAGAAACCCTTATGCGGAAAAGAACAATAAACAACAATAGCTCTTACTTATTTTTTTTACTCACCTTAACTGGAAGTGAAAGCGATGGAGCCTCAGACGAATAGTAACACCACGACCAACACTAAAAAGAGCCAAACCCTCATTCTCACTGAGGATGGATATGACGGGACTTTGGTGTTTTTCACAACTATCAACAGAGTTGTGGGTAAGCCTAAGCAAATGCTGCGAAGATGTCAATAAGCATGGATTTGGACTGTTACTAGCATACAAGCAGGAAAACTAAAACCCTATGACAAAGGAGCTTTGCAATCACACACAATAAGCTCAAGCTTTCACCAATGATAGACCACGATAGAAGGACAGAAAAAGAAGACACAGGCGGACCGTAAAGCCATGTGCAAGGAGGGCAGTGAACTATGACCAAAAGAAAGAAATTACAGTGAAGGTGAACAATAGAACCCAACTAAAGGGAGTAAGACACGACAAACACCAGTGAGGGAGCCTTTGCAACTACTTTCCACTCACGATCGCCATGGGATCTTGTAGAGCAGCCCATAGGGCCAACGCAAATGTCGAAACTCGAATAAGCCAAGGGTTAGGGTTGACGGCTATTTATGCAACCAGTGCATGGACAAGAAACTTCCATGTGGTCGCAACATTATAATCATGCAGTGGGTCAACTTTCCATAGTCACCTGCATTTCATAATAATCATTTAATCACCCAATGATTTCATCAAATAGCATATGATCTCTATAGTTTGCATGGGTTTCATATATTATGATAATTGTTTAACGTTAATATTTAGCTCATCATTGGCGTGGGTTTGCAACGTTATTATAACATTGACTTAATACATAACATAATCCTTTAGCCTCGTAACCCAAAAGAAATACCTTATATAATTTATCGATAACCAATGTTATGAGATATCGCTAGTAAAAGCTAGTGAGGATTATGTTTCTTTTTACATAGTAATATATACTAATGAGTATCGTGGGGAGACGTTACAAAGTTATATTAACATTATCGTTAGTTATATGCATAGTATATATGTGAGTATTAACCCCTTTTTGAATAGTTACAAACCATCAAAGCTTATAGTAATATCATCATTGTGAAATAGGGTGTAATAACTAAGTTGTTGCCTATAGTATTTTAAGATAAATTATGAAATCATTGACTTATAAATAGTCAAGTTAATGGTGTAAGAATAACTATCTTTTAGTTCCAATTCTCTTCATGGTGATATAAATTAATACCCAACATTCAACTTGAGTACTTCGCATAGTATAGTTTTGAGTAGGATCATAATTATTATACAAATGCAACATTAAAGAAATCTTTTATGTGGATAAACAAATAGTTTATGCATATTTCTAAGTCTTAGAAACTAGCAAAGTTTTGTAGCAAACTGTGTAATGGCAAGGGAAATGTAAGAAAATTTCATATGAGCTCTTTTACTTAATACAGATCCATGGGATCTTATCTTAGAATTTGTGGTTGTTTCTCATTACTTGGATTGTAGTTTTACGCTATTCCTGAGATTTAACATAAGATGAAAAGTTTGGCTCTAGAAGAAAAACACCAATCTTGAAAGTTATTCATGGACAGAACTTAATACAGGAAATGTATTATAGAATTGATAGGACATGCATAAAAATAAAAAATAAAAAATAAACTAAGTTTATTAAGCAGTTGGTTAGAATAGTATTATAAATTGATAATGCATAATACGGATAGAATGATTATCATAGCATTACAGGTTATGCGCTCTAAATAGAAGTAACTCAAAACAAAGATCATAGGTTGTGAACCAAGGGAAGCATTTACTGTTACTATTTACATTTAAGAAGGAAACTTTGTTACTAGTATTTCTTTGACAAGAATATCTGAAAGAAAGAAAAAAAAGAAACTACTTGTTTACCTCAAAGAAGTAGCTTGATATATATCAGCTTATTTTACCAAGCTAGTTATTTGCAAATAGTATTATGGTTGGATGCTTATGGAATTAAAGACGTGATTCGATCTTTCATACCTGTCAAACCTGTAAGAACAAGAAAGCTTCTTACGTTAGCTTAAAATGCTAAGTAAGCCCCAGAATTCAAAGACAGTTCCATCTACTTGTCGCAAATTAAAACTCATCAGAAAAATTGGAAGGAAGATGTATTGCACAAGTTAAACACAAGTTAAACCTAAACCTTGTAACAAACAGTTTAATGCTGAATTAACTAAATCAAGATTATGTATAAACTAATCTGATAACTGTGTCTTACATAGCTAACTGTTAGCTGTTAGTAAACCGTAGTCTTAGCATTTAATGTGTTGACAAAATTTTAAATTTTTGTGAAAATTTGGAGTTTTGACATTAAGAATATTTTAATATGTATACAATATCGAAAAATTAAATTGAACAACAATATAGTTTTTACAATGTCCTTACCTGACCATCAGTAATCATAGAGGTACCATGTGTTGGTTGTTAGGGTACACAGGGTACTCCCAAAGGACCGAACACCAAGAATAGCCTCTTCACACAAACAGATCACAGATCAATACACCAATGTTTGTCACGTGGTTAAAACCCTCGAGAGGGAAACAGTCCACGGCCCCGGCCAAATAGCTACTCGGAGCAATTTATTATGCAAAAGAAAGAAAGTTACATGAGCTTTTCATAATCGATCAACTAGCCAAGAACCCTCTATGCTCTTTAAATAGAGATCATAGACCAATCGGGTGTTAATCCATGGATCAATGGTAGGTATGATCTAAGAGAAGTTGAACCGTCGGATCACTCTATGTCTAGAACATATCGTGACCGTCGGATTAGAATATTTACAATTGCATACTAATGCATACTAAAGAAACACACTTTTACCTAACGGATATATTACACAAGTTGATCTTAACTAACTCCTAAGTGTCTAAATATCCTAACATCCCCCCTTAAGAACAACTTGGGATAGGATTGAAGGATTTACAAAAGTGACACTATTAGGAGAAGGAAGGAGGCATTAGAGCCTATCCCCCCTTAAGGACACATTCCTGAACTCCTAACATAGACCGAAGTTTACAAAACTTTGCTTCTGTAAGAGACTTGGTGAAAATGTCTGCAACTTGATCATCTGTAGGGCAATAGAGCACTTCAATAACACGATCATGAACAAGATTTCTGATGAAGTACATGTGTAGCTCAATGTGTTTGCTGCGCTGATGTATAACTGGATCTTTGGAAAGCTTGATGGCACTTTGATTGTCGCACCAAAGTGGAGTAGGCTGCTGCTGCTCGAATCCAAACTCTGAAAGGATCTATCGAAGCCATAAAGCTTCCTGACTGGCATTAACTGCGGCTCGATATTCTGCTTCTGCTGAAGAAAGAGCAAGAGCTTGTTGTTTCTTACAAGCCCAAGTGACAGGTCCAGATCCCAGACTGAAAACATAACCTGCAGTAGACTTTCGATCATCAGGATCACCAGCCCAATCTGAATCAGTGAAACCAACCAAAAAAGGTTTCCCCCCTGTACTGTAATGAATCCCAAACTGAATTGTACCTTGAATATATCGAAGTATTCTTTTTGTTGCTTTCCAGTGACTTTCATGAGGAGTTTGCATGTAACGGGCAACACGACCAATGGCAAAGGAAAGGGCAGGACGGGAATGAGTCAAGTATAAAAGACTACCAACAAGCTGACGATGCAAGGTGGCATCTACTTCAGGGGAAGTACAAGTGGTAGAAAGTTTGACTCCAGACTGGAAGGGAGAAGGGGCTGGTTTACAATCTTCCATGTGGAAGCGACGAAGAAGGTCACAAGCATACTTAGACTGGGAAAGAAAGATTCCTTCTTTGGTTTGCAAGACTTGGAGACCAAGAAAATAATGCAAATGTCCTAAGTCTGACATTTCAAAAGTTTGCTTAAGACTGGATTTCACATGGGTTATAAGGTTAGGGTCACTACCAGTGAGGATAAGATCATCAACATAAAGAACAAGTATGATGAGATGGTTTCCTACTTTCTTGGTATATACATTTGGGTCAGAATGACATCTAGAAAAACCAGTGTCAGGGAGAAAGCTATCCATTTTGGCATACCAAGCTCTAGGAGCTTGCTTAAGGCCATATAAGGATTTCTTAAGGAGACAGACAAGGCTAGAGTTATTCTGAACATATCCAGGAGGTTGTTCCATGTAAATTTCCTCATGTAAATCACCATGTAAGAAGGCAGACTTGACATCCATTTGATGGACTTCCCAGTTATGTAAGGCTGCAAGGGAAAGAACAAGGCGGATGGAGTTCATTTTTGCTACAGGGGCAAAGGTTTCATTGTAGTCAATCCCTTCAACTTGGGAAAAACCTTTGGCAACTAACCTTGCCTTAAGTCTTTTAACACTTCCATCTGATGCATACTTAGTTCTGTAGACCCATTTACATCTGATAAGTTTTCTTCCTTTTGGAAGAGGAACAAGATCCCAAGTATCGTTCGCCATTAAGGAACGATATTCTTCATCCATAGCTGCATCCCAATCTGGATTTCCTAAAGCTTCTGCAAAAGTTTCTGAATCATGATTCTCGGAAACTTGAGCCAAAAGAGAAGAGACTCGCTGAAATTGAGAACGTGTTCGACGTTGATCTCTAGGATCACCAGCAAGATCACCAGCTGCTTCACATGTTGAACGGACCCATAGAGGAAGTATTGGTGCTGGTGCAATTGGAGGAACATGAGCAGGCGGAGGTGGATTTTCATCCTCACTGTCATCATCAGAAACTGGAGTTGGAAACCTGTCAAGGAAGCTGGAAGAGGAAGAAGAAGGCACATTCGCCAAATCAGGCTCGCAGGCCAAAGATGGCACACCCGCCAAGTTAGGCTCGCAAGCTAAGAGATTTTCATCAAATTTAACATCTCTTCTAATGATTATATCATGAGAATGTGGCTAAAGAAGTCTGTAACCTTTTACATCTTCAGAATATCCAACAAATATGCACTTTTCACTTTTAGGCTGCAATGCTTTCCGTTTTCATCCGGAATGTGAGCCCATGCTTCACAACCAAACACACGAAAGTGACTTACATCAGGTTTAATTTTACTCCATGCTTCTTCCAGTGATATATCCTGTAAAACTTTAGTGGGTGTGAGATTTACTATGTAATTTGCACAATTTATGGCCTCAGCCCAATATTGAAGACTTAGTCCCTTAGATTGGATCATACAATTAGCCATTTCTTTTAAAGTGCGGTTCTTCCTTTCAGCTACACAATTTTGCTGTGGTGTATATGGAACAGTGCGCTGTTGTTGGATTCCTTGTTCAGTGCAAAAAGTAGTGAACTTGTTGTTAACAGTGCGCTGTTGTTGGATTCCTTGTTCAGTGCAAAAAGTAGTGAACTTGTTGTTAACATATTCTCCTCCATTGTCAGATCTTAACTTCATAATTTGATGACCAGATTGTTTTTCAACAAGGGCCTTGTAGGCCAAGAACATTTTAAATACTTCGCTCTTAAGTTTTAATAAGTAAATCCAAGTGCGTCTGGAGTAGTCATCAATGAAAGTTAAGAAATATTTGAAACCAGAAAATGAAGCAGATGGAAGAGGGCCACACAAGTCACTATGCACAAGCTCCAAGGGAACCGAGGCGTGCCAAGAGGCACGTTTGTCAAAACTGTCCCGATGATGTTTTCGAGTACACAACCGGAATAAACACCATCCTTGCAAGATACCAATGGAAGACCAGTCACCATATTGTCTTTACATAGTTGTTGCAATGAGCGATAATTTAAGTGACCAAATCGCTCATGCCAAAGTTTGCTCAAGTTATCACTATGAGCAACAAAAACTGAAGGAAAAGGTGATGACCCAAAGTTGTTAAATTTGTACAACCTGGTAATATCATCAACAGTTCCAGTAGCAAGGACATTTTGAGGATTTTTAAAATCCTTGATGACAACTTGGTGAGGTGTAAACATTACAGTTTTAGCTTCACCTGAATGAGTAATTTGATAGACTGATAACAAATTGCAGGAAATTTTTGGAACACATAGTACATCACTGAAATGACCATTCTCTACTGGAACTGT
>LPNX010666736.1:21960-146859 GCA_001517045.1 Pseudotsuga menziesii
GTTGATGACCCCGAATTTCATTGTATTTACCAAACACAGATTCCAACTTGTCCCAAGCAACATCAGGTTCATCAATTCCAGATATGTGGAATCGCAAATCAGTAGAGATTGACATCCAAATCAATCCACGAGCTTCATCACATCTATTTTCCCATTTAATTTTCTTATCATCATCAGTGGGTTCTGTTTCTTTCCCTGAGGTTATCCTGAAAAGTCCCCTACTTCGCAGAACATCCTCCATACGAGATTTCCATGAGAAATAGTTTGAACTTGTAAGTATAATATCACAAGGGGCGGCCATATTGTAAAATAATGGCTGAAAGAACAGAAACTAACTGTCTGGATGCAAGGAGCTCGAAAAAATATGCGGTTTTAAAAAAAACGGCACTTAAAACGGATTCCAGATGATGAAGTTATGCTTGACCAAGGAAAAAGTTGAAGATGTCCTCAATAATGACGTGGCGGATATTAACTTGACCAACTAAAAAAAAGAAGCCCCCTCTTCCCAAGATCAACCTTTGACAATCACTTTTACAATAAAGTTGCTTTTGAAGTGAATCACTTTTATAGAATAAGTGATGTTCACTTTTACAATAAAGTTGCTTTTGAAGTGAATCACTTTTATAGAATAAGTGATGTTCACTTTTACAATAATGACTTTTAAATAGTGCGGTAATAAATTAAAAGACTTAAGTGACTCACTTTTATTTTATTTTATTAATGTGAGATGCACTTTTATAATAAAGTAACTTGAAAATAGAAATTACATGCACTGAAAAGTAGCTTGATAAGATTTGAACTCAAGACTTATCAAGGTGTAAAGCAACTTTGGACCAAGTGAGCTAAGTTTAAAAGGTACGTAAAAATATGGAAAGAGGAAGAGGGCCTTTTTTTTTTTTTCCAACTCTTCTCTCTCGTTTTCCGTGCTTGCTTTTTTTTCCTACAAATCACAAAAAAAACGAAAAACAAAAACAAAAAAACTTTTTCCACACAATGGGGTTAGATCTTGGTTGGCTTACCTAGAAATTCTACGTTTTCAAGTTTTCTCGCTGTTTCTGATTTGCCGTGATCGCACAAGGTGCACGGCAAAGAGCATACGTAGCCGAGAAGACAAGAAAAAAAACTTTCCCTCACTGTTTCTGATTCGCCGCAACACGCAAGGTGCACAGCAAAGAGCATACGCAGCCAAGGAAGGGAACATTCCGAGACTAAAACAAAAAAATCTAATAATAATACTGATAAAATATGAGAGATTTAAAAAAAACAAAACCGTCACTGTAACATTATACCTTCAGATTTGCCGAAATGGGTGTTTCTGGAGCAAACGGAAATGGTTTTTGGTGAAACGAAAACTGTTTCCAAATGGAAATGGCGCTCCGAACACAATGGAACAGCTCCCATAGGCCACAAATTCACAGAAAATCTAGAACCAGAAACCCTTAAAAAAATTTCGGCAACACCGGTTCCAGATCTTTATCAAAACCGAAAGCGACTCTTCATAAAAGCTCTGATACCATGTTAGGGTACACAGGGTACTCCCAAAGGACTGAACACCAAGAATAGCCGCTTCACACAAACAGATCACAGATCAATACACCAATGTTTGTCACGTGGTTAAAACCCTCGAGAGGGAAACAGTCCACGGCCCCGGCCAAATAGCTACTCAGAGCAATTTATTATGCAAAAGAAAGAAAGTTACATGAGCTTCTCATAATCGATCAACTAGCTAAGGACCCTCTATGCTCTTTAAATAGAGATCATAGACCAATCGGGTGTTAAGCCATGGATCAATGGTAGGTATGACCTAAGAGAAGTTGAACCATCGGATCACTCTATGTCTAGAACATATCGTGACCATCGGATTAGAATATTTACAAATGCATACTAATGAAACACACTTTTACCTAACGGATATATTACACAAGTTGATCTTAACTAACTCCTAAGTGTCTAAATATCTTAACATTGGTCCATGGCCATAACATGATTGACCACACATTGTGCACACATGTGGATTGCTATGGGTCACATGGGATGTCGGTATATCCCCACCAATAGATGGTCCTCTACCACTGAAAGTTAGTGGTTGTACCCCACTAGAGGAACATGTCCCTGCCTGGTCAATAGTTGTGGTGTGCCAAGAAATCATCTCAGCTAGCGTAAGAAATTCCTCATGTGTCTGGGTGACCATATCATGTGTAGGAGGGATGTCTTGCCTCGGTAGCTGGGCACAGGGTGGAGGTATCTATCGATTGGCATCTCTGTCCCAAGCATTGGGTCGGTTTTGGGGAATTCCCCTACCAGCACCCTGGAACCCCAACATGTCAAAATAATTGACATGTTTTCCCATCACAAACTCTGCATAAAGTTTATGGAGGAAGTATAGTGGTACTTCTATGTTATTTTGCGGGGAAATATAAAAAACCATGTACCATCTATCCATCCAATGGTCTCTAATGGGTTGACAGATGCACCACTCAATCGAAATATGTGGTATGTTGCTCTCTAGAATGTCATCCGTCCCAAACACTCTAAATAGTGTATATATATGTTCTTTTGTTATTTTGATCTTCTTAATCTTGTTGTAGCTCAAACCATCATCATATTCTTTTCTTTTTCTCTCCATGTAGGATGCTATGCTATACAAAACATCATTTTATTAGTTGATTGTATCCACTATAGTCAGCGATGACACTGACAAGGAGAGACGAAGTTCATCTCCACCCATCAAGGCAGAACCAATCTCTCTCGGATGACCAATAACTCTCAAAATATCTGCATTGTGGTCCATAGTAGCCATTGCAATCATAAATACAAATAAAATATCATTAGAAAAATAAACACATGGTATAATGACATCTCTAAGCAATGAAAAGTGTAAAACTAATGTACGAAAAATAACAACATAAACTATTTATAATTTTAATTTTAAAATTGATCTTGAATTTTTCAATGAAGAATAAACATTTAACATTTTTTCATTTTAAATTTATGTCGTAAATTTGTATTAATTCCAATTTCCATATGCATGTACATAAAATGTCATTTGGGCATATGTTGATTGGGAAGCTCCTCTAGCTTAATTTTAAGGCTTGGATTATGATTTCATTGAAATTGTGAGGTGCTGACTAATTCCCTTGCAGGACCAACTCCCATATTGTGGGTAGAGGCAAGGGATAGACCCTAGAAGAGGTGGTAGAAGGTGTTATTGATGAATAAAATCCCAATATATGCAAGGATTTTGATCAAAATGTAATGATTTGTTGTAGCATGATTTTTTTGGACTCCAAAGTCCATTTAGCATCTTTGTTTATATGTAATTTGGGCCATGTATGGATTCCACTTGATGTTATTTTAGTTGTATGCACTCTTTCTATATACCAATGAGAGGCTTTGCATAATTGTGTATAGTGGATTTTATGGTTGCAAGGTTTCCACTGGATTCTATCATGTATGATAGTATGTGATTGGCATGTAATCAAACACGTCAACCTCCTTATGTATCTTGATGTTCGTAGAGCCTATTGTTGAAATCTGTTGTCTTGACCTTAACCAAAATGTACCCTTCAGTCAAGGGGAAATATTTGTTAAGCATGAGAAGTTTCTATACCTTATTTTAACACTTGGATTAGGAAGTTTCATCAAAACTATAAGGTGTTTATTAATGTTCTTGGATGACCAACTTTGATATTTCGGATAGAGCCAAGGGATTTACCATGTTTGTTTATGTATTTTAGGGAAGATATGAATTCTACTTGAAATATTTTTTAGTTGTAGGCAACCTTGCAATATACTTGACAAACTTTGCATATTTGTGAATTTTGGTTTGGATTCACAAGGATGCTTGTGAATATACATATGAAAATAGTGAAATTGATTGGTTTTTTATGAGTAAATTGGGATTTTGGTTTACATTGGGCATGTAGATTTCTTATGCAAACTTGCAAAATACTTGACAAACTTTGCATATTTGTGAATTTTGGTATGGATTCACAAGGATGCTTGTGAATATACATATGCAAATAGTGAAATTGATTTTGTTTTATGAGTAAATTGGGGTTTTGGTTTCCATTGGGCATGTAAACTTCTTATGCAACCTTGCAATATACTTGAGAAACTTTGCATATTTTTTAATTTTGGTTTGGATTCACAAGGATGCTTGTGAATATACATATGCAAATAGTCAAAATGATTTGGTTTTTATGAGTAAATTGGGGTTTTGGTTTCCATTAGGCATGTGAATTTCTTTATGGGCATATTAATTAAAAAAAATTGGTTTCAATTCATATTAGGGCATAGAAATTATTGAAAATAGGGAAATTAGCATGAGAGGATTTGGAGTAAATACCTCACAAGGAAGAGATTGATCCCCAAGGTGGAGTTTGTTGGCCTTTTATCACCCAAAATGCGTTCACCCTATCTCGTTTTGCTTCGCACGAACACGTTGATGAGCGTGGTTGTGGAGAAAATGACGGGCTCGGCCTATTTTAAGCATAAAACAAGTTTTATGTAACACAAGTGCATTTTTGTACAATATAACACGTGCACATTTTTGTACACTATAATGCATACACGTTGTACTTAACTATCCTAATTGGCAAGCATGTTGGCATGTGTTGGGACTAGGCTTGGTAGGGTCGGCATTGCCTGAGATGATTTATGTTTTATGGATCTTGAATGATTGGCTTTACTCTACCTTTGCATCTCAAAGGTCCCTCAACTTTGTGCACTCACCCATATATATATGTATGTATGTATGTATGTGGATCATATTTCTCATCATGCATGCATCAATAAAATAAAATACATATATCACTTATTTGGAGTTCAACACTTCGATTTCTCCTCACACCTCAACAAGGATTCAACTATCTCTTCCACTGGAGTAGTCCACTCCCTATCAATGCGCCATATATAGGAGGAACATCCCCCAAAATTGTTCAATGCAAATATTTGTAACTAAAGATCCTAGGGTTTGGCTCTCCTTAGAGAAGCCAACCCTCCCTTTCATAATACATAGGTATATCATAATAAATGTAGATGTGTGAATCGAATAAAGTTGAGAGGAGCATCCCTTCATGTGAGAGAATTATCTTTTACCAAAGGAGAACCTTATCTAAGATAGAACCCTGAGTGAACATTTTACCCACTTTTATTAAATATATTTTATAACATAATATATGATTAATTTATCATATATTTGCAATTTACAGCAATCAACTATCTAGATGATAATTATATTTAGTCATTATATTTAGTCATTACATCAACGGCTACTAATATTATCTTTAAAAGCACATTTAATCCTTCTTAAAATTATAATACTTTCATTAGTCATACATTGTTCACAACATCCAAAAGGCTAACAATGACAATTAGTTTTCTCTTTAAAACACTTAAAACACACTGATACCAAGATGACACCCAATCATCATCACTTGAATTCTCAGGGCTTTATTACCCCCTAACTTTTCTCCCCTAATGAATATTGTTGCCCCTCTTTTCAATTGCCTTGCACATTCAGTCCCTACTTTATTTTATTTATTCATCATTTGTAATCTACATCTTACACATGACATCACCATTTTTTAAATGTGCATGGTTCTAATAAAAAAATGCTTCAAATTTTATTGTTTTATTGGTGAAGCCTTTGCCTTGAGCTCCCCATCATAAACTAATCATAAACTAATACATACGTATGTTTACATCACTTATAATGTATTAAACTAATACATACAGATGTTTACATCACTTATAATGTATTACACAATGTATAAAGCTTAATGGTTAAGCATAATGCTTTTATCCGGGGTAGTTATATAACGTTGGAAATAATTTGGTATTGTCTTGCTTGTTCATTATGGTTAATATGATGGATGAAAACAAAATGATTCCATACAATAAGAGGCATTAGTGTGCTCTCTATTGCAACATAGAACATGCAAAAGGTGTAGCTGGACTTCATGGTCTTAAAAACACAAGATATACGTGATGTTATGTAAGGGCTTTGTCCTTTCTATTGCAAAATACTTTGTAATTTTAAAAGATACCATACTTTGTCCTTTTTATTTTATACATGGAAGCTGCGTGTGCGTTTGTTTATTTGTTGTTTAATAAGTAAAAACCATTTTTTCTAAATACATATTTAATCGGTAATCGGTATTGAAATTAGTATATTGAAATTAGTATATAATATTTTGTTTCTTTATGGATTCTAAATATATAATTGGTTTTATTTTAAATTTGATAGTATTGATATAAAATTAAAAATATTGATAAACATTTTTTTAATTTAATCTAAATTTATAATATTTTAATTGTTTTATAGATCTTAAATACATAATCGATTATACAATAAAGTTTTTAATATTGATAAAATCATTCTAAACAAACAAATAAGTAGAAGAAATAATAAAGCTTTAACCAATTGCATTGGTTAAACAAATTGTGAATCAAATCTTAATTTTGATATTAAAAAATAATTCCATGAAACAAGCCATTGTACATATTTAAAAATAAAAAAAACACCAATACAATCAAAACAAGGGTAAGGTAAGGGGAATTCCATATCTATATTTTAATTTCAAATTCTTTATAGATTAAGACTTATAAATTCATTCAAATTATTTGAGTATGAGAAAGATAAAGTAAAATTCAAAATTATATATATATATTTTTAATTTTTTAATATTAAATAAAATAAAAATTATATAAAAATAAAGAATTTCAAATTCTCTGAGTTTAGATTAAGACCTATAAATTCAAATTCAAATTATTTGAGTATTGAGAAAGATAAAGTAAAACTCAAAATTATATATATATTTAATTTTTTTAATATTAGATAAAATAAAAATAAAGAATTAATATAGATTCAGGATATTATCCTTTGTTAAGTTTATATATGTGTTATATTTTATAATTTTTTAAACCAAAATTAAATCATTAGTCTTTTCGTATTAATTTGTTATGATTTTATTTTTAGTTTAACATAAAATATAATATTTAGTTTACATATTATAGCGTGCAAATAATATTCAATCAATGTACTTGTTTTTCACTTAATTTGGAAACGGTTAACCAGAGTAAAACCGATTTAAATTCTGGAACTTCTTTTGAAAACCGTCAACAGTGACTATTGTCTTTTAAGATATATATATATGTTAATGTTAATATAATATTGTCTTTTTCTTATATATATATCACATAATACATAAAATAATAACGTTTGAAAACGGTCAACATGAACCTGTATTAAACTGTAACCTTAACTTTCATACCGTATCTAGTACTCGTTAATTTCTCTACTTATCATCAAATCCTCTTTATAAGGAGTACCTTATCAACCGATTCTTATTTATTATTATGTTCTCGATAGAGAATATATATGAATCGGTTAGGTCAATTAATTCGAAAGGCATATTTAAATTTTTTAGTTTTCAAATGTTGTTAATATAGTTTGATTAATTTTAATTGTTTGAATTATTAAAATTTTGATTTAACTTAATTTCTATTGGTCTTTTGCAGGTGACGTTTGCTTGGTTCTTTGTGCCCCAAGACCCGGCGGCGTGATAACGTAAGCAGTGGCATCGGAAAATGCTTAGGTTGAGTTAATGGTATTCACAGTGGCAGTTGGTTTGATTAATACAAAATAGTTCACTCTGACAACCTTGAAGCTGTACACTTGCAGTAGCCGTGTGGCTATATGCATGGATTTCATGTGTGGCCTTTGCATGCAGCTCATGCACAGATTTGAAATGACAAACGGAGGCAGGTTTCTATGTTTGATCCTTATTCTGTCTAGTTTTTAACATTGGTTTTATTCATTATTTTAAATGAATTCTTACTATAGACTTAGTAAATTAATCTTGTTAACCCCGTCAAGCAATTCCAAAATATAGATACAAACTCGATCAACAAGTAGCCATAATTGAGAGCTTACCATGGGCCTTCCCGTCGTGGATCACATTGAGGAAGAAAGAGAAGAAAGGGAAAGAATAAACGACAAGGATGGTAGCTTTTGTCATGAGATCATTATGCTTCATATTACGAATCATGTGGTGAAGCCCAACATTGAAGTCATTAACCAAAATAAAGATCAGTCAAATTGGTTTAATATTTTATGGATTCTATTATAATTCTCCATGTTATTATATATTCTCTTTAATGGAAATTGCACAGTTTGACTACGGTCTACAAACAATCAAAACCACTGTGTCAAGACTCTGCTGATTCGATTGCAACGCCGCCCACAACACACTTGAAGTCACGTGCATATCAACTGCCATGCAGGAACCACCTCTACTGTTTGTGGCACACAATCTTCATTTTCTTTTTCTGTTCCGCTGGCTTCATTGTTTGGTTGCTTGCTTTTACCAGTTGCTTGCTTGCTTACTCGCACGATGTTACTGGAATTACAGTGAGTAAAGAAGTCAGTCACTTTGTTTATTGGCACGATGGAAGAAGCCACCCGGTTTCTACAGCAGCTTTGATAGGCGTCCAGTTTGGCCTTGCATAGTCCAGGGAAATTGTAAGTGGATGCATGAAATAGAGAAGAATAATGAGAAATTGGGTTGGAAAATAATATATTTTATATTTTAACTCAGTTAAAACTCATTTTCATGCCAATTCAAATGAATAAACAATATATTCTTCAAGAGTGCTTAAGCCATAAATATTAATTAGATCATCTCCTCTTTCCTGATTTATTCTCTGGACATTGTCCCAGCTTCAATAGAATACCCAATTACCCAATTTGTATTCTATTTTCTGTACTAAACGAATAAATTATCTAACTGAAATTGGAATTTCAAACAATGTGTTATATCAAATTTAAGGGATGGAATTTCATGAAGACTCTGATTCTGTGTGGAAAAACTATATACAAATGAATAAATAAATCACTAAAAAGTTGACTTCAGATATCCTTGGGTAAAATCTGTAGCTGTTGTCTTCCTAGATTATGAATCCATGGAGGATATAAGCTGCTTTGTGTCATCTGAATGTTGGTCTATGGAGGCTTTGCCTGTGGGTGTTAGGTTACCAAAGGGGGGTTTGCATCTAGGTGATGGTATAAGGGGTGTCATAGATTACCCAATTGAAATCTGTGTCAAGGCTTTAAAGCTGGTTAATACACTTAGGGGTACTTCCCCTCAACTTTTGAATTACCTGTGTCACCAGGTGATGGGTCACTAGAGGGAGATATAGACTCTCGGCCTTCTTCCCAACCTGAAAGCGTTGTGTCTAGGTAATAACAACATTGAAGTTACGCTAATTGATTCCTTCTGCGCTATGCGGTTGTAAGTCGTTAACCCATCTTTCCATCTTGGATAGTCGACTGGAGCGGAACATCACCCATCCTTTAGTCTCACTAAAACGCATTCTAACAACCTATTCATGGGCTCTTTATATATATATCACCTTGATATTTCGAGCAATGGATCTATGCCTTCTTCCCTTGGACAAATGCAGAACGTGTATAGCTTCTGAGTGGTGTTATGAGAGTTGGTAAGCGGAAAACCCCTCTGGTGGAAGAGGAGGATCGCGAATTTGTGCATCTGACTGCGAGGATGAGGAAGGAAGGGAAAACGGAAGAAATGATTGATGAGATATGAGACTTAGCAGTGATTATAATCAGATGAAGGATTAAATAATGGATATGATCCAGATTGCTTAGCTTTGCACTGTCTAATCCGAATCTCAAGCCGTATGTGAAGTACCCCTAGGTGTATTAACCAGCTCAATCCTAGACACAGAGTTTAGCAGGGTAATTTGCAACACACTCTATACTTAAACCTGAAGACTACTTAAAAGATAAAGATAATTGTTTCCCAAGCTAATACGATTGTATTACTTTTTTTTAGTTAATCGTTTCGAGCAGCTTACTGGGAGGAATTTCTAGTTTCTGAATTTCAAGTTCTCTTGACAAACTTCTGTTGTAGTGTACATTATCTTGATTTTCTTTTCCACCCCAGTCTTTGTTCTTTCAGTACCCTTGGTGCTTCCCAGTTGAGAAAGTAATGAAGACATTGCCAGTTTTAAATTCACTTCCATTTTGTTCCTCATCATGGAATGGAGCAATGTTATTCTTATCCTCATCCAGAGTGTTAATCTATGTGTGTGCCTCATGCAGGATATTGGCTTTGAGTGTATTAGTAGGCTGGTTCTCCTCTCTCTCTGGTTCTGGATTTGTCAATCCAGTGTTGTTCTTATCAATGTCCATATTGTTACTCTGTGTCTCCTGCAGAAAATTAGAGTCCAGTGTCTCAGTAGGGTACTTGCTTTTCTTTGCTTCCTTCTCTGTAACACCAATACTGTGCTCCTCTTTTAATAATGAGCCAACCTGTAAAATGGAAACCACCTTTGAAGTCTGAATGTGTATGTTAAACAAAATATAGCACTTTTTTTTTTTTTGGTTGGGAGTACACTTTTAACCAGTTATCAGCCTTCACGACTCTCTAATCCTTGGTAATGAGCTTATAATTTTCTTGTTATGAGCAGTGAAGAATATCGACAAAACCTGAGGTGGGGTTTGGCTGGGGTGGGGTTGCGGCTGGGATGGAGAGGTTTTAATAAACTTGTTTGAGCAATTACGAACTAAATTGTTTTTCTAGGAAAGGTACCACCTAAAGGCTAAATAATTGACATTGTACAGGAAATGGCTCTTAATTTGTTGAAAAACAGAAACCAACCATGATCCAAGGTCATTTCCGCCTATATAGCATTATGCAAAGAATTGCCACAAAATTACCAATTCCACAGTAACTCTGAAAATCACGGTTATTGTAACTTCTCATGAAGTTTCCGAGAAATTTTATTATATATTAGATTCTTTGTTTCACAAAAACATTACACTAAAACAAAAATGTTTCACAAATTCAAACCCCTATACAGGGATGCAACTATTCAAGCTTTGATCGGGAAGTTGGACTCACCATTGCTAACATGTAGCATGGCAACACTATCATGTAATTTACTATTTTATGTAGCTTTGTATTTTAGAAAACGACAAGCATTTAAGTGCACAGCTGAAACAAAAAATCCCAATGATAATGGAAAACCATTGCCAACTTCTCAGACAGGTCCTTCGATTAGCACTGCCAATACAGAGAGCATTCCAACTACTCCCAGGCTAGAGGATTAATTAAGAATATCATCCGAGTTGTTGAAATTCACATTCAATGAGCTGAAATCTGCCACCAGGAACTTTAGACCAGAGAGTGTTCTAGGTGGAGGTGGGTTCGGCTATGTTTTCAAATGCTGGATAGAAGAGAATGGTACTGCCACTGTCAAGCCGGGCACCGGCCTCACTATTATTGTCAAGACACTTCAATTTTGTTTCATACACTTCAGGTTTGTTTGATATGCAGGCTGCTGTTTTTTTGTTCTCCTTCTTGATATTTGCAATATAGGGTTGTTTTCCCTAAGTTTGTTTTCAGGTTCCTATTGCTTTGCATCGAAATTGGGTGATGAGATTTCATCTTGGCCGAGGATTTGGATTTTTAAGAAGCTTGAATGCACTATTTTGAGGGCCAACTATGTGAGCCAGTCCAACAATGTTGATTTTAGGATTTTTAGTAGGATTGTCTGTGAGATTTTTTTGTATCTTGATGACCTAAATGTTGTGGGTAGTTTTTCTGCCTATGCATAGAAACCTTAGACAACTTTGATAGTAGAATCAATGTAGAATATCAGCAAGGAATCTGAATGTTGGGAAGAAAATAATTGTTGGCATGTGCCAAACCTATTTACATTATTGAAGTTTAAATAAAACCTAATATATATATATATAACAAACATTTTTGTTTATTTGTTGTTGATCATGAAAGGATTAGATACAATTAAGGATGCTAATCTTTATGAAACTTTCAAGTTAATGTGCAACAACATGTAACAATGTCGAGAACATTGCCACCACGTAGCTCTTGTTATTATTATTACTTGCAAGCATGGAATATTGTAATCTCACAGTTTTGAAAACTACGAAACATATACACAATTTTTAACTATATGGTTTTTGGACTAAATTTATTGGTTGCCTTAAGTTTGACTACTCCATCTTCTTATCGTGGATTTCCTTTTCATTGTCCTACCTTTGACACCAAGATTGACATCGTTCTCCGACATCCTGGGCTTTGCAGTGAGCGTTCAATACTCAACCTCCTGCTGCTGCCGCATTAAATGGCCTGCAGCAGGCTGAGTATTATTCTCCTCTGCAGTGAAGGTTAAGGTTAACAGACTGACATAGTTTTGACTACTCTCAAATCCTGGGATTTGCGATTAAGGTTATCGTGGCAGAACTTCAAACACATCCAACAATCATCCAGGCATGCAACCATCCATCTGCCAGATGTGCATGCTTATAGTTGCTCTGCAGGTTAAGGTTAGCAGATTGACATCGTTCTGACTGCTTTCAATTCCTGGGATTTGCAATTAAGGTTATCGTGGTAGAACTTCAAACACATCCAACAATCATCCATCTACCAGATGTGCATGCTTATAGTTGCGCATGTCCGCTTTCATCCAGACCTGTTATAGCTGGAGAACAACGTAGCTGAGCTTGGCGCCATGTTTATGAGAGTGAATAGCTTCATTCATAGTGGGGAAGAGGTGTTAGCTTCAGTCCATCAACTGAGTAGTGAAGTTCTTGTGTTTGTTTGAGTTTTTCAACTATATGTACCTTCTTTCTGGTGGATAGAATTTCTATTTTGGTAAAGCCAAAATGGCTCAGGAGCTGTTCCAACTGGAAATTTCATCTTCAACCATTATTTTTCCCAAAATTTGCTTTGTAATTCTATTCAATTTTATTGTTATAGATTTCTAATGTTCGATTGTTTGCAATTTTTCGCTCAAGCTGGTTTTGATTTCCCCTCACAGACTTGCAGGAGTTTGAAATAACAAGAGGTTTGTATATTTTCCCATGTTGTGACTCTTCCGCAGGCCCCGCATCCTCAGTCTCGTATTGGAACTCCCATTAAGTGGCACAGAGACACAGGTACAACGAATGAGGGCAGAATATTAACATCTCATAGCTGAGTGAAGCAGATTATTCAATGTTGTAGATCCATGACAACGAGGAAAAGAGCACAACGTGCAATGCAGAACATAGACTAATTTCTAGCGAGAACAGAAGGCAAAGTGTCATCCTGCATTGGAATTAGCTACATCACACCCATTTCCATTTCTAGATGAAGCAACCCTGTGCAGGAGATGATGATGGAACAGAGGCTTGATATAGCAGGACACTGTTAGAAAATAGGACTGTAGAGCAATAATAGATAATAGTTAAATCAATAAACAAGATGCAAAACACATTAAAACATTATAGAAAGACAGATATAATGTGGTTCACCCAAACTATGGGCTACGTCCATAAAGAAATTGCCAGTCCTTTTATTACAGTCCAGTTATTACAGTCCAGAAAGATAAAGGGATACACCCTGCAGCAAAACCGCTGCACTTCCTCTTCATGCTCTCACACTCTCTCTTCCAATACAATACAATACCATACTCAGTCGTTTTACAATGCTTTCTTTATAGGGGAAATACAATGGGAAAATTCTAGGGTTAACCCAATACCATGGGGGAAATACAATAGGAAAATTCTAGGGTTAACCCAATACCATGGGTCAGCAATACTATTGGCCAACACACATCCCAAAAAAATTTCTCGGGGGCCATTTCTCACGGGCGCTGCCCTCAAACCCCCTTTTTCTGGGCGCTGCCCCGGACCCCAAGGCAAGGGAAATGAGTGTACAATACACCTGGGTTAGAAACACGACTGAATAATATCTCTAGATCTGGAAGATTAGGCTCCACAACCACTAAGAGACAATGATTCCTCCATCTCTGAACATCAACAGACTAATGCTCATCCATATCTGATTTCAACGGACACCATCAATAACAGAAACAAAAATTCCTATCAAACCCCAAAGTTGCAGATGTACCTCAATTCCTCGAAAGGTACGTGCTTTCTCTATCCCCTTTCTGCCAATATGAATGATTTGTTAACTATTGGCTTTCTTGCAAAAAATGTTTACTGATCTCTAGCTACCAACCCACCCATTGTATTGAAGCTAAAATATGAGTCTGAACTTGAACACGAAAGCTAATTTCCGTAGCTATGTATCCTTTCAATTTCAATCTCTGCATCTCAAAACTTCAGCTAATTGTTTGGCAATCTTTTCTTTGTCTCTCCAAGCTCTTGACTGTTGATGGACTGTTGATGGAGGGAATCGTTCCTTTCTACATATGCTTCATCCAATCGCTTGGCAATATCTTTTTTCTTTCTGCAAGCTTCTTCCCATTGACGAATGACCCGATCTATTTGCCTCTTTAATTCAACAGTTTTGTTGAGTTCCTTATTTAAAATCATCTTTAAGTGATTGAACGATGTCTCCAAATCTACTTTTTCTTTTTTAGCAGCCATCTTTGTTTGTCTTTCAAATTCAAGCTGCAAAAGAGCCTCCTCAAGGATTTTTTTGTCTTAACTACATAATCTCCTTCCAAGTTTAGAGCTGCATTCATTTCCCTTGCAAATTCATCACTTTTATTGATTCCTTCCGCTTTTTCCACTTCACCTGCCATCCTCATTTTCCTTTCATGTCTAGATTCCCAAAGGGACGTGATTTCCCCTGCCATGCTCATTTTCCCTTCAGGCTCAGGTTCCCAAAGAACCACCATTTGATCCGTCGTCCTCATTTGCCCTTCAGGTTCAGGTTCCCAAATAACTGCCTCAAGATTTTCTGTAGACGCTTCAGAAGAAATAGTTGGCGATATGACTTGAATGACCAATGATTCCCATCTGTAAAGAAATTTCGGACTGCAAAATGATAATTCAAAGTAGAAAACTATGTAATAATGCATACTTACAAATAAAATTTTCAAAAGCGGAGCTTATTGCAGGTATATTTTTAACCTAGGGATAACATGTAAGTTTGACACTTTCCCAATATGAAAGTTTCACCAGCATTCTTCCCAGCTCCTCTTCTATTGGTGTAGCCAGGATAATACGTTATTCTAAAGCGAACTGATCCTTTCAAAACCGGGCCACATTCTTCTGCTTGTTTCACCAACTCCCACTTTTGATATGGGCCAATTCTTTGTGGGTAACATGAATTTCTCCATTTTTCACTCAACAAATTTCTTGCACTCTTGAAGAACATCTTCAAGAGGTGCACCAATTATAACACTTCTCATACAATTGTGGCTACATGCTCTAATTCACACAAAAAAAATCCCATTACTACAAAAAAATATATCTCTAAATTCTGTTGAGAAAAGGAACTATTTAAGGTTTTAAAAAACAAACTTGATAACTTTTTTATCACCTTCCTTTCTGTAGAAACCTACATGAGGGAAGTTGTAGACAATTATGTGGAACCTCATCCTTCTTAATGTATCGTGCTTCTCCATTGTCACTACATCAACAACATGCAGTATAGTTGCTCCAAGTCTCTCCAAAATTGACTGTGTTGTATGGGATGATTCATACAACTGTAGCACCTTCTCTACATCAAGGGCAAGGGAATTAATATAGAGAAAATAAAAAAACAGGATCAACAATAACACTTTTATAGGATAAAAAAAATCAAAGCAAGGTGTACAAGTTTTGGAGAAAATATTTTGGACCTTACTATCAAGAGAAGTGGGAACCATGTTGTCTGTGGAGCCAAATGCATTGGCCAAAGCTAAAGAAAACTAAAAATCCCCCCAACTAGTAGTATCATATGGAGTTGGAGTAGTTCTTGATTCTTCTCTTCAAAAAGGGACTTCCAAATAGAGAGTTGGTCCTGTTAATAGCTGGATATTGCACAACATACTCCATATTTGAATACAATCCCCTTCCATCATAAGTCAATTACATGATACTATTATAGGAAAATTCACCCTGAAGTGTATGAAAGCATGAAAGCTCTCAAATTGGCAATATTCTTAGCGCTCTATAACGTTGTTTCAGGCTCCAATGAAACGCAATATACAACCACGGTAGCCTTATGGCTTGACCCTGATCCTCTCAATCCAATATTATTCGGATACTTCACGTCCCAAAATCGTATGTACTTAATAACATAAAAATGCAGCCCTATGGCCAAATCCCTTAGCCTTACACATTCAATTGCAATTTTAAGATTATTCTTTCCACCCAAGAAGCTTTCGATTAACAAAAGAAATTGTTTGATATTTATATTAGGGTTTTTTAAGAAAATAAACCCTCCTGAAGTATTTGCAGTTCTTATGTCGCTGTAATTTCTTGTATATGATATTTTGACCTACAATTTCACACAATTCCAAATTTAAATATTATTATGGGGTTTCCAACAATATTGGTCGATTTATGGAATGTGTCCATTAGTAATTTTTACAATTCAGAAGGACTACCCCCAATGATACATGCCTCGGTGGATTCCATCCTTTTCAGTTGTCAAACTTTGAAACAAACGGCGAACAATACTCAGCGAGGCGCAGAGCATTCAATTCTACTGCAGCAGGCATGGTAACCCTTGGATTAAAACTATTTAAGATCCAACCATTAGGATTGTGTTGCAGTTGCATTGAATGCTCTGCAACAAGCTGAGTATTGTTCGCCGAAACAAATAGGCTCATTAAACGTTATTCTCAATTAGTTCCTCTCCATTGGCTCTTTCTTCCGTGCTAAAGGAGCCAAACCTTTGAAGTGAGGTTACTTCTTATTATGTTTATATAAATAGAAGAGTCTTGATATTACTTATGCTATTTTAATGTTTTTAAAAAGTTAATTAACTTATTTAAATAATCTTTATACTGAAGTCAGTAATGCATTATATATATGTATGTATGTATATACGTATGTATATATATAAGGGTTAAGGGCTCCGCGGTCAGAAAACAGGGAAAATTAATGTGAGGAGAAGCGAAGGACAGAGAAATTAAAGTTTTATGATCTGAAAGGTCTAAGTTTTAAAGTTCTATGCTCATGATGGTGATTGATGAGATCGATTATGACACAACTACGCCGGAAGGACAAAGACACATTTTTTCACAAGTGGCAAATGCTAATGACGCTGTACAAACTATTCACACACCGGAGAAACTCAGGCACGATATTTTCAACAAAAAAGAGGGTGCAGTGATAACTTCATCAAAAAATGATGAGAATAGGAAAAGAGCTGGAACCAAAGCTAACAAACATGCAACGACATTGATAGTAGGGAAAGACATATCGTTAACAGAAGTACCTGAATACCTATCGCTAGCTTTGGTAGGAAGATTCTGCGGTAAAATAGTTGGCGAAGCCGCTCTCCCTAGGTGGATGGAAGAAAATGGGAGTCCTCTTCTGTGACAGCAACCAATGTTTCACATTTTGTCGAGAGGATGGATTTTGTTCTGGGTCAAAACAGAGGTGGAGAAGTGACTGTTACTTGAAAACAATTGGCAGTGGGGGCCTTTAGGTTTAATCCTAAAGAATTGGAGTGTGGACTTTGATGCTAACAGGGAGCCGCAGAACACACAGAAAATATGGGCTATTGTAACAGGTTTACCCATGATGTTTTGGCAAAAACAAATAATGGAAGCAATAGGAGATAAAATTGGAAAATTTGTAGCCTTAATAGAAGGATGAAATAGAAGGTGGATAGGAGGTGCGCCAAAATTCTCAATGAATTAGACCTGCGCGATGGGCTGTATGAAGAAATTCACATGGAGCTTCATGGGAGCATGTGGTGTCAGAGGTTGGACTACTGGAAAATTCCTTTCTGGTGCTTCTCATGCAGAATGGTTGGTCACTTAGCGAAGGATTTCCCCAAACTAGAGCGAAGGACACAACAGTTCAGAAGCCTGAGGGGGGAAAAGACTGTACATAACAAAGAAAGAAGCGAGATCCTGTCAAAGGGTGGGGAGCAGAAATCAAACCCGACAGAAGATAGCTTCTCTGCGTTCCCAGGTAAGATGGAACTCAATCCTAAAAATCTTACATCTGTCCATACTGAGAATTTAGTAAGCCGTGAACAACCTTCTCCGAGGACATTTGTCCCGTAGGCTAGTAGAGAGGTGGCAACTCCTGTGAAGAGAATCATGTCGAGCCTGGGGCAGACAAAAACAATTGTCGGGCATGTGGGAAATAAGGAGATGACACTGGTTAAAGATTGTAAAGGAATATGTAGTAATGACGGTAGAGAAGGAAAAAAAGTGGCATCCCCTAAAGAGCCCCCTTCGTGGATTAAACATAAGATTTACAACACACGGTCAAAGGTGGCGGCTGATAAAGACCAAGTGTCGACTAGAGGGTTATCATCAGACAAGGTGCCCAAGGTCACTTTCTGCAGGAGATCTGATATTGCAATTGCCAAATCACAAGCTAAGGTGGAGGTGAAGAATGGAAAACAAGAAACAATTGGTAGGGCCCTTAGAGCAAGGCAGGCCCAGGACACGGTGTCCTGATCCTAGTCTTATCTTTCAATGCAAGGGGGTTGGGGAGCTCCCCTAAACTAAAAGCTCTCAGAATAATGATCGACATTCTAAAACCAGTGATCGTTTTCATCCAAGAAATAATGATGGAGGGAGAAAAAACAAAGGAAGTTTTGGAGCCATGGTTGAAGGGTTGGAGTTTTGTCCACATCAGCTCGAAAGGACAATCTGGGGGTTTGTTAACTGCCTAGAATCAGGAGTATGAGGAAATGCTTGAGGAAAGGCATAGCACAGTGCTAAAAACAGTTCTAAATGAGAAATCTACATGGACGACCTTTGCAATGTACAATGTATACAGACCCTATTAAGACCGAAAAGGTTTTTGGGAATCCTTCTTCTCCGCAGAAATGTTGGAGCCAAGGAACGTGATTCTCGGAGGGGACTTGAATCTAACCCTTTCTGAAAAAAGACAACTGGGGAACCTTAGCTCGCCATGATGGTCTGAGTACTTTCTTTGCTAGGCTCTTTGAATCAAAGGAGCTGGTGGACATTCAACCATTAAAGCTAACCCTACATGGAGGAACAACTAAAGCGGGGACCAGGAAATCTCTAAGAAGTTAGATAGATTTTTGCTTTCAGAAAATTTTCTTTCTAGGTCTTTAATAATCAAAACTTGGGTCAAAGTAGGAGATCTGTTGGACCATCTTACAGTTCTCCTACAAATTCAAAACCCAGAAAAAAAACCAGCACCTCTGTTCAAATTTAACCCTACATGGTTGATGGAGGAAGACTACCATAACTTGATAGGCAATTCATGGAGACCATTAGAGGAAAACCCTAATGTCACATACATGAAACAACTCACGGAAAACTTACAAAAAGTCAAGAAAGTGACAAAACCATGGGCTAGGGTTTCCTCAGCGAACCAACAGAAATAACTCAAGGAAGGGGAAAGTTCCTTAAAAGAGATTTACGAGCGGAATAATATGGGGGTCTTCACATAAATAGAGTTAAAAGAGGTGAAGGAAAAATAACTAAAAAGAGAAGAACTGTTATCCAGGAAGGAAGAGCTACAAAGGTTAAAAAGTAGAGCAATTTGGATAAAAGAAGGAGACAATAATACAAAGTTCTTTCACAATTTTGCCAACCATAGAAGGAACCAGAACACAATTGCGACAATAAAGGACATGAATGGAGAAATGGTGAGCTCCTTTAAAGAAAAAAAGGAGGCCGAGGAGAGATTTTTCAAAAAATTATTCAAGGAACCGGAAGGATGCAACATTCAAGAAATTCTGAAGGTCATCAATCTATTTCCAAGATTGATAAGTGAAGAAATGAACAATTCCCTTAAGAAAGAGGTTACAGGAGAAGAGCTGGAGAAAATTGTGTACTCACTCCAGAAAGGAAAAAGCCCAGGTCCAGATGGGATTACCATAGAATTTTTTCAAGGGTTCTATGACCTAGTTAAGGAGGACCTTCTGAAGGCAGTGCAAGAATACCAAAGGGCTGGGAAGGTACTGGGAGCCCTGAAATCCACTTTATTGGCTCTCATCCATAAGAAGCAAAATCCTTCCTCTTTTGAAGAATTCAGGCCAATATCCTGCTGCAATGTGGTTTACAAAATAATTGCAAAGGTTATAGCCCAAAGGCTGAAGCCAATCTTGAGTGAGGTCATAACAAAAGAGTAGTTTGGATTCTTGTTCAATCGACAAATTCATGATGCGGTACCCCTTGCTCAAGAAGCAATGCATACCATTAAGCAGTCTGAAAGCTCAACCTTTGCCTTAAAATTGGATCTCTCCAAAGCATATGATAGGGTGAATTGGACCTTTCTTAGGTTGGTAATGATTAAGATAGGGTTGGATTTGGAGACACTCAACTGGATTATGGGATGCGTACAGTCAGCCTCCTTTGCAGTACTAATCAATGGATCACCTTCAAAATTTTTAGGGAATCAAGTGGCCTCAGACAAGGGTGCCCTCTTTCTCCCTTTCTTTTCCTATTGATAGTTGATGCCTTGAGGAGAATTATTGAACATGCAAAAATAGAAGGCTCTTTTAAAGGTGTTATGGTAACTAACTCAGAAGAATTATCTCATATCTTGTTTGTGGATGATGTGGTAATGATGGGCGAGGGTACTTGGGAAAACATAAAGGAAGTAGAGCAGATGCTGGACCTATACAAGAAAGCCACAGGAATGCACATCAAAGCAGAAAAGTCAATTCTCTCCGAAAATGGGCTACCAGAGGAGGTAAGAAGAAGGATTAGGGATGAACTTCCTTACCAGGGATGATTTTAAGTAACCATACTTATTTAAAAGTGTATAAATGTTGGCGAATATTACCAATTCTTAAAACACCAACTATAAAATGATTGGTGATATTTTTCAAAAAATATTTTAATTTCCAAGGATTTAATATCATTTATATAATAATTTGGCGATTTTTAGGGTGAAAAAATTTTACCCCATTAAAATTGGGCGAAACAGGGCTTCAAAAAATGCAAAATGGAAAATCTTTTTTGGGAGAAAAACATGGAAAAATAGCCCACTGGGCTAAAATTCGCCCCTAAAATTATCCCTGTTCCTTACATTGTAAAGCCTATGGAAGAAGGGTTTAAATACCTAGGGTTCGTTCTCAAACCTGATGCTTACTCCTTTAAAGACTGGATGTGGTTGTATAAAAAAATTGAAGGGAGAATTGGATGCTGGACGTATCAGTTCTTATCTAGGGGAGGTACCCCGGTTCTTCTGAAGGTAGTCCTCCAAAGCATCCCGGTATATTGGGCTACAATTGCTTATATTCCAAAAGGTATCCTTTAGAAATTAAGAAAAAAGTTCTTCTCCCTCTTATGGTCTGCTAATAGACATTCGGAAGGTGTCCCTTTAGCTAGATGGAAAATGCTAGCTAGTCCAAAAGATTTAGGGGGATGGGGCATTAAGAACCCTTTTTTATTTTTTCAATCTTTGGCTTCCAAAACTCCGTGGCGCCTTATCAAGAACCTTGAGACATTATGGGGGAGAGTCTTGACATCCAAATATTTCCCAAATGGGTCCATCCTTGAATGAATAAGGAAACGAGACAAATCCTTCAAAAACGAGTCCATAGGATGGAAGGCACTGGTATTAGCCTTCCCTCGGGTAGGGAATTGGTTGGCATGGTTGGTAGGCAATGGGAGAGAAGTAAGGGTAGGAGAAGACCCCTGGTCAGCAGTAGGGGAGAGATTTAAACTCCCAGAAGGACTAATATTAAAACTAAGAAGCTCAGGGATCTCCACCCTAAACCAAGCATGCCTAATGTCATTACAAAGGGAAACTATTTGAAAGAACTCAAAAGTTTTAGTAATAGAGGAAGGACTTAAAGAGGAATCAGAGGAATATGTTTCACTGCTCAAGTCAATTTTTATTCATCTGGAAGAGGAGAAAGAAGATAAATTGGTGTGGACCAAAAACCCTGTGAATGGGGACTTCTCGGCCAAACTAGGCTACAAGACTTGGGCTTGGGAGCAACATCAGGGAGAGAAGAGGGAACGGTGGAAGAATTTATGGAAGGCAGAAGGGCCATTAAAGGGCAAATTAACCCTATGTTGACTCTCAACAACAAGCTTTTAACTTGGGACAATCTGTGGAAAAGAGGATGGAAGGGCCCAAATCGATGTGCTCTTTGTATTTCAGATGAGGAAACAGTTGCTTATTTGTTTCATTTATGTTCTTATGTAGAATCTGTATGGAAGACAACATGCTCGAAGCTGAAGTATCAAGGGATTCCGGGTACCTCTCTTGAACACAAAGCATATGCATGGTGGACAGATAAATCGGTATGTCAATATAGTGCTCTCCCCTCCCTTTTCTCTTATGGAATTTGGTGGCCAAGAAACATTGTTATATTCAATAATAAGTTGATCCCTCCTGAATTAACATCAACTCTTGTGATTCATTGGCTCAAAGAGCATAGATCCCAAGAGAAAGAGCAAAAGATTAGAGTTCCGATCCCTCTAGAAATAAACAAAGCTATACCATAGGTCTTTTTTGATGGTGCAAGTCAAGGGGATCCTCCTTTGGGAGAACCAGGAAGAGTGCTTTACCTTTCAGCCAATCATAAGATCCAAGCAAAGTATCCTCCCGGTCACTGCACAAATAATAAGGCTGAACTAGTAGCTCTGAACTTGATCCTGAATGTGGCCATCAATAACAACATTTCACAATTACAAGTTTTTGGGGATTCCAAGATGGTGGTTGTCTGGGTGAACAGGAAAATTCAAATCAATGCTCCACACCTACAACAACTACTGAACGCTATCAGAAGGCTGTTAGAATTCTTCACAGGTTTCAGAATTTCTCACATTTGTAGAGAGTTGAATATGGAAGCAGATGGGTTGTCCAAGCAAGCCTTGTTACTAGGAAATCTCAGAGAACTAAAATCTTTCATTGAAAATTTCTTTTTTGACAATGAAGAGGTATAAAGGACACAGGTTCACAGCAATGAATTCATGAGACTCAATTTTTTGTAAAGATGTGGAAGGCATAGCCTAGATATCGAAATTGTTTATATTGATACTCGAAAAGAGGTTTTAGGGACGAGAGGATTTTGGTCCTTATGTAATGAAAAGTTCCTCTGAAACACTTTATCGTCACTCTTTATTTAAAATGACAGATATTTTCCTATTAGAAGATATATATATATATCTAGGGAATATCCAGCTTTTCTACTAACCCTCGTTTATTTATATCTAATTTTCAGTGCTCAAGACTTTCTACTACCAATCAATTTCTGTTTGTAAGAGTTCTTTATAAACAAAAATACTATTTATTTATATATAATTTTAGTTTTTACTACTTTCTCCATCTTTGTTGCTATGATATTCTTTTAATATATACTTTCTCCTTTTTCATTTAAAAAATCAACAATTAGAGTTCCAACTGGATGCAGACCATATTAAATTTAGACTATATATAATTTTAGTTTTTACTACTTTCTCCATCTTTGTTGATATGATATTATTTTAATATATACTTTCTCCTTTTTCATTTAAAGAATCAACAATTACAGTTCCAAGTGGATGCAGACCATATTAAATTTCAGTCTATTCTATTGCTTTATTACAATGGCAAAAGATTTTAAAAAAAAATTAGATAATGAGCTGCCGGTGAAGAGCTTGATAGGTTTTGGCAGGCAAGGGAGAGCACGGGGCGAGCTCTCGTATTTAAAAAAGGACGAGATTTTTTACTCGATTTCCATACCTTTTATAATCCGTTTCCATCAATTTAAGAAGCATTAGATTATAAAAATCCAACTTGTTGTGATGCGTCCAAGATTTTGTTAAAGACAAGATCAATCATAAAGTCAAGTTTCCCGTATGAACTAACAATCTTTTGATAATTAAAAACTGATCGTATAATGCAAGGTAGGTCCTTGTCGTGACACAGGTATTTTAAATTGAAATGACCCACACATTTCTAAGAAAATTATGAAATCTTGAAGCCTGACTTTCGCTGTAATTTCGTAATTCAATTTTGTAGGCGCTCCTATTTTTAGTCAGCTACCTTGCTTTAATGTTGCCCTATATTTTTATATTTAAGTCGCTTACATTTCATTTTCTTCCTATAAAATCATATTTTCATTCCAAATTTTCCCACCTTAGAAAACATAAAGCCTTGTAAATTCATATATTTTTTTATTTAGTGCCTTTCATACCTAATTCACAAATTGACAGATCACAGTACACCAAAAGTCTTTAAATTTTTAATGAAGGCTTAAGTAGTTTTTATATCCAACACAAATAACTAAATGGATTATGGAAGTCCACCAAAAATCATCTTCTAGATATTGGAGAAAACTTCAGATTTTTATATTTTTGTATTGATGTGGAGTATGGTGTTCCGAACGGTAAAGGTTTTATGAAATTTAAATAATATTAAACAAAGTTTTTATTTATAAAAAATAAATTTATTTTTTATATAAAAATAAATTCGTTAATTTAAATATTTATTAGAAAAAAATTGAAATTTATAATTTGATTTTATAAGACGTGGATAAAATGAATGAACAAAAAAATTAGCTTTTTTATTCATTTTTATATTTTTAAGTTAAGATAGAAACTAAATACAATTTTTTTTTTTTTTTTAGGTTTTTAAGTTAAGATACAAATTAAATATAAAACTTTTTCGACACCCTTTTTTTGAGATTTGGATTTATGTTAGAAATTAGTTAATTTAGTAGGGCAGATTAGGATGTAAACAAAAACACTTTTTCTTAGAAAAATAGAAGTTGAATAAGTTTAAATGATATTTAAAAAAGATAATTCTAAAGATAATTTTAAAAAAGTTTAAATGATATTTAAAAAAGATGTGTTTTTTATTTGGTCTTTAATTTTAGGTTTAAATGATATTTAAAAAAAATGATTCTAAATATAAGAAGTTATTGATTCTAATTGTGGTTGGAATCAAGTAAAGAATTATTTGGTTTGATTTAGAGTTTTATTTTTGTGTTTGGAAAATTTGGAAAAAAACATTTATAAATTACTATAATTTTGATGAGAGAAAAGGTTGAACTTATAATAAAAATTTTGAAACCAAGATTATATGTGGATGTACACACTATAATTTAAAAGAAAGTGCTTTTCATCCTCAAAACTTTTAATCTCATAAAAATTAAAAAAAAAAATTTCTGGATTTATATTTTTCAAATCATACTAATTTCCTCTATCCATTATTTTTTATTTATTTATGTATATAAATAAATAAATATTAAAATATGTTTCTCTAATTTAATAACATTTTAACTAACCAAAACTTATATAATTGGAAAATAAAATTAATTGGGTAAATCCAAGAATTATATATATGATTCAATGTAAAATGTTTTTATATTTTTTATGTGATTGATCTCAAATGTATATATTTAATTCTAAAACTTAAATCAAATTAACATTAAAAAACAAATATGGTTTTTTTTAATTTAATAAACTTAAAAATTAAAGTATAGTAATTAAATAATGTATAAAATTAATAACATGTTACAAATTATAAATAGATTTATAAATAAATAATATATAGAAATATAAAATTATTAACATTTATAAATTATTAATTAATGATGATGATAGTTATTAACATTTTTTGACATTAATTTTGATTTTTCTGACTTTTAAAAGCTAAGGAGCCACTTGGTTTTCTTTAGAATTTTTTTCTATGTTCCAAAAGTTTTAAGATGAATATTCCTAAATCACTATAGTTGTGATGACTCAGAAGTTTAGGAAGATGATTATTGTAACAAATATTTTGAAATTGTACTTTAATGTGGGTGTATACATGACACTAGATAAGAAAGTGATTTTTATCTTCAACCCTTTTGGTGTCACAAATATGACAAATTCTCTCTCCATGGTGTTTAGGAATTTTCCAATGCCTTTTTTCATTATGGAGCTTGTGAAAGTTTGTTCTTATTTTAGAAATATTGATTTTCTTCTTTATACTATTTAAAACAAAGATACCTTTTTTTTTATTTTCTAGAAGGGTTAATCACCTCCTTATAGTATCTTAATTTTCTATTATCCTCTAACTTTTTATTAGACATATTCTCAAATTTATATGTAATAACACTTTTAATATTATCATTATTCTGCAAAGTGACCTCTTCCTCGACTCCTTAATGATTTATCCAAGACTTGGCATCTTTATGTCAAACTCGCTTAAGTCGTAGGCAATTTTGACTAGAATTTGAAGCAAGCTTAGGAAACATCTTGTGTTTGATGAAGATTTTATTCTTCTTGTGCATTAGGTACCTAGTCATAGCCATCCTCTCAACCAAGGAGATATTTGTTTATGAGAGGAAGATATGATAGGGTGTATTGCCTTTAATTTTGAGATTATATGTTATAAAGCACTTTTGGATTTTCTCTATCATTCCATGATTCTCTAGAGATGTTGTGGCCCCAAACTTCACATACATATAAGATAACATGCATGATGAGAATATCAAAGAGGAGTTTCTTCCTATCCTAAAAACAATTGTATGTTAATTTACAATTGTTTTCAAGTCCATAGTAAGATTTCCACTCTCCATTAGTCCTTCTCTTAATGATATAGTTCCAGTTAAGCTTATTATGAAGATCGTAGCTAATATATTTGTATGGAGTCACTTCCTCCAAGTTGTTGCTATCATACATGAAATTATCATAAGTGATATTTTCGGATTTGATTTTCATAACCTTTGTTTTGTCAGTGTTAACAATCACACCCACATTGGAACACAAATCTTTGAGAATTTTTTGTTTCTTATCAAGATCATAAGTACTCATTGCCATAAGAACAATATTATTGGTATAGAGAAGAATGATGATGACTATTCTTTCCAAAGTCATGCCAACTATAGATCTACTTATGTGACACCTTTTTCATCACCCATTCACCCATTTTTGACCTGCTTTTTCCTAGCTATGACATCTAATTGCCATATGTATTTCCCTATCCATTCGCATTTATAAAATTAATATGCTAAGCAAGTGTACAAATATTTTATGTTGTTCATTGTTCTAGTTTCCTTTGTTTTTTATGATTTAGACAAGTTTTTGGAATCTGTCTTACTAATTGTGGTTTAGTCCTGCATCATCAGTTGGTTTTTGTAACTTTGTTCCATTCATGCAACATGGTTAAGTTCCTAGAGCACTGGCCAATTCTTGTAGTGCTAACTAGTTCCTATAACATGACTCTATTTCAGTAATCATCATCAACGTTCCTCATATGTCTATGTGTGTAACAAAGAAATCAACACATAGGTATCACAACTCAACATTTTCTAGATGGTGATATGCCCCTCACCATGCACCTAGGTTGTTGAAGATGCACCTAGTCACCTGTTCTTCCATGCACAATTTATGATAATGAGATAAGACACATGATGATCAATTCCATTCCTATGCACTTCGTGCCATAGGAATGGAACGTCTAGCAAATGCGGACTACATCTACAACCTTATGTAGCTCATATCTAATTCCTTTGTTTGTATTTGTTGATTCATGCGACACCTTGCAACTGTAATGAATTATATTTGTACTCTATTTTATTTCTTCCTTGATTCGATGGGTATCCTTTCCTTTTGTAGCGGGTTTGTTGTTATAGATCGATCATTTATATGTGTTCCCATCCTTCTATGTTGAGGGACTTAGGGGATAATTAGAGAGAATAATACGGTTAGAATTGTATTGTGTTAGTCCTTCTTATTAAAGGGATTGTTGTTATAGATCGATCATTTATATGTGTTTCCATCCTTCTATGTTGAGGGACTTAGGGGATAATTAGAGAATAATACGGTTAGAATTGTATTGTGTTAGTCCTTCTTATTAAAGGGAGTACTACGCATATGATTTTCATCCATTAATACTAAAGTGAGTTTCTGCAATGGTGTATTAACCTCTGTGGGAGATTGGATATTATATAGCTCAATAGTCCAACTGGTAAGGGCCTACTAAGACGAGTGTAAGGCTATTGCAATATTTTTGTAGATAATTTAGTTTAGGTTGTTTTGTATGTATCTTTGTGCAATTTCATGTGTATACAAGTTGATTTCTCAGTGTGATTTCTAGTATCATTTGTTAGATATTATAATTCTTCCATTTACATTCAATTTTGTATACAAAGCATTCTTCTATATAATTTGTAATATTTTATCTTTATTATATAAGAAATCTATTCAACAAGTTGTAGAAGCTTGAGCGCAGTAGTTCTCAGTTATCCTTATAGATATTCGAATAGTGATAATATGGTTATTAGGTGAATATGTAATTTGCTTAGAGTATTTAAACAATGTGATTTGCATAACCATCTATTTCTTTCATGTACATAGTCTTTTATAATTGTCTTGTTTAAAGTTTACACAGTGAATTAAATTTCTTAGTTGATTGAATCAATCATTATTGAACACAACAACGCTTGATCATTCAGTGAAAGGTTGTGACCTGAGCCTATGAATGAGATTCAAAATAAGGAACCAATGGTTGGGCGTAGATTAGAATGAGTACTTTATTAGATAGATTCACTTTGATGTAATTTTTTTTTCTACAGTATGTTTAATAAAATTTTGTATGCATATCTACAGGAATAAGACATTGGATATTGAGGGTTCATTTTCTACTCACATAAAATCACATGAACACTAAGAATAGTGAGATATTGTGATTCAGAACTTAATAGAATTTAGTAAATCTTGCAATTGAGTATTAAGCTAAAAACATGTAGTTGAATTGATTTCTTTTGGTTTGATTTCATTTAAATCTGAAGTTGGTTTTAAGTTTAGACCAATATAGGATTGAATACTTTGAAGATTTGTGAGATAATAATATATATAATTGAAACCACATGTGCAATGTCGATAATGAAAGAATGTGGTTCAAAACCCAATAAGCATTAGAGTTCCATGGTCCAGTGAAAAGTTGTAATCCTTGGCGTTAGTTCTTTTTAGCATTTCATAGAGAGGTTAGGATATGATCTAATCCTTCATTTCCTGTTCTTGTTTACAAATTCCTAGATTGATGAATTAATTTCCTGAAATTATGCATCTAATTTAACCAAAAATCTTGTTGTTGTTGTTGGGGAGATGCCAAAGAGAATAGAGAATTAGTGGTTGATTTTTATCTTTTCTTTCATTTTATATTTTTCGTATGTTTTCTTTAATGATGCAAGGAAAGGGAAAATATTCTCATATCAACAGATAGCTTGGTGACAACAAATTCTTAGTAGCATGAGATGTTTGAATACATGATTTGCTTTGGAATTTGTTTTGTGTGATGTGTTAAAGAAATGTAACTTCAGAAGATAGTCTATTGCACTATTATTATTATTACTCGTTTCTAAGATGTTATTCATCCTCTGGAGATGTCATTGATGTAATTGGTAATGTAAAATTCTTGAGGTAAAACCTATGTTGTAATTAGGGTCAACAATACCCAGAAAGTATTTTATAAATGGTGTTTGAATCTCCCTAGGCAAGCCGACCCTGGTTGGAGAGACAAGTTGGCCTTTTTTGGGTCATTAGGTCACTCACTTGATGAGTATAAATAGGTGAGGAACCTCCCTCATTTGGACACACTCAACACTCAAGCAAGTTTGCAAAGAGAGAGAAGGAGTCCATCCAAGAGAGAGGAAGCATCTAGTCTTATTCTTGTGGTCTTACACAGTACTTGAGTCTTCGTTGGATTCTATATCAAGGAATTTTTGCTGGGTTTTCTCCCCCATGAGGGTTTCCCAGGATAAATATTTGTGTTCTCTTTGTGTTATTGTGCTTGTCATTCTTTTAGAGATCCTTTTGTTTTGGCATAAAACCATTAAAACTCTAACATTGCATCAGAGATAACCTGAAATAAGTCAATGTGCAGCAATGTATCTAGCAATTCAACAAGATAGGGCTTTTTATTTCGGGAAATTCCCTCGTTATATCAGTTGAAAAATAAGGACAATCAAAATCACCCTGGGAGGGTGCATCCTTTTGTGGTGACCGATTACAAATCCAAGGTGTTTCATTTTTTCCCTAACACCCTTGCCAATAGAAACTAGTTGGGCATCAAATTTTTCAAAGTTCTGTCCATAGTTTTGGAGAAAGGACCTCACTGCTTAGCTTTCCTTAGGGAGGTGCATATTTTCCTCCAATCATTTTTGTAAGTGACCACATTTGAAAAATGAGGGTTTTCACGTCAAACCCTAAGTCTTCCTGAAGCATGTTCCAAAAGCATTCTTCTTATTGGTAAGTTCTATTTCCTTTATTTCCAATTGAGGTTCTCATTCATTAAAGATGACAAACAATACCATGTTTGATGAAAATATTGACGGAGATGAGAATTTCATAGCATGGAAGTATAGAGCCATGCTCATCCTTGAAGAGCATGACCTAGAAGGCTACATCAAAGAGGAAGTACAAGAACCAAAAGGAGATGAAGCAAAAGAAAAGAACAAGAAGGATATGGTCAAGTCTAAGAGGATACTAGTTGATTCCATCAAGGATCATTTGATCCCTCAAGTATCTTCAAAGAAGACTCAAAAGGAAATGTTCAATGCACTGTCCATTTTATTTGAAGGAAAGAACATCAACAAAATAATTACCTTGAGAAATCAACTCAAGGGTGTAAAGATACAAAAGGCAGAGACTATGTAGTCATACTTCATAAGAGTATCTCAAATCAAAGAACAATTGGAAGTTTGGTGACATGGTGGAAAAAGCACAAATTGTGATGACCATGTTAAATGGTCTTTCAAGGCAGTGGGAATCCTTCATTAGAGGAATATTTTCTAGAATAAAGTTGAAAATTTTTAGTAGATTATGGGGAAAATGTGTTCAAGAAGAAGGAAGGATATCAAACATAGAAGAAAAAATAAATGACAATGAAGAGAAATATTTGGCATCCCATACAAATAAAGGAAATAACAAGAGAAAGGATCATGACCTCTCTCCCAGAAGAACTCAAATATTTCAAAGAAACACAGGGACCAAAAGGGATTTCTCATCCTTTGATTACTTCACCTGTCACAAGATGGGACAAATTGCAAGAAATTGTCCCCTTAAATAAGAACAATTCGTTTTGAGAAACAAGAGGTTTCATGCCCATGCAATTGAAGATGATGACCCTGTTGAAGAGAAGGCCAATGAAGATGAAGAATCCAATGAAGAATATGTCTTAATTTCAGCTCTTACATGTTCTTTCTCACATGAAAGTGACACTTGGCTCATAGATAGTGGTGCCTCCAAACATAAGATAGGTTACAAAGACTATCTCTCATGTCTTATTCAGAAAGACTCGTCGCACAAAGTGAAGCTTAGAGATGATTTTTAGTATCCCATTAAAGGAATGGGAGAATATTCTTATATGTTGGATTCTTGAAAGTCCATGAAGATGAAGGAAGTCTTATATGTCCCAGGTTTTAAAAAGAATCTCCTTTCTATCTCATCCTTGGATAAGAAAGGTTTCATAGTTGCTTTTGTAGATGAAGAATTCCTCATGTGTCCAAAAGGAAAGACAATAGATGATGTAGTTGTGATTGAAATTGAAGAAGGAGGAATCTACAAATCAAAGGGACATTCAGATTCATCCCTAACAGCTAGTACCATTATCACATGTGAGCTATGGCATATAAGACTTGATCATGTAAATTACAAATCATTTCCAATTGTGAGCAAGGTAGTAACAAGTTTACTAGGGATCCATATTGATCGTGAAGGATTTTTCAAGGGATGTTCATAAGGGAATAATACCAAGAAACCATTTCCAAGAAACAACGGTAAAGCGAAAGGGATCTTGGACATTGTTCACTTAGATGCATGTGGTCCAATGTCAGCTACTTCTCTAAGTGGGTATGTTTACTATATTTCCTTTATTGATGATTATCCCTGCAAGACTTGGATTTACTTATTGAAGAGTAAAGGTGAGTTATTTGAAAATTTCAAAGAATTCAAGGCCCTTATAAAGAATCTCTCTGAAAATAAGATCAATATCTTGATATCAGACAATGGAGGAGAATTCAATTCAAATGAATTCAAGGATTTCTATAAATAAGTTAGGATTAAGAGGGAGATCACCACCCCATATAATCCTCAATAGAATGGAGTGGAAAAAAGAAAGAGTATATCGATCATGGAAGAAATAAAATCCATGATCCATGATCAGGATCTACCTATGCACTTATGGGTTGAAGCAACTAGAACCACAATTTATGTGCAAAACAAAATCTCTCACAGTGCTCTTGAGAAAAAGACTCTAGAAGAAATGTTTACCAATTAAAAGACCAAATTCATCCACCTAAAGATATTTGGTTGTCCTGTATACATACATGTTTCCAAGGAGAAAATATCAAAGTTGGACCCTTTATGAAAGAAGGGGATATTTGTTGGATATAGTGAGCAATCAAAAGTTTACAAAGTCTACATTCTAGGTTATCGTAAGAGTTAGATCAACAAAGATGTTACATTTTCTAAGGATGTATATTTTAGCAAGTCCATAAAGATATGGGGAAGATGAGGATAGTGAAGAAGAGAATGAAGCTCATAGAGTTGTATATACCAATAGATTACCAATTCAAAATGTTGAAGAAGAGCATAGAAAAGAAGACCATGACATGGCAGAGCCTCAAATACCTATGGAGTCATGTCATGAGATGATATCACAAAAAGAAAGGCCATATTAGGATCATGAATCATTTAGGAAGCATAAAAATATAGGGTTCCGGAATGAACCCTAAGAGAAAGCAAAAGACCAAGGCCATACTCCAGCTATGTGGCCTTGATGTGCAACCTTGTTGATGAATAACCTACATGTTTTGAAGAAGCAACAAAGAAGAAGGAATGGATGGATTCCATGATCGAAGAATATTAGTCTATCGTAAAGAATGATGTTTGGGATGTGGTGCCAAAATCGAAAGATAAATTGGCAGTCTCCTCGAAGTGGATCTTCAAGACAAATCATTCAACATATGGAATTATTGAAAAATACAAGTCAATATTGGTAAACCGGGGTTCTCATAAGGAAATAGTTGATTATGAAGAGACCTTCCCCCAATAGCAAGATACGCTTCAATAAGATCTATACTTTCCCTAGCATCGAAGATGAGATAGAATTTACACCAGATGGATGTAAAGGCGAATTTCCTGAATGGTGTGATAAAAGGGGAAATGCACATTGAAAAACCACAAGGTTTTGAAACGCATGATATAAATACTCATGTATGCATATTGAATTAATCATTGTATGTTTTGAAGAAATCACCCAAAGAGTTGTATGGAAGGATTGATAGCTTCCTGATGAGTTTGGGATTTACCAAAACTAAACCAGATTCCAGCCTTTACCATAAGGTTGTAAATGAAGGGCTTATGATATTATTGATATATGTGGATGATATATTTTTTACAGGAGAAGAGAATCTCATCAGTGAATGTAGGAATAATCTTGTTGCAAATTTTGAGATGAAAGACCTTCACATGATGCATTATTTCCTAGGTCTCGAAGTATGGCAGTTACCATATGAGATTTTCCTAAATCAAGGAAAATACGTTGTTGATATCCTAAATATATTTGGGATGATGGATTACAAAGAAATGAATACTCTGATGGTGACAAACTTGCTGCTCTTGAATGATGATTCCTCAGAGGTAGTAGATGTTACATTATATAGACATTAATGTATCTGACAAATACAAGACCAAATATATGTTTTGTTGTGAACGCCTTGAGTTAGCACATGGTGAAGCCCCGACATGTTCACTTGCAACAAAACATGTGATGAGTTACCTAAATGTACATTGGATTGTGGTCTCAGATATGTATTGGATAGTGATATAAGATTACATGGTTATACAGATTTAGATTGGGTAGGTAGTGCTAAAGACAAAAAAGAGCACTTCAGGATGTTGTTTCAGCTTGGGATCATGAGTGATCTCATGGATTAGAAGAAATTAAACCAGTGTTTCTCTCAATATGGTAGAGGTTGAATATATTACAGCATGTTCAACCTGTAGCAAATTTGTGTGGCTTCCCAAGTTTTTGACAGGATTATTCAATACCAAGATGGATGCGACTGTTATCTACTAACCAGAGTTGCATCAACATGTGAGAAAACCCATTGTTCCATGAAAAATAAAAGCATATAGAAATCAAGTACCGCTACATCTAGGATGTGGTGCAGAGGGAATCTATACATCTCCAATATGTGGTGCAGAGGAGATATCATATAAAGTTTGAATACTTTTGAGACAAGCTTGGTGCAGTTTGAAAGGACCTCCCTTGAAAGAGGTAGTGATGATGATGATGTTGTTTGTTGTAGAAGTGGTGTGGAATCTTAGTCTAGGATTGGTATGTCATCCTAACAAGACCTGGTTGATCCCAATGGTATTGGTATGTCGGTGATGACAAGGCCTGGTTGATCCTAGGGGGAATGGTATCTCTGAATAGGCTTTGTTTTTTCAAAAGGATTAGTATGTCAAACAAGGCATGTTTGGTCCCTAGGTAGATTGGTATGTCTGACTAGGATTGGTTGGTCCAAAAGGATTAGTAAATTAGACAAGGCCTATTCGATCTACTAGATTACCCACTGTAGTGATTCAGATGATGATGATGTTCCAACATTCTCACATTGATGATGATGATGTTCCAACATTAACATGTCGATGATGTTCTAGCATCTACATGCTGATGATGCAGATGATATTTCAACATTTACAAGTTGATGATGATGTTCCAGCACCAACATGCTGATGACGACGATGCTCCAGTATTCACATACTGATTATGTTCCAGATGATGATGCTCATGTTGATGATGATGATGATGTTCCATGATGATGATGTCCCATGATGATTATGTTCCATGATGATGGTGTTTTGTGATGATGGTGTTCCATGTCGATGATGATGAGGGTGGTCCAGGACTATACTCCATGATTATGTTTCATGTTGATGCTAATGATGATCTATGTTGATGTTGATGTTCCAGACACATGATGTTGTTGTTGTTCCAAAAATTCCTATGACATATAGATTCATCAGTCAGTTTTATAGTTGTTGTTGTTGTTAATGTTGTAGAATACCTTCCTTTTTAAGAGGGAGTGTTAAAGAAATGAAAATTCAGAAGATATTCTATTGTACTATTATTATTATTCCTCCTTTAGAGATGTTATTCCTCCTTAGGAGATGTCATTGATGTACTCGGTCATGTAAAAGTATTGAGGTAGGACCTTGATTGTAAGTTGGGTCAATAGTACCCAAAAAAGTATTTTATAAATGTTGTTTTGAGTCTCCCTATTCAAGTTGGACTTGTTGGGTCATTATGTCACTCACTTGATGAGTATAAATAGGTGAGGTGTCTCCATCATTTGGACACACTCAACAATAAAGCAAGTTCTCTAGAGAGAGGATAAGGAGTCTATCTGAGAGAGAGGAAACAACTAGTCTTATTCTTGGGGTCTTACACTGTACTTGGTTGGATTCTATATCAAGGAAGTTTTATTTGGTTTTCTCCGCCATGATGGTTTCGCAAGATAAAATTGTGTGTCTTTGTACTACTGTTCTTGTCATTCTTTCAGTGATCCTTTTGTTTTTGGCATAAAACCATTAAATTTCTAACATGATATACTTTAGTTTTCTAGTTAATTTCATTTCATTTCTTCAATAAGAGTTTTTGGGAGCTATAAGAAGTCCCTGGTACAAATCCATTTGTGATCAAGATCTCTAGATCAACTAGAAGAACTAAAGATGCTTAAGAAGTTGTTGAATAAAGGAGGAAATGTTATTACAAGGATTGTCTCAAATCGTTTTCCAAACTCCATAATTGTCACTAAACATGAATCTACAATCCAAGAAGTAGTAGAGGAACAAAGGATCTGTGAACATAATCCACGCGAGGAGTATCTAGAGGTATCATTTATGAATATTAAATGATATATTAAATAAAAATAATAAATTATTAATTATTAAAGTGAAGGAATGTAACCTTTCATTATGCATGCTCAAGCTCTATAAAAGGCAAGTTGTATTGTTATATTTCATCATCTTATCAAAATATTTTATCGTCTATTCAATTATGGATTTTGGGTCTTAGTTCTCTGTTATATTTGGTATCAGATTCAATAGCTTTCTTCGACACCTCCACCATCATCATCCTGCGCCCACACCATCCACCATTTATTTTCTTCCTATGCTGCACCATCCTCCTATCCTTTCAACCACTTGTCCCAAATCCTTGCCATCGCATTCATTTCCCATTGCGCTATTGGAAACACATTTAACTCCCAAAAAATGTCAGCGACATATCCCCACGTCCCTTCTTCCACCTACACTATCTCTCTCTCCCTCGCCAACCTACAACTGTGGTTTCCCTATTACGCCCTCCACGCCCTCCATGCCACCACGCTCACACTCTCCCTCCACCACCTTCTCTCCTCTCCCTTCTTCCATCCTCTCTTTGCGAACACCCACCCCTCTTCTCCCTATTCTCTATGCCCAACCCTATCCACTTAAACCCTAACTTTTAATAAAAATTAATATTTAGAAATCCTAATTCAAATTATTAAAAAATATTTAAATATTATATTTATTATATTTACTATTTTTACAATAATTATAGTAATTATTATTACTATAATAATCATAAATTCATCATTTTCCCAAAAGACATTTATCCACCCCACATAAGCCAAAATTGGGTCCAATTATTCACCCCCACATCTGAGAATCATGAAGATAGAGTTAAAATCCCAAATTGAGAAAATAGAAAAGGATGTCCAAGCTTTCAAGGAAATGATCACAAAGAGACAGGAGGCACTTAAGAAAGAAATCAAGGATGAAATCATTCAAGTAATGGAGTAGAAAATAGACGACAAGTTTGACATTATGAGCAAGGAACAATAAATGTTGGACCAAAAATTGACTGAGACCCAGAAAGATATCAAGGTGATATTACAAAATATGCAAAATAGTAAGGACCAAAAACATGAAAAACCTAGTTAGGATATGTTGGCCACTTCATTTCGCAACTCTGAGTCCCCAACACACAACAAAATGAAAGGTACTCAATACTAGTTGTTCATAATGTACCTTCCTAGAGAAAAAATAGAAATGAAGAAATATAATGGAGGATAAGCCAATCCATCGCTTGGTTAAATAAAGCATAAGAGTACTTCAACATATATAACATTACAACAGACGAAGAAAAGGTCAAGTATGCATTAATGCACCTCGAAGTATATGCCTACAATTGGTATATGTGGTGGAAAGGAGACAACTTCTCATACACTTGGAACTTGTTCAAGAATGAATTCCTATAAAGATTTCAAGGAATCACTAAGGATGAATTCTTCTCAAACCTTACTAGGATACAACGAAGGGATTTCATCGAAGAGTTCACACACCAATGGGAATCTCTAGCCACCAGAGTGTTTGGGATATTTGAAAAAAAATGACTAGAGGCCTATTTGGGAGGCCTTAAGCCATATATACAAAAGTAATTAAAAATGCATCACATACCAAATGTCGAGGTGGAAAGACAAAAATCAAAGGAAATCAAAGCCAAATTTGAGAATTTCCAATCAAATAATGGGAATTCATACTTACAAAGAGCATGCATTAAATAATATATACAGATAAAAACAGATACATTCCACCACCTAGAATAGATGATAGAAATATCGTGAAAAATCAACGAATGAAAGAAGGAATATGTCGACGATGTGGAGACAAATGGAATCCTAAATACAAGTGTCACCCAGAGGACAATTCAAAGAAATTATACACTTTTGTGGCAGAGGAGAATAGTGAATTAGAATAATAAGAAGAACTAGAGAGTGAAGAAGAGGCTACCCCAAATATTGCATCTGAAATCGACGACACACCCAAAAATATCCATGGAAACCATGACTTGTATTAGCCAATCACAGACACTCAAGATAAAAGGGCATATAAAAAATGAGAATTTTACAGTACTAGTAGATACTGGAAGCACCCACAATTTCCTCGACATAATGGCTGCAAGGAAACTCAAGTTATTCATGCACCCAGTTCTAGAAATGAAGGTAATGGTCGTGGATGGAAAAAAAATTGAAAAATTTGGAAAATGCCACAAGGTGAAACTTTAGATACAATAATTTAAGCTGGAATGTGAACTCTACACCTTATCACTGTGAGGGGTATATATTGTTATCGGATTCCAATGGTTACAAACATTGGGCACCTACTCATCCAATCACCAATAACACTTCATCAAGTTCTAATGACAGGGACAGAAGTATAAATTGTATGGTTTCCAACCACCTAAGACACAAGCAGTCTCATCTCAGCACATGGAAAAACTCATTCAAAAAGGAGAATCAACTTATGTGATTTGATGTCATTAAATGGAAGGACAAGACATAGAACAAGATGAGTCCCAAGAAGAAGAAATCCAAGTATTACTCTAGAAACAAGAAAAAGTATTTCAAAACATACCCATGTTGTTACCACCAGAAATAAGTATTGAGCACATAATTGAGGTTAAACCATGATCAAATCCTCTCAAGGTTAACCATATAGGTATCCACACCACTACAATACATAAATAAAATTACTATTCCAAGACCTATTGAATTGTGGTGTCATCACAAAGAGAAAAATTCCATATGCATCCCCAGTCGCGTTAGTACGAAAGAATGATGGACCTTTTAGGTCATGCATTGTTTATAGAGGATTAAAGAAAATAACAGTAAAAAATAAGTTCCCAATCCCCTTCATCGATGGCTTGTTGGATGAACTTCATGACACCAATTTTTTTCAAAAATTGACTTAATATCGGGTTACTACCAAATCAGGGTCACATTAGAAGACATCTCAAATACTGCTTTTCAAACTCGTGAAGGGCACTACGAATTCAAGGTAATGTTGTTTGGGTTAACAAATTCCCCTGCCACATTCCAGGAAACTATGAATGAGTTGTTTCATCCATAACTCAAAAAACTTGTATTAGTTTTCCTTGATGACATCCTTGTATACAAAAAAACATGGAAGGAACACTTGAATCCTATGGAACAAGTTCTATCTCTTCTAGAGGAAAACCTGTTCTATGTAAAAAGATTGAAATTCACTTTTGGAAAGCAAGAAGTGGAGTATCTTGGTCATATTATCTCAAAGGAAGGAGTCAAGGTAGACCCAAATAAGATTCAGGAGATTAATGAATGGACCCAACCAAGAAATGTTTTCAAGTTAAGAGTATTTTTAGGTTTAACAGGTTACTATCAAAGGTTCATAAAAAAAATGCTCATTTAATGGTGCCACTAACGAATATTCTTAAAAACAATCCTTTTCAATGGGGTAATGAGGAAGGAAAATGTTTTGAGGCATTGAAGAAATATATGTCTACAAATAATGTCTTGGAAGCACCCAATTTTTCAAAACCATTTGTGATTGAATGTGATGCTTCAGGGTTTAGAATAGGAGTCATCTTAATGCAAAAAGGTCACCCAATCACTTTTGAAAGAAGGAAGTTAAACAAGAGAGAGTACTTGCAGTATACTGATAACAAGGAAATGATTTCTATCATGCATGCATTGAAAAAGTGGCGAAAATACCTATTGGGTAGCACGTTCATGATCCGTATAGATCATAATAGCTTGCAATACTTGTTACAACAAAAAGCACTAACAACTGAACAATAAAAGTGGATATAAAAAAATTCTACATTTGATATGGAAATATTTCACAAAAGGGGAAGGACATCATAGTGGCAGATGTTCTATCAATAAAATATGAAGAAGTAGAAGTCTATGTCATATCAATGGTGGTCCCATAATTTTTGGATGGAATTTGAATAGAATATGCCAAAACTCTAGAGGTTTGCTCTATAATTGATGACATGAATCGGTATCTAAAGTTTGATTGGAAAAATGACCTCTTATGGTACAAGGGATGAATTTACTTAAGTTCCAAATCAATTTTGAAGACCAAAGTGCTTAAGGAGTCATGTGACTGCCCAATTGTAGGACATGTAGGGTTTTTCAAAACCTACTATAATGCAAGGAAATAATTTTTTTTGGAAAGGTATGAATGCCTACATTCAAAAGTATGTTAAAGAATGTGACACTTGTTAGAGAAATAAAACTGACAATATCTTAAGTCCAGGATTACTCCATCCACTACATATCCCCAATCAGAACAGGGAGGAAATTTCAATGGATTTTATTGAAGGGTTACCCATGTCAGATGAAAAGGACAAAATATTAGTAGCAGTAGACATGTTAACCAAATATGCACATTTTATAGGGGTGAAAAAAAACAACCCTGCAAAAGAAACATCTGAAGCCTTTTGTGAAAATGTCTACAAGTTACACAGGTTTCCCAAAATTATCGTAAGTAATAGAGATGCCAAGTTTAAAGGAAATTTTTGGAGAGAGTTTTGAAATGAAATTGGGGCTTCACTTAACATGAGTTCAACTAACCATCCTCAAATAGATGGTCAGACAAAATTCATGATTAACTGCCTAGAAACCTACCTCCACTGCTTTGTAACTGACAAGAAAAATAAGTGGTTCCAATGGCTACATCTTGCAAAATGGTGCTATAATTCTACTTATCATACATCTAAGAAAATGACTCCATTTCAAGATCTCTATGGATATGAAGCCACGAAATGGAAGGATATCATTGCAAACCAAGAAAGGGTTGCATCAGTAAATGTCCATTTAGAAGAAATCCAAAGGGTTGACCAAATACTAAAGGAGAATCTGAATGTCGTCGGAAATAGAATGAGACAACAAGAAAATCAACATCAAACATAACAAGAATTTGAAGTTGGATATTGGGTATTTGTAAGACTACAACCCTATAAGCAGTTATCCCTTAAACAAGGGGGAAATAATAAACTAGCTCTAAGGTTTTATCGTCCATATCAATTCAATAAGAATATTACTCGTGTGGCATATGCATTGGAATTACCAACTATAAGTTGCATCCATAATGTTTTTCATGTTTCATGTTTGAAAAAGGTGATAGGTCAACACTAGAAGGCACAAATAATACTTCCCTTGTTAAATGAAGAAGGACGAATTATTTTCGAACCAGAATCTATCATTTCTACAAAAGAGAAGAGATTGAGAACTCAAGTAATTAAAGAGTATCTTATAAAATGGAAAAATATTCCTGAAGAAGACACATCATGGGAATTAGAAAGGTTTCAACAAATACATCCCTCACTATCATCGCTTTGAGTACAAAGATCCTTTAAAGGGAGTGGTAATGTTAGGAATATTAAATGATATATTTATTAAAAAAAATAAATTATTAATTATTAAAGTGAAGGGATGTAACCCTTCATTATGCATGCTCAAGCCCTATAAAAGGAGAGCTCTCTTGTAACATATTATCATTTTTTCAATAATATTTTATCTTCTATTCAATTATGGATTTCGGGTCCTCGTTCTCTGTTGCATTAAGGAATGTGATGAACAAATATACAAAGAATTTCATGGCATGAAAATCAAAGAAATCCAAGGAGACAAATATTGCATCAAAACTTTGTTTTAAATAGTCATTAGGACACAATACTACACCATCCTTCAACACTTCCTGGAACCATATTCACAAGAGAAGTTGGCCTCTCATAATTCAGTATTCATTGAGGTACACTTTTCATATTTGGGTATCAGTACACTATATATTTGATCATGCAAATGTCTCCATTGGAAGTATTTTGACACCTAAAAGATATTTTTTTTTCAGGGAAAGTATGATAGTGTAAATAAACAAATAAATCAATAAAATAGTAAAGATAAAAAAAATTCCAATTGTGAAAACCAATTTATTGGCACAACTACACATGAGTTTTGTGTAAAAACCAAGCAATTGGCAGGAAAAACTCTCAATAAAGTATATATGTTGGTTCAATTTGTATTATGATTATTCAAAATCATTTATGTTCTATGCTTGTGTCGACTAATGTGAGATTCCTTAAGGGTCACCTTCCGACAAATCTCATCCCATCAACTCCAAAACATCATCTGGGATTGATAATAGAGATGTTTATAAGTACCTTGGGTCATGCATGACTTAATGGTAGGTTATCTTGCTACCAGCAAGGGAATACATATATGTTCCTTGATTGATGGGTTCTATAGGTGTTCAACCCCAACACATTTATTCACACCAACTAGAATATACTTTTTGTACCTTGATTCCCATTGACATTGATGGTGGGTCATCTCGCATTAGTTAACAATTTACATTATTGATCAATAATCCAACGATTTCTTTCTATGTTCGACTCCAAGTAAATCCATTCAAATAGATTGAATTGTACTACTAAGGGTTATATGTGAAGACTATATGGGTTATGGTATCGACAACGACATTATATTTTGATCTTTAGTTCAATATTGAACTTTCAAGGAAAGTAGGACATTGTAAATAAACAAATAAATCAATAAAATAGTAAAGATAAAAAAATTCCAATCGTTAAAACCAATTTATTGGCACAACCGCACATGATTTTTGCTTGAAAACCAAGCAACTGGCACAAAAAATTCTCAATAAAGTATATATCTTGGTTCAATTTGTATTATGTTTATTGAAAATCATTTATGTTATATGCTTGTGTTGGCTAATGTGAGATTCCTTAAGGCTCGCCTTCCGATGAATCTCATCCCATCAACTCCAACACATCGTTTGGGATTGAGATTAGAGATGTTTATAAGTACCTTGGGCATGCATTCCTTAATGGTAGGTTCTCTTGCTATCAACAAGGGAATACATATATGTTCCTTGATTGATGGATTCTATAGGTGTTCAACCCAAACACATTTATGCACACCAACTAGAATATACTTTTTGTACCTTAATGCCCATTGACATTGATGGTGGGTCATCTCGCATTAGTTAACAATTTACATTATTGATCGATAATCCAATTATTTATTTCTATGTTCGAATCCAAGTCCATTTAAATAGATTGAATTATACTACTAAGGGTTATATGTGAATACTATATGAGTTATGGCATCGACAACAACAGTATAATTTGAGCTTTAGTTCAATATTGAAATTTCATTTTTCAGTTTCATTCTAATAATTTTTTTTTTAGAATATGCATTATCAACATCTATTCTCTACAGTATCACTCTTCTATCATCATCAACAACATAAATAATATCATCGCCGTCATTATTTTTGGCAGTAGGAGTGTCTTTTTGTGTCTCTGGTCGCAGTAACTTCACCGTGTTGCAGAAATTCCATAATGTTACTGGAACTCCATAGGGTAAGAGGAAAACATATAGGTATCCATATTTTTGTGAACCAGTACGTTGTTAATGATGTCTGCTTATTTTTATTACCTTATATGTACCTTCGTTTCATATCATTCATCTCAGGAAAGGTTTTAATGACAAGGTAGCTTGCATTGGATATTTTTGTAATGGGGGTATCTAAGAAAAACATAGCTCATGCCATTGAACTTCCACTAAAAGGTGAAATATGGTTTAAAAATAATCTCATCGAGTGCTCTATGTGTTCTCAATTCCTCAAGACAAGACACCGATATGCCAATTGGATGAAAGGGGTACCTCATGCATGGATCAAGGATGAATGGTGTGTTCTCCTGTATGTGTTGTAGAAGTAATTAACATGCAAGGAAAGGTATACATTGACTTTTATCAATCATATTTTTTTTCTCCTACATTTTGAATTTGTCCTTGAATTAAATTTCCGTAATTTATTATGCAAAAACTTGTCCAAGATGACCAAGCAAGTCTAGAAAAACCTTAAAAATCCATAAAATATATTGTGTCATCATGACCTCATTAAAATTTTGAATTAGGACTTGAAGGCTAGAAATGATAATTGGGTCAATTTCCGGAGTAGAAACATGTTCAATTATTTTCCCAAAGACATCATTACAAAATCTCAAGAACCCCAAAATAACCACCTATGTATAATCGAGAAATAGAGGCTCAAAAAATACCAAATTATCCACCTATTCATACTTAGGATATAGAAGAACCCAAAATTTAGTCTATTCATACTTCTGAAGCATAGGTCCGAGAAGCACATTTAGATAATCGTACCCCAAATTGAGCTCCTAAATCTCCATTTTCTAAAGTATTTTTCTCTATTACTAGAAAGTATCAAAGATATACACAAAAGGATATATACCCCTTGTAGCATAAAACCCTACTCCTGGATTACTTACCAAGAGTATGGCATGAAAAACCAAACCCACTGATCCTAAGCCTAACTTGCTTGAGCAAATTCTGGTTGACCTACTTAATGAAGAGGTATACATAAGGGAGATTCTAAAACCTATTGAAAAATAATTTCCCCTCATAAGAAGAAGATGCTTGCACCTTGTAAACTTACCCTTTCTTCTCCATTGAAAAACATTGACTTCAAATATGCTTAGTAATCCGAGTGTGTTATTCCTAAGAATGATCCTCCCAAGTTAGTAACAATTAAGCCAACAGATCCTAATGAAACATAATATATCTTACCTTCAAATCATAGTAATGTTGAATATAACCCTGAGCTCTTTAATCCTCAACAGTTTGACTATCATTCTATTAAGAATGACTTTCTTGATCTTGAAATTGATGATGTGGCATGTATCTCAATTCGCCATCGATCAACACGTATCCTATTCTACTTCTACCATTCCCACTGTCATTTCTTAGTTGAATAAAAATAACCATGATATTAAAATACATTAGGTGGAGATTAAAGAGTATGGCATTTTAGATTGATATGTTAAAGAGAAAAATGAAAAAATCAAGGCACATAGCCATAAGCTTCAAAGAAAAAATGAGAAGTTGGTTGACAAATATAATATGAACTCTTAGAACAACAAGCTTCACAAGTTTGCTAGGAAATGGTGCATAAAGGACAAGAATCATATTTTCCATGTCACAATGTTGAAGAAAATACTAAGGGTTTAAGAGATAGAGCCAAGGGAAATATCAACATTTTGGTTTATGCAGCTCAAGTGTTTTAATACTGTTTTGATCCTATTTTGAATTTTTGGTTTAGTTTTGTAGAGTTATTAGAGGATTCTTGCATGAGGACATGCAAATGAACAGGTGTTGGGGATATTTTGGTCTTCTTATTTGACACCTTTTTCATCACCCATTCACCCATTTTTTACTTGTTTTGCCCAGCTATGAAATCTAATTTCCATATGTTTTACCTTATCCACACAAATTTATGAAGATAATATTCCAAGTAAGTATAAAAAGGTATTATGTTTCTTTTTTTTTCTAATTTCCTTTTTTTGATGATTTAGACAAGGTTTTAGAAGCCATATTACTAATCATGGTTTAGTCCTGCAACATCACTTGGTTTCTGTAGTTTAGCCTCATTTATACAACTGTGTTTCATTCCTGCAACAGGGTTTAGTTCCTGCAGCTCCAACCATCCTGCTGTGCGACTCTATTTCAATGACCACTGTCAACGTTACTCATATGTCCATGTGTCCAACAAAGAAACCATCACATGGGTATCATAGATCGACATTTCTAGATGGTGATGTGTCCCTCACCATGCACCTAGGTTGTTAAAGATGCACCTAATCAGTTGTTCTTCCATGCATAGTCTATGATAATGAGATAAGGCATGAGATGGTCGGTTCCATTCCTATGCACTTTGTAAAATAAGAATGGAACATATAGATGATGTGGAACGCATATACAACCTTCTATAGATCATATTTGATTCCTTTGTTTGTATTTACCGATTCATGAGATACCTTGAAGTTGTTATGAACTATATTTGTACTTTATTTTATTTATTCCTTGAATCAATGGGTATCCCTTCCTTCTGTAGTGTATCTACTATTACAACTTGATCCTTTATATATATGCCCATCCTTTTGTGTTGAGGGACTATGGGGAGAATTAGAGAGAAGAACAATGTTATAATTGTATTGTTTTATTCCTTCTTATTAAACAAAGTACTATGCATATGATTCTGCTATAGTTGTAATTCTAGCTTTCATCCATTAATACCAAAGTGAGTTTCTGCAATGGTGTATTAGCCACTATGAGATATTGGATATTAGATAGCATTATAGTCCAATTAGAAAGGGCCCACTAAGAGGAGTGTAAGGATATTTCTATGTTTTTGTAGATAATTTAGTTTAGTTTGTTTTCTATGTATTTTTGTGCAATTTCATGTGTATACAAGTTAATTTATCAGTGTGATTTCCAGTATCATTTTTTAGCTATTATAACTCTTCCATTTACATTCAATTCTATATACAGAGGATTATTTGATGTCATTCTTAATATTTCATATTTATTATACACTAGATATATTCATAAGTTGTAACAACTTGAGCATGGGAGTTCCTATGCTTTCATCTCAAATTTTACGAACTCCCTGATTGATAATTTAATGTCTAGAAATTATGCATCTAATTTAAGTGACACCAACACAACATGTCTCTTCCAAGAAACACTCTAGCTTGTCGATTTAAATACCAAAAATGGTAGTGAATAGGGGAAATCGTTGATTGACTCCTATATTACAATTAATTTCTTTTGACAAGCCATCACAATTCCTAAACTTTGAAATTACATTCTCATACAATCTTATAGCAACAACTCTCAACTCAAAAGGGACATTTTGTTGTTCTAATATATTCCAAAGGTTAGTTCTAACAACTGTGTCGAAGGATTAGAGAAAGTCAAGAAAGAAACACAAAATAGTAGTTTATTTTTGTGACACTCCTCAACAATGGTCTGAAGAGTAATAAGGTGGTACATAGTTGAGTGATAGCCTTGAAATCTTGCCTGGATTTGTTTTTTGTTTTTTTTTATCTGTCACTTTTTATCCATATGATGATCTTATTTTATAGAATAATTCCATAGAAATTTCACTAAAATAGGGTTAATCATAATGGACCTATACTTATATGGTTTTTTTTTTATCTCCTGGTCACATGGTAGTATGCTTGAGCATTCCTGCACATTGTTAGTATGAAAAAGATGATGGATGTGTATATATGTATCATAATAATAAGAAAATTCTATGTGATGTCTACAACAACATGTGTTATGATCTTTTCATGTCGTAGCATACAAAGGCTTGCGTTTCTCAAAATATATTTGTCCTAGGTTCAACTTGTGCTCATTGTTGAATATCTCATAGAATGTTTGTGACATGTCAATCAAGTGTTTAATGTGGGGTTCATGGTCACTATAATTGTTAATGTTTTGAGCAATAATGGAGATTATTGAACTTTAAAACTTTTATCAATGATGTGTTGATGAACTGCAACAATTAACAATTCAATAACACACAATAATTCATCCACAACACAAGATGTACCCTATGGAAAATACTCATAACAAAGAGGATGAAAACCCCCAACAATTCTTCAGAGTATAATAGATAGATTGCAGAGAATGAATTTTACAACATAAGCAGATTTCCCAATAAGAGAGAATGCAAATCAATATAGAAGAGAGATCCGCTGTAACATCTATCATGAACTTGCCATATGCCTAGCATATTAATAACAAGCCATACCCTAGTGAATGGTTGCATGAGAATTAGCCACACATGCATTACAATTTCGAATTTCCTTTTTGGAATAATAAATCCATATTGCATTGAATCCTCATCATGCACAACTAATGAACCATGCCTTCAATCATGGATATTAACTGATAGTTAACTAACATTGGAGTGAACTCAATCTCTAACTGAATACTGGTGACTTAGCTAACAGGTTAACATAAGTTTCGTAGTGCAATAACTCAAGTGTCGCATGGAACATACTTTCTTAACTGACATGTCATCCTTTGATTAACTTAAGTGTCTTATGTTAGTCTAACTAAAGTTTAAACGCTTTAGTTAAATAGTCCATATTTATTTAATCACATAGTTAAACATTATTAACTGAATCTTGTTGATTGATGAACATTGAGATTTTCTTTACTTAACTGAATGTTGATCATTAATAGTTCCACTGATGTTTTAACTAAAGCACTAATTAAGGAATTAATATTTAACTGAACCTTTGTTCACTTAGTCATCTACATGGGAAATTCGAATTCTCTTTTTTTCATAATCTCTTTATTGCTTATCTATTTATCTTACCGCATGGTCTATGCTTAATCATCTATCATATCATATTATACTCAAAATAATTGTCACACATAATGATGATCATATATATTACTCTGGACCATATAGTCATATGCTAAAGTAATTCACTCTAGAGGTGATCAGTATCTAGAGGAGACTTAATAGCTTTGTCCATCTCGAATGACCATGGTTAGTAATATATCACATAGTATAATCACTTTACCAAGTAAAGTATGCCACCTAAATAAATGAGGATATTTTTAGGACTTGATATTACTCATAAGTCTACTTTCTTGATATTAGTCAAAAGACACACCTTGATATTACTCAAATCTTACCTTCATAACCGAAGGTCCATCTCATAGGGTACCATCTATGAGACTACTTGACTTGATATTACTCACAAGTCTGAATTGATATTACACACAAGCCTACATTCTTGATATTACTCACAAAACTTTAGTACTAGCATCCCACCTCAATACATGAGGATATAGATATATGAATTCATATTTCTCACAAGTACCGACTTGATATAACTCACAAGTCCATAGAATGACTCATGATGTTGTACAATCAACACTCCCTCTTAGGGAGGGAGGAATTCTCTGCTTTACTAGGAATTTCTTGCCATACCAAACTTTATCTTAGAAGTATCTCAACTTTGTCACTGATAGTGGCTTGTCCACAAATTTGCAATCTACTCATGAATAGTTATGTACAAAATTTTTACTTACATGACCATGACTCCGATGAAGTAAAACTTCATCTCGATGTGTTTTATCATAACACACATTGTGTTTTTCTGAATGCTTGACTATTAACACCTAATAAATATATTCTTAAGTAGTTCACCCTAGTAGGTAGATTCCCAAGATACACTACTCCTTAGCATGTAGTACCATCTGCAATACACTTTGCTTAATACTAGTTGAAAATACACCTTGCTTCTGTAGTAGTAGCCACTCTCTATCGTTTTTTAGTACTAGTCACAACATACATAACTTATCTCAGGATAAAAGAATATTTGGATTGCACAAGCATATAATAGGTATACCATGTATCAAATACAATAAAGAACCTATCCTAATGTACCTCAAAGGTACTTAAACATATCCTTAGTAGTAAGCATAGAATACAATAGGTCTGCTCAGAGATCAATAGATTACTTACAAATAGTAGCATCATCTAGATCCAATACAGAATATAGTTTCTCTAAACTAGAAACCATGGATTTTAAATCCATCATATACAACATTATACATCAAATGTGTAATATCATGCAGAAAAAAAGGTCTCATGTTTTCTTTCAAATTTGAACATTTGTTGACTTCTTGAATCTTTTTCTATTTGGAGAAGTTTCATGTGAGCTTTCCCTTCTTTGTGATGTTCTTCAAGGCTTGATCACTTTCTTAGTGATTCTTGTTTTTATACTGAAACACCCTAACTACCTCTCTAAGAGTTTTAACTGTTCTCTGACAAATCAAAGTATGACTCTTCTTAAGTATCAATAGTCTATGAGACTTTGACCATGTCTCTTCTCATATGGATTCTCTCCACAAGATATCACATCTACTGGATGCATGTGTCATGTACCATGACTAACTGATGGGGACTTTATATGTTTTGCATGTGAAGAGACATCAATACTCCTTCTTCAACTGGAGGAGTCTTTCTATTCTACAACTAAGCCTGTCTTGGATAGAGGCTTAGTAAGAATGTTGTCAATGTTGCTCATCTATATTGAACACCAGAAGATATATAAATCACTCTTGTCAAGAGATATGACTCACTCTTGACATTCACAAGAGTTATGACTCACTCTTGTCTAATGAAGATATATGAATCACTCTTGATGTTTATTTAAAAGAAACTATTCCTAGGCTATTCACTACTAGCCATATGACTCAGGATCCATGCGTGAATGTTTTCCCGATATTTCTTATTTGTAGATATGTACTGGAGTTGTATTGCTCTTTTCTTAACCATGTCTCAGATAAAACTGACTAGGAACCTCATAAACATTTACTACTTTACAACATTCTCTATTTGGAGCAACATATGTGATCTTCCTTGATCAAATGCACTAGTCATAATCCATATATATTTGAAAATTTATTTCACTGGATGAGACATATCTGAGTCCACATAAACTTGTACCAAGTAGGTATCACAACACATGCTTTGTGCATGTCTATGTACAGACTGCAAATCATATAACCAATCCTAAGACCTATGAATAACCAAATACATCTCAATTGTCTTGAGATCCTCCAAATATGAAATAAGAATTATAAACTTTCAGATTTATCTTCATATGTGTGGCCATGGATTTATAGTCCATCGTCTTGAAACTCTTCAGAGTCTTTTACTGCGCATTTTCCTTAACTGAGGTTTTTTTTTTTTTTTGTGTGGTGACTGCCACACCACTAATCATAAGAATCATAACAAGGTTCTTGAATATAGTTCTCAACTTCCTTCTGAATATGAGCATCATGCAGGTCTCCTCTTAACAGAAGATACATCAACTGGTTTTATTAGTTCTTCAAGAGCTAGCGAATCTAGCTTCTCCCTCTCGCCATTAGGATGTGAGAATCATAATCTGGGTCCTCCATTCATGCTCATGTATGTTCGAAGCTCTTCTTGACACATGAATGTAAATATGATAATTTAATTTTATTTAAGAGTTTTTACATCTCTTGTAATAGGATTAGGGATTCTATTTTGAACTGTTCCTAATACACAGGAACCTCCTTATCTGCTACCAGAATCTTATTGCTTCACAACGTCCCTCTCTCTTTCAGGATCAACTATCAGAATTAATCCTCATTCAATACATGTAATTTTTACTTGTAGGTCGGGGCATATAGTTTTTCCCTACAAGACAAATTCAATCAAGTTATTAGAAACCTTGCATAATCCAGTCACTTCGATTAAATGAAAAACAACACACACTGACATGCAAAACATTTCAACCAATGTTTCAGTATAACCATATCTCAAAAAATTTAATCACATGAATACTTCAATGTATATGTAGTGGTTCATAAGGTTATGTACACATTAAATCAATGTTTCAACATAACCCCATTCATATTTCATGTAATGTTTTGCAGTTATATATCAGTCTCATGAAGATTTATGCAACCCCTTTATTCTTCTTAACATGAGTTTTCTATTTACCAATAAATAGAAAGATTGTAACATATGATTTTAACCATGTTTAGAACATAACATCATTCCTAATCCCAGGAATACATATTGTAATGAAACAAAATATGATTTTATAAAAGCATATGATAATCAAATAATCATGCACCCGAACATTCATATCTCATGAATAATCATGCAAGTCTATATTCATATATTTATGAACAATCATACATCCCAAAATTCATATCTCATGAATAAATCATGCAACTCTATATTCATATATTTATCAACAATAATGCATCCCAACATTCATATCTCATGAATCAATCATGCATGCTTTATATTCATATATTTATGAATTTTGTTATTTTCCAATAAAAGAAAGACAATCAACATATATGCTCACAATTCATATTCCCATGAATATAGATCTCTGTATGAATGTAATGAAAACATTTAAAAGAATATAGATCTAAATAGCATATAATAAAAAATACAAGTACTTATCTTTTATTCTTTTGTGGGATCCTTCTTGATCTCTGCTTACTTGTGGAGATTATTGGAGTCCCACAGTATTGATCTCTTTGCAAATTTGAGTGCATGCAGGAGGTAGTGAAACTGGATCCCATACAACCTAGAGTGAATTCTCTACTTCAAGAAAAAATAACTTATTCCAATGTTAATCATCCTCTTCTTCAAATGAGTTCTAAAATCTATTATGCTTTCATTACAAACAAGATCCATTGAAGAAGGATAATATCCAATCCACAAATACCCATGTCATTCAACCAATTCGTCCAATTTTGGAAAGACGACCATACCACGAATTTTGAAAATTTTATCTTCAAATACCTGATCGTATCTCTCAAAAAGTTGTGAATTTTTAAAATTCACTTTTGTTTATGCTAAATTGACCCATTTGGGAAGTGGGTTTTCAACGTTTTTGGTTGATTCCTCACGGATTGATTAGAAATGATCCACGAATTTTGTCTCCTGAAAAGTGACTGGAATGGTGCATATTGACTTGCTCTTTAATTTGTCTTGCATTGGATAAAGGCTTCTCAGTCACTGAGGTCACATAGGCATCTAAGTCACGCCCGTCAAGAATTCTTAACACCCTTGTCTTCCATGTGTTGAAGTTGGAAGTACCTTCAAGTAAGTCTTCCAGTTGGACGAAGATCAATGCCATGGCGCCAAGATTTTTCTCAACTCCTAAAGATCATGCATGATTTAGTTTGCGTTGAAAAAACTAAGCTCCTTCACCCCCTATGCTTTGATACCATGCTAATGTTTTGATAAATAATGTATATTTTTGAACTTAAATTTTGTATCAATGATGTGTTGAGGACCTGTAACAATTAACAATTCAATCACACACAATAATTCATCCACAACACAAGATGTACCCTAGGGAAAATCCTCATAACAGAGAGGATGAAAAACACCAGTAATTCTTTAGAGTATAATAGATAGATTGCAGAGAATGACTTTTAAAACATAAGAAGATTTCTCGATAAGAGATAATATAGAGAAATAGAGAAGAGAGATCCACTATAACAACTGTCGTGGACTTGCCATATGCCCATCATATTAATAACAAGCCATAATTATTGTCATGCAAACCCTAGTGAATGGTTGCATGAGAATTAGCCACACATGTATTACAATTTTGAATTTCCTTTTTGGAATAATCAGTCCATGCATTTTATCGTCATCATGCACAACTAATGCACCATACCTTCAATCATGGATATTAACTGATCGTTAACTGACATTGGACTGAACTCAATCTCTAATTGAATACTGATGACTTAGTTAACACGCTAACATAACTTTCATACAATAACTTAGGTGTCACATGCAACACACTTTCTTAACTAAAGTGTCGTCCTTTGATTAACTTAAGTGTCTTTTGTTAGTCTAACTAAAGTGTAAATACTTTACTTAAATAGTCCATCTTTATTTAATCATGTAGTTAACCATTATTAATTTAATCTTGATGATTGATGAACATTGAGATTTTCTTTGCTTAACTGAATTTTGATCATTAATAGTTCAACTAATGCTTTAAATAAAGCACTAATTAAGGCATTCATATTTAACTGAATATTCGTAACTTGAGTTCACTTAGTCATCTTCATGGGAAATTTGAATTCTCTTTTTCTCACAATCTCTTTATTTCTTATCACTTTATCTTACAGCATGGTCTATGTTTAATCATCTATCATATCATATTATATTCAGAATAGTTGTCACACATACTGATGATAATATATATTACCCCGAACCATATAGTCATATGCTAAAGTAATTCACTCTAGAGGTGATTAACCTCTAGAGGAGACTTAATAGATTTAACCATATCGAATGACCATGGTTAGTAATATATCGCATAGTATAACCACTTTACCAAGTAAAGTATGCCACCTCAATAAATGACGATATTTGTAGGACTTGATATTACTCACAAGTCTACTGTCTTGATATTACTCGCAAGACGCAGCTTGATATTACTCACAAGCTTACCTTCATAAATGAAGGTCTATCTCATAGGGTAGAGTCTATGAGAATACTTGACATGATATTACTCACAAGCCTGACTTGATATTACACACAATTCTATAGTCTTGATATTACTCACAAGACACGGTACTAGCATCCCACCTCAATACATGAGGATATAAATATAGGACTTGATATGACTCACAAATCCCGATTTGATATAACTCACAAGTCCGTAGAATGACTCGTGATGTTGTACAATCAACAATAAACTATTATAAACTTTAGAACATCTGCTTGATTAGATGAATACCTGGTATGTTCATGCAAATTTTTTACTAATCCTTTTACACCTTCAATTGACTTCATATCAGAATGAGGAATCCTACCAATGAAGATGCAATAATGTGTCTAACTAGGGTTTCCAAGGATTTATATTCTAATAGAATACTTTTGAAGGATTTTTCATACTTACTTTAATAACTTTATATGTGTGTGTGTGAGAAAAAAAATGTTTCCTTGTGGTTTTATTTACAATCGATTCTGAAAATAGTACTCTAAGGGTCGCATTAAAATATTTTGAATGAGCATTCTTTCCAATTGAAATAAAAGAAGCCTAAATATTTATAACAATACGATCTAGTATCTAAAATTTTAACTATCCTTATGCCAATAATTTTTCTAACTAACTAAATTATGTAATTTTAACAAGGCCATAAACAACTAATATTTAGATGCATCACTTTTAGATTCAAAAAAGTCTTTAATAATTTTGTTGCACTGCCAATCAATAGTTTGTTTAGGTAACTTACCTTCAAGGCTCACTAAAAGACTTTCATGCACATGAACATGTCTAGGGTTTCTCCGTGTACTAGATAGACAAGGTAAGGATCGAAATTATTCAGTCTGGGACACATGGCCATGGACTTGCATAAATTCACCAGAAAATTTTAGCACTTCATTCATTTATTGGTCATGATTGGAAATGCAATATGCATGTTTTGTTGGTATGATAAACATCTAGTTGTTCATTTTTAGTTTCCACCATGGGATCCTATTCACTATAATACTGAACAAAATTCAACTCTCTAGTATCTCGCTTTGTGTACTTATCATCTTGCAAAATATCCTTGTCTTCTTCATCTTAAACATCACTTGTTGATGGAATATTGGTTGGAGATTGACTTGATTTTCAAAAACCCATGTCCTCCATTGGAAGTATATACTTATGCAATGGTGTATTAACCTCTGTGGGAGATTGGATATTATATAGCTCAATAGTCCAATTGGTAAGGGCCTACTAAGATGAGTGTAAGGCTATTGCAATATTTTTGTAGATATTTTAGTTTAGGTTGTTTTGTATCTATCTTTATGCAATTTCATGTGTATACAAGTTGATTTCTTAGTGTGATTTCTAGTATCATTTGTTAGATATTATAATTCTTCCATTTACATTCAATTTTGTATACAAAGCATTCTTCTATATAATTTGTAATATTTCATCTTTATTATATAAGAAATCTATTCAATAAGTTGTAGAAGCTTGAGCACAGTAGTTCTCAGTTGTCCTTGTAGATATAAGAATAGTGATAATATGGTTATTAGGTGAATATGTAATTTGCTTAGAGTATTTAAACAATGTGATTTGCATAACCATCTATTTCTTGATTCATGTACATAGTCTTTTATAATTGTCTTGTTTAAAGTTTACACAGTGAATATAATTTCTTAGTTGATTGAATCAATCATTATTGAACAAAACAACACTTGATCATTCAGTGAAAGGTTGTGACCTGAGCCTATGAATGAGATTCAAAATAAGGAACCAATGGTTGGGTGTAGATTAGAATGAGTACTTTGTCATATAGATTCACTTTGATGTAATTTACTTTTTTTTTCCTTTTTCTTTTTTATAGTATGTTTAATAAAATTTTGTGTGCATATCTACAAGAATAAGACATTGAAGATTGAGGGTTCATTTTCTACTCACACAAAATCACATGAACACTAAGAATATTGAGATATTGTGATTTAGAACTTAATAGAATTTAGTAAATCTTGCAATTGAGTGTTAAGCTAAAAACATGTAGTTGAATTGATTTCTTTTGGTTTGATTTCATTTAAATCTGAAGTTCATTTTAAGTTTAGACCAATATAGGATTAAATACTTTGAAGACTCGTGAGATAATAATATATATAATTGAAACCACATGTGCAATGTCGATAATGAAAGAATGTGGTTCAAAACCCAATAAGCATTAGAGTTCCATGGTCCAGTGAAAAGTTGTAATCCTTGGCATTAGTTCTTTTTAGCATTTCATAGAGAGGTTAGGATATTATCTAATCCTTCATTTCCTATTCTTGTTTACAAACTCCCAGATTGATGAATTAATGTCCAGAAATTATCCATCTAATTTAACCAAAAATTTTGTTGTTGTTGTTGGGGAGATGCTAAAGAGAATAGAGAATTAGTGGTTGATTTTTATATTTTCTTTCATTTTATATTTTTCGTATGTTTTCTTTATTGATTCATGGAAAGGGAAAATATTCTCATATCAACAGATAGCTTGGTGACAACAAATTCTTAGTAGCATGAGATGTCTGAATACATGCTTTGCTTTGGAATTTGTTTTGTGTGATGTGTTAAAGAAATGTAACTTCAGAAGATAGTCTATTGCACTATTATTATTATTACTCCTTTCTAAGATGCTAGTCCTCCTCTGGAGATGTCATTGATGTAATTTGTCATGTAAAATTCTTGAGGTAAAAACTATGTTGTAATTCGGGTCAACAATACCCAGAAAGTATTTTATAAATGGTGTTTGAGTCTCCCTAGGCAAGCCGACCCTGGTTGGAGAGACAAGTTGGCATTTTTGGGTCATTAGGTCACTCACTTGATGAGTATAAATAGGTGAGGAACCTCCCTCATTTGGACACACTCAAAACTCAAGAAAGTTCGCAAAGAGAGAGTAGGAGTCCATCCAAGAGAGAGGAAGCATCTAGTCTTATTCTTGTGGTCTTACACTGTACTTGAGTCTTTGTTGGATTCTATTTCAAGGAATTTTTTCTGGGTTTTCTCCCCCATGACGACTTCCCAAGATAAATATTTTTGTTCTCTTTGTGTTATTGTGCTTGTCATTCTTTTAGTGATCCTTTTGTTTTGGTATAAAACCATTAAAATTATAACATTGTAACAGAGATAACCTGAAATAAGTCAATGTGCAGCAGCTTATCCAATAGCTCAACAAGATTGGGTTTTTTATTTCAAGAAACTCCCTCATTATATCAGCTGAAAAATAAGGACAATCAAAATCGCCCTAGGAGGGCGCATCCTTCTGTGGTGACAGATTACAAATCCACGGTGTTTCATTTTTTCCCTAACACCCTTGCCAAGAAAAACTAGCTGGGCATAAAAAATTTTGAAGTTCTGTCCATAGTTTTGGAGAAAGGACCTCACTGCTCATCTTTCCTTAGGGAGGCGCATCTTTTCATCCAATCATTTTTGTAAGTGACCACATTTGAAAAATGATGGTTTTCATGTCAAGCCCTAAGTCTTCCTAAAGTATGTTCCAAAATCATTCTTCTTATTGGTAAGTTCTATTTCGTATATTTCCAATTGAGTTTCTCATTCGTTAAAGATGACAAACAATACCATGCTTGATGAAAATATTGAAGGAGATGAGAATTTCATAGCATGGAAGTGTAGAGCCATGCTCATCCTTGAAGAGCATGGCCTAGAAGGATACATCAAAGAGTAAGTTAAATAACCAAAAGGAGATGAAGCAAAAGAAAAGAACAAGAAGGATATGGTCAAGTCTAAGAGGATAATAGTTGATTCCATCAAGGATCATTTGATCCCTCAAGTGTCTTCAAAGAAGACTCAAAAGGAAATGTTCAATGCACTGTCTAGTTTATTTGAAGGAAAGAACATCAACAAAATAATTACCTTGAGAAATCAACTCGAGGGTGTAAAGATACAAAAGGCAAAGACTATGTAGTCATACTTCACAAGATTATCTCAAATCAAAGAACAATTGGAAGTTTGGTGACATGGTGGAAGAAGCACAAATTGTGATGACCACATTAAATGGTCTTTCAAGGCAGTGGGAATCCTGCATTAGAGGAATATGTTCTAGAATAAAGTTGAAAATTTTTAGTAGATTATGGGGAAAATGTGTTCAAGAAGAAGGAAGGATATCAAACAGACAAGAAAAAATAAATGACAATGAAGATAAATATTTGGCATCCCATACAAATAAAGGAAAGAACGAGAGAAAGGATCATGACCTCTCTCCTAGAAGAACTCAAATATTTCAAAGAAACATAGGGACAAACGAGATTTCTCATCCTTTGATTGCTTCACCTGTCACAAGATGGGACACATTGCAAGAAATTGTCCCCATAAATAAGAAAAAATCCATAAGAGAAATAAGAGGTTTCATTCCCATGCAATCGAAGATGATAACCCTATTGAAGAGAAGGCCAATGAAGATGAAGAATCCAATGAAGAATATGCTTAATTTCAGCTCTTACAGGTTCATTCTCACATGGAAGTGACACTTGGATCATAGATAGTGGTGCCTCCAAACATAAGACAGGTTACAAAGACTCCCTCTCATGTCTTATTCAGAAAGACTCGTCACACACAGTGAAGCTTAGAGATGATTTTCAGTATCCCATTAAAGAAATGGGAGAATATTCTTATATGTTGGATTCTTGAAAGTCCATGAAGGTGAAGGAAGTCTTATATGTCCTAGGTTTGAAAAAGAATCTCCTTTCTATCTCATCCTTGGATAAGAAAGGTTTGATAGTTGCTTTTGTAGATGAAGAAGTCCTCATGTGTCCAAAAGGAAAGAGAATAGATGATGCATTTATGATTGGAATTGAAGAAGGAGGAATCTACAAATCAAAGGGACATTCAAATTCATCCCTAACAGATATTACCATTATCACATGTGAGCTATGGCATATAAGACTTGATAATGTAAATTACAAAGCATTTCCAATCATGAGCAAGGTAGTAATAGGTTTACCAGGTATCCATATTGATCATGAAGGATTTTTCAAGGGATTTTCATAAGGGAATAATACCAGGAAACCATTTCCAAGAAACAACAGTCACAATGAAAGGGATCTTGGACATTGTCCACTTAGATGTATGCAGTCCAATGTCAGCTACTTCTCTAAGTGGGTATGTTTACTATATTTCGTTTATTGATTATTATCCCTGCAAGACTTGGATTTACTTATTGAAGAGTAAAGGTGAGGTATTTGAAAATTTCAAAGAATTCAAGGCCCTTATAAAGAATCTCTCTGAAAATGAGATCAATATATTGATATCAGACAATATAGGAGAATTCACTTCAAATGAATTCAAGGATTTCTATAAATAAGTTAGGATTAAGAGGGAGATCACCACCCCATATAATCCTCAATAGAATGGAGTGGCAAAAAGAAAGAGTATATCGATCATGGAAGCAATAAAATCCATGATCCATGATCAGGATCTACCTATGCACTTATGGGTTGAAGCAACTAGAACCACAATTTATGTGCGAAAAAAATATCTCGTAGTGCTTTTGGGAACAAGACTCTAGAAGAAATGTTTATCAATTAGAATACCAAATTCATCCACCTAAAGATATTTGGTTGTCTTGTATACATACATGTTTCGAAGGAGAAAATATCAAAGTTGGAACCTTTATGAAAGAAGGGGATATTTGTTGGATATAGTGAGCAATCAAAAGCTTACAGAGTCTACATCCTAGGTTATCGTAAGATTGAGATCAACAAAGCTGGTACATTTTCTAAGGATGTATATTTTAGCAATTCCATAAAGATATGCGGAAGAGGAGGATAATGAAGAAGAGAATGAAGCTCCTAGAGTTGTAGATACCAATAGATTACCATTTCAAAATGGTGAAGAGGAGCATATACCAGAAGACCATGACATGGTAGAGCCTCAAATACCTATGGAGTCACGTCATGAGATTATATCACGAAATAATTTAGGATGCATAAAAGTATGGGGCTCTAGAATGAACCCTAAGAGAAAGCAAAAGACCAAGGCCATACTCCAACTATGTGGCCTTGATGTGCAACCTTGTTGATGAATAACCTACATGTTTTGAAGAAGAAAAAAATAATAAGGAATGGATGGATTCAATGATAAAAAAAATATCAGTCTATCGTAAAGAATGATGTTTGGGATGTGGTGCCAAAACCGAAAGATAAATTGGTAGTCTCCTCGAAGTGGATCTTCAAGACAAATCATTCAACATATGGAATTATTGAAAAATACAAGTCAAGATTGGTAACCCAGGGTTCTCATAAGTAAATAGTTGATTATGAAGATACCTTCACCCCAATAGAAAGATACATTTCAATAAGATCTATCCTTTCCCTAACATCGAAGATGAAATAGAATTTACACCAAATGGATGTAAAGACGACTTCCCTGAATGGTGCTATAAAAGGGGAAGTGTACATTGAAAAACCACAAGGTTTTGAAACACATGATAGAAAGAATCATGTATGCATATTGAAGAAATCATTGTATGGTTTGAAGAAATCATCCAAAGCGTTGTATGGAAGGATTGATAGCTTCCTGATGAGTTTGGGATTTACCAAAACTAAACCAGATTCCAGCCTTTACTATAAGGTTGTAAATGAAGGGCTTATGATATTATTGATATATGTGGATGATATATTTTTTACAGGAGAAGAGAATCTCATCAGTGAATGTAAGAAGAATATTGTTGCAAAGTTTGAGATGAAAGACCTTCACATGATGCATTATTTCCTGGGTCTCGAAGTATGGTAGTTACCATATGAGATTTTGCTAAATCAAGGAAAATAAATATGTTGTTGATATCCTAAATAGATTTGGGATGATGGATTACAATGAAATGAATACTCTGATGGTGAAAAACTTGCTGCTTTTGAATGATGATTCCTCAGAGGTAGTAGAGGATGAATATATTGCAGCATGTTCAACCTATAGCAAAGTTGTGTGGCTTCGCAAGTTGTTGACAGGTTTATTCGATACCGAGATGGATGAGACTGTTATCTACTAACCAGAGTTGCATCAAGATGTGAGAAAACCCAGTGTTCCATGAAAAATAAAAGCATATAGAAATTAAGTACCACTACATCTAGGATGTGGTGCAGAGGGAATCTATACATCTCCAATATGTGGTTCAGAGGAGATATCGTATAAAGTTTGAATACTTTCGAGACAAGCTTGGTGCAGTTTGAAAGGACTTCCCTTGAAAGAGGCAGTGATGATGATGATGTTGTTTGTTGTAGAAGTGGTATGGAATCTTAGTCTAGGATTGGTATGTCATCCTGACAAGGCCTGGTTGATGCCAATGGGTTTGGTATGTCATTGATGACAAGGCCTGGTTGATCCTAGGGGGAATGGTATCTCTGAATAGGCTTGGTTTGTTCAAAAGGATTAGTAAGTCAAACAAGGCATGTTTGGTCCCCAGGTATATTGGTATATCTGACTAGGATTGGTTGGTCCAAAAGGATTATTAAATTAGACAAGGCATATTCAATCTACCAGATTACCCACTATAGTGATTTAGATGATGATGATGATGATGATGATGTTCCAGCATTCTCACGCTGATGATGGTGATGTTCCAACATTAACATGTGGATGATGTTCTAGCATCTACATGTTGATGATGCAGATGATATTTCAACATTTACAAGTAGATAATGATGTTCCAACACCAACCTGTTGATGATGACGATGCTCTAGTATTCACATACTGACTATGTTCCATATGATGATGTTCCAATATTCACATAATGATGATGATGCTCATGTTGATGATGATGATGATGTTCCATAATGATGATGTCCCACGATGATGATGTTCCACAATGATGACGGTTCTGTGATGATGGTGTTCCATGTCGATGATGATGATGATGGTCCATGACTATACTCCATGATTATGTTTCATGTTGATGCTAATGATGATCTATGTTGATGTTGATGTTCTAGACACATTATGTTGTGGTTGTTCCAAAAATTCCTATGACATATAGATTCATCAGTTAGTTGTACAGTTGTTGTTGTTGTTAATGTTGTAGATTACCTTCCTTTTTAAGAGGGAGTGTTAAAGAAATGAAAATTTAGAAGATATTCTATTGCACTATTATTATTATTCATCCTTTGGAGGTGATATTCCTCCTGTGGAGATGTCATTGATGTACTTGGTCATGTAAAAGTATTGAGGTAAAACCTTGATTGTAAGTTGGGTCAATAGTACCCAAAAAGTATTTTATAAATGTTGTTTTGAGTCTCTCTATTCAAGTCGGACTTGTTGCGTCATTATGTCACTCACTTCATGAGTATAAATAGGTGAGGTGTCTCCATCATTTGGACACACTCAACAATTAAGCAAGTTCTCTAGAGAGAGGAGAAGGAGTCTATCTGAGAGAGAGGAAATAACTAGTCTTATTCTTGGGGTCTTACACTGTATTTGGTTGGATTCTATATCAAGGAATTTTTATTTGGTTTTATCCCCCATGAGGGTTTCCTAAGATAAAATTGTGTGTCTTTGTACTATTGTTCTTGTCATTCTTTTAGTGATCCTTTTGTTTTTGGCATAAAACCATTAAATTTCTAACATGATATGCTTTAGTTTTCTAGTTAATTTCATTTCATTTCTTCAATAAGAATTCTTGGGAGATATAAGAAGTCCCTGGTACAAATCCATTTGTGATCAAGATCTCTATATCAGCTAGAAGAACTAAATATGCTTAAGAACTTGTTGAATAAAGGAGGAAATGTTATTACAAGGATTATCTCAAATCGTTTTCCAAACTCCATAATTGTCACTAAGGATGAATCTACAATCCAAGAAGTAGTAGAGGAACAAAGGATCCATGAACATAATCCACGTGAGGAGTATCTTAAGGTCTCTCTTAGTGTTATGAATATTAAATGATATATTAAATAAAAATAATAAATTATTAATTATTAAAGTGAAGGGATGTAACCCTTCATTATGCATGCTCAAGCTCTATAAAAGCAAGTTGTATTGTTATATTTTATAATCTTATCAATAATATTTTATCTTGTATTCAATTATGGATTTTGGGTCTTAGTTCTCTGTTATATTTGGTATCAGAGTCAGCGGATTTCTTTGACACCTCCACCATCATCATCCTGCACCCACATCGTCCACCATTTATTTGCTTCCTATGCTACACCATCCTCCTATCCTTTAAACTGCTTGTCCCAAATCCTCGCCATCACATTCCTTTCCCATTTCGCTGTTGGAAACACATGAATCTCCCAAAAAATGTCAGCGACATATCCCCACACCCCTTCTTCCACTTGCACTATCTCTCTCTCCCTCACCAACCTACAACTATGGTTTCCCTGTTACAACCTCCACGCCACCATGCCCATGCTCTCCCTCCACCACCTTCTCTCCTCTCCCTTCTGCCATCCTCTCTTTGTAAACACCCACCCCTCTTCTCCCTATTCGCTATGCCCAACTGTATCCACTTAAACCCTAACTTTTAATAAAAATTAATATTTAGAAATCCTTGTTCAAATTATTATAAAAACATTTAAATATTATATTTCTTATATTTACTATTTTTACAATAATTATAGTAATTATTATTACTATAATAATTATTATAAATTCGTCATTTTCCCAAAAGACATGTTTTCCCAAAGACATTTATCCACCCCTCATAAGCCAAAATTGGGTCCAATTATTCACCCCCACATCTAAGAATCATGACGACAGAGTTAAAATCCCAAATTGAGAAAATAGAAAAGGATGTCCAAGATTTCAAGGAAAGGATCACAAAGAGATAGGAGGCACTTAAGAAAGAAATCAAGGATGAAATCATTCACGTAATGGAGTAGAAAAGGGACGACAAGTTTGACATTATGGGCAACGAACAAGAAATGTTGGACCAAAAATTGACTGAGACCCAAAAAGATATCAAGGCGATATTACAAAATATGCAAAATATTAAGGACCAAAAACATGAACAACCTAGTTAGGATATGTTGGCCACTTCATCTTGGAACTCTGAGTCCCCAACACACAACAAAATGAAAGGTACTCAATACTAGTTGTTCATAATGTACCTTCCAAGAGAAAAAATAGAAATGACAAAATATAATGGAGGATAAGACCAATGCATCGCTTGGTTAAATAAAGCATAAGAGTACTTCGACATATATAACATTACAAAAGACGAAGAAAAGGTCAAGTATGTGTCAATGCATCTTGAAGTATATGCTTGCAGTTGGTATATGTGGTGGAAAGGACACAACTTCTCATACACTTGGAACTTGTTCAAGAATGACTTCTTAAAAAAAAATTAAAGGAATCACTGAGGATGACTTCTTCTCAAAACTTACTAGGATACAACAAAGGGATATCATCAAAGCGTTCACACACCAGTGGGAATCTCTAGCCACCAGAGTGTTTGGGATATTTGAAAAAAAATCACTAGAATCCTATTTGGGAGGCCTTAAGCCATATATACAAAAGTAATTAAAAATGCATCACATACCAAATGTCGAGGTGGCAAGACAAAAATCAAAGGCAATCAAAGCCAAATTTGAGAATTTCCAATCAAATAATGGGAATTCATACTTACAAAGAGCATGCATTAAATAATATATACAGCTAAAAATAGGTACATTCCACCACCTAGAATAGATGATAGAAATATCGTGGAAAATCAACGAATGAAAGAAGGAATATGTCAACGATGTGGAGAAAAATGGAATCCTAAACACAAGTGTCACCCAGAAGACAATTGAAAGAAATTATACACTTGTGTGGTAGAGGAGAATAGCGAATTAGAATTAGAAGAAGAAATAGAGAGTTAAGAAGAGGCTACCCCAAATATTGCATTTGAAATCGACGAGACACCCAAAATGTCCATGGAAACCATGACTTGTATTAGCCAATCACAGACACTCAAGATAAAAGGGCATATAAAAAATGTGAATTTTATAGTACTAGTAGATATTGGAAGCACCCACAATTTCCTCGACATAAAGGTTGCAAGGAAACTCAAGTTTTTCATGCACCCAGTTCCAGAAATTAAGGTAATGGTCGTGGATGGAAATTTTTTTGGAAAATTTGGAAAATGCCACAAGGTGAAACTTTAGATACAACAATTTAAGTTGGAATCTGAAGTCTACACCTTATCATTGTGAGGGGTATATATTTTTATCGGAGTCCAATGGTTACAAACAATGGGCACCTACTCATCCAATCACCAATAACACTTCATCAAGTTCAAATGACAGGGACAAAAGTATAAATTGTATGGTTTCCAACCACCTAAGACACAAGCAGTCTCATCTCAGCAAATGGAAAAACTCATTCAAAAAGGAGAATCAACTTATGTGATCTGATGTCATTAAATGGAAGGACAAGACGTAGAACAAGATGAGTCCCAAGAAGAAGAAATCCAAGTATTACTCCAGAAACAAGAAAAAAGTATTTCAAAACATACCCATGTTGTTACCACTAGAAATAAGTATTGAGCAAATAATTGAGGTTAAACCATGATCAAATCCTCTCAAGGTTAACCATATAGGTATCCACACCACTACAATACATAAATAAAAATACTATTCCAAGACCTACTGAAATGTGGTGTCATCACAAAGAGAAAAACTCCATATGCATCCCCAGTTGTGTTAGTACAAAAAAATGATGGATCATTTATGTCATGCACTAATTATAGAGGATTAAACAAAATAACAGTAAAAAATAAGCTCCTAATCCCCTTCATCGATGACCTGTTGGATGAACTTCATGACGCCAATTTTTTTTCAAAAATTGACTTAATATCGGGTTACTACCAAATCAGGGTCACATTAGAAGACATCTCAAATACTGCTTTTCAAAATCGTGAAGGGCACTACGAATTCAAGGTAATGTTGTTTGGGTTAACAAATTCCCCTGCCACATTCCAGGCAACTATGAATTAGTTGTTTCATCCATACCTCAAAAAACTTGTATTAGTTTTCCGTGATGACATCCTTGTATACAAAAAAACATGGAAGGAACACTTGAATCTTGTGGAACAAGTTCTATCTCTTCTAGAGGAAAACCAGTTCTATGAAAAAATATTGAAATGCACTTTTGGAAAGCAAGAAGTGGAGTATCTTGGTCATATTATCTCAAAGGAAGGAGTCAAGGTAGACCCAAACAAGATTCAGGAGATTAATGAATGTCCCTAGCCAAGAAATGTTTTCAATTTAAGAGTATTTTTAGGTTTGACAGGTTACTATCAAAGGTTCATAAAAAAATATGCTCATTTAATGGCACCGCTAACGAATTTTCTTAAAAACAATTCTTTTCATTGGGGTAATGAGGAAGGAAAATGTTTTGAGGCATTGAAGAAAATTATGTCTACAATTAATGTCTTGGAAACACCCAATTTTTCAAAAGCATTTGTGATTGAATGTGATGCTTCATGGTTTAGAATAGGAGTCGTCTTAATGCAAGAAGGTCACCCAATCACTTTTCAAAGAAGGAAGTTAAACAAGAGAGAATGCTTGCAGTATAATTATAACAAGTAAATTATTTCTATCATGCATGCATTGAAAAAGTGGTGACAATACCTATTGGGTAGCAGGTTCATGATCTGTACATATCATAATAGCTTGCAATACTTGTTACAACAAAAAATACTAACAACTGAACAACAAAAGTGGATATACAAAATTCTACATTTGATATGGAAATATTGCACAAAAAGGGGAAGGACATCGTAGTGGAAGATGTTCTATCAAGAAAATATGAAGAAGTAGAAGTCTATGTCATATCAATAGTGGTCCCATAATTTTTGGATGAAATTTGAATAGAATATGCCAAAACTCCAGAGGTTTGCTCCATAATTGATAACACAAATCAATATCTGAAGTTTGAATGAAAAGATGACCTCTTATGGTACAAGGGATGAATTTACTTAAGTTCCAACTCAATTTTTAAGACCAAAGTGCTTAAGGAGTCACATGACTGCCCAATTGTAGGACATGTAGGGTTTTTTGAAAACCTACTATAATGCAAGGCAATAATTTTTTTTGGAAAGGTATTTGTAATGTCCTCGACCCTCTGACCAACGAAGAGGATGCTACCGTTAGACGATCTAACCTGAGAAACTAGCCCCATGAACATACACTTTTAAAAATTGAAATTCTTTGAAACTAAAACATGGATACATCATTACCATTCAGCAGAAGCAAAACCATACAGTCAAGTGTTCGATATGTTCATTGTAATTCATTAAATAGTAATATAATTGTAGAGATGAAATAGACAAGAATACTCATCTTTGAATGAAGCTCCCCCGCAACCATCTATGTTGCTGGAACGTTCCACCCAACCATAGTCTATTGTTCTCCCTAATATCTCAGTAACAATGCCACCCCCGAGCTGGGCATGATCCCCCAAGGAATAAGGAACTAAGTAGGCTCACACATAGCCAAAGATACACAACAGTACATAGCCAAGCCAATGTAGTTGGGTTTATCAGGACATCAAGGAGCTAGGAAAAGCTGACTGCTAAGCTGGTGGCCTCACTGAAGAGCTAAGGACACCTACACTAGAACTAGCCTGACTTCTAGGAAAACCACACACACCCAACACAAGGAATCAGTCCCTTCTCTACTACACATTCCCTCAGGCCCTTACTTCCCTTCCAGTGATATTCCGGGGTTGTGGAGAAGAAATCCAACCCTCTAGCTCTATCTATGAGGCTCCCAAACACACCAGGTTTATCAAGCATACCAAGCCTTCATTCCCACTCCCATACAGTCCAAATACCAACCACTGCATACACACAACAAAATCAAGCAATTCACAGCTCTGTGAAAGAAAAAGGGAAACATTATGGCAACAAAAAATGGCAATACGTAGCTCAGACTAAGCAAGGCAATTTTAGAGTTGTTCTTGGCCCTAACGTGGCCAAAACAACTCAGCAGCAACCCACACTCATGGGAAAACAACAACTATTTATCAGCTATGTGAGGAAGGAAAATGCCACCTGCGTGAAGGTGAAATTCACATGCCCAGACCCACAACACGAAGAGAATACACAGCAAAATCACAAAAAATAAAATTAACCCACAACAACTTCCATCCGTTTGAGAGAGAGACCCCGTGGATTTCTGATGATGAGGAAAAAACATCCAGGGCCCAAAATTAGGATTCAAAACTTCATACAGCAAAATTGTGAAGGTAAGGCCACACACACAGGGAAAATTGTGAATGCCCAAAAAATGGTTCTCCCAGCTCTCTGCATGAGTGAAAAATGGAAGAATGGGGGTCGTCCTAGCTTCTCCTTCCCACGTGAGGGTCAATAAAATTACTGGTGGAGTGTTCATGTGGGAAAGGACTGACAGTCCTGCCACACCACTGTCCATGCAATAACTGCCCAACTAACGTCAGAGGCTTTTAATTTGGTAGTTGGATGAGACAAGGAAAGGTGAGTAAGTCAAAAGGGTGGGTGACAACTAAATGGGTTTAACAACTGACACTTGGATTTTCCCCATTGGCCCCAAGGGTTATGTAATGTCCCCGACCTTCCGACCGGTGAAGAGGACGCTACCATACATCAATCATCTGGGAATCTAGCCCCATGAACATGAAGATACACACATATAATGCTGTAACAACAATACTTAAAACATAAAACATACTACGATGCATTAATCATTCATATACATAGAGAAAGAAAAACAACATGAATTCATATACAATTCAGCATTCATTATGTACATTATCATTCATCAATGGTAAATACGATTGCAGACACAAGTCAGGAAAGAATACTTATCTTAATAAGGACTTGTCCCGCAACCAGCTACATCGCTGCAACATTCCACCCAACCATAGGCCCGTGTGCTCCTTAATCTCTCAGCAACGCTGCCACCCGTGATCTGGGCATGATTCCCCAAGGAATAAGGAACTAACAGGATTACACATAGCTAAGGATAACAACACCACAAGGGTACACAGTTCAGCCAAGCCAACAAAGTTGGGTTTATCAGGCGAACAACAGACTGGCCAAGCCAACAAAGTTGGGTTTATCAGGCCATCCAGGAGCTGGGAAAGGATAAATGCTAAGCTAGTGAGCTCATTGAGGAGCTAAGGACACCTACACCATAACCAACGTGGATTCTAGGACATACACACACACCCAACATAAGGAAATCAATCATTTCTCTGCAACGCAGTGGCTCAGACCTTGATCTCCCTTCCAGTGCTATTCAAGGGTTGTGGAGAAGAAATCCATCCCACTAGCTCTATTTGTGTGGGTCTCAAATCACCAGGTTTATCAAGCACATCAGGCCCTCATTCACCACTCCAATGCAATCCGAAGACAAAGCCACTACGTGCATGCAACAAAACAACTATTGAAGCTTTAACAGGGGAAAACAACTCCCTGAATCGTTCTTGGCCCTATCATGGCCAAAACGATTCCATAGCAACCTACAACATCACACGGGAAAAACACGGTCTAGAAATCTTGGCAAACAATAGCCCACGAACATCCATGAACCCACAACACACAATCCCCAATGCAATCGCTGGAGAACTTACACCGACCGAAATGGGAAAGGAACAGGCTCCCAATCTAAACAGGAGGGGAAATGACGCAACCCATAGAACTGTAGATGAAAATCATAGCCACGATTCAATGAAGGAAAGCCAAACATTACACAGTCTGACAATGCTGGAAAATACACAGACTCTCTGTGTGAACATGAGGATGAACACCACCGCCGACTAACAAATTCGTGAGAGAAGGAAGAACCAACTTGCAAGCCAGCAATCAGTGAGGCAGAGGAGAACAAACCCCAATCAATGAATTGTGTCCCCCTTTTAACTCCGCTCAACATGAGGGAAAATGAACAAACTCACAATCCCCATAGTGGACAGACCATCCGCAACCCAAATGGCGCGTCATGGAGAGAATGCAGGCATGGGCGTAGTAGTGGTTTTCCTGCCAGCCAATAGCTTCCCCAACTAACAATAGAATAACTAAGGTGGTGGTTGGATGAAACAAAGGAAGGTGAGAAAAAGAGTGGTGACACTTGGTTTTTCCCCCCATGGCTCAAGGTTCAACATTCCCCCTCCTTATCCTTAAGAATCATGCCCCTTCTCAATTTGGTTGCAGTGAACAAAGCTGGTTGGGGTTACTTAATTAAAGATGTATAGTTACATGATGCCACAACTTAATATGTATGCAGCATGTCCCGATATACCATCGATGACAATTTCTATCCGAAACATAACATAACCAAATCGATGGTGGGGCCTTTACCTTTAGCTTCGCACCATGATTATTTACAATATATGTATCATGTATATTTAATGCAAATGGGCTAAAAAATGGGGTGTTACATTCCCCTCCACCTTCAATAGCACTGTCCTCAGTGTTTTGCAGAATTGAACAAAAATGGATGTGCCAATCGCATGGCATCCTCCAACTCCCATGTAGCCTCTTCAGGTCCGTAGTGCTCCCATTTCACCTTTACCTGCCCTATGGCTCGGTTCTGGAGCATTGTGACCTTCCTGTTGAGGATGCGCATTGGCTCGATTTGGAACTCTCCCTCGGGTTCCACCTGAATCACATCCCAATTTATCACATGGTTAGGATCATGTACATTTTTATTAAGCGAATAAACATGAAAACATTATGAGCTATAGTACTAGCAGGAAATGCAAGTCTATATGCAACATGCCCTATTCTTTCAAGCACTTCAAATGGCCCATAATATCTAGGTGACAGCTTGGCACAACTTCCAAGATAAAAGGAACTCTTCTTTGCTTTTACTCTAAGGTAAATATGATCCCCAACACTAAACTCTTTGTTCATCCTATGCTTATCCGCATAGCTTTTCTGCCTATCCTGTGCTACTTTCAGATTTTGTCTGATCTTTACAACCTCTTGCTCCATTTCCTTGAACCATTCTAGTCCAATCACAACCCTTTTCAATGGGTTATCCCAAGTCACTGGTGTCCTAAACCTTCTTCCATATAAAGCTTCATACTGACTCATCCCCAAGGATGCCTACTGTCCATTGTTATAAGCAAACTTTACCAAGTGTAAGTAATCTTCCCACTTGGTTGGTTTGTCCATCATGTACATGCAAAGCATATCTTCAAGCACCTGATTAACTCTCTCTGTCTGCCCATCTGTCTGAGGATGGTATGCAGTGCTGAAGTTTAGCTTGGTACCTAAGTCCGCAAACAATCCCTTCCAAAAATTGGAAGTGAACTTGACATCTCTGCCAGAGACTATTGCCTTCAGTAATCCATGCAATTTGAAAATATCCTTCATGAGGATATTTGCAATGTCACCAGTCTTGTGCATAGAATTTACCGGTATAAAATGTGCTACTTTTGTCAACTTGTCTACCACCACCATGATGGAATCATGTTGTCTCCAAGTCATCGGCAATCCCGTAATAAAATCCATGGAAATAACTTCCCATTTCCATTCTAGAACTGGCAAAGGCTGCAACAAGCCTGCTGGATGTTGATGCTCAACCTTTACCTGTTGACATTTCATGCACCTTGAAATGTATTCAGCCATGTCCTTTTTCATTCCTAGCCAAAAGTACTGCTTTCTAGCTGTAGCAATTGTCTTCTGGTACCCTGGGTGACCAGAATATGGAGTTTGATGGATTTCATCCATAACAACTCTCCTCAAATCTACTACATCTGGAATATAAATTCTGCCTTTAAAAATAAGAATTCCATCTTCTTCCAATTTATATCCCTCATACCTCTTCTCAAGACCTTGCTGCTGCAATTTGTCTTTTACCTGCTCATACAATTCATCTCCGGCAACATGATTAACAATCTACTGCCTCAAATCTGATTGACAAATACTAAGAGATGCCACATGCATTTCTTGTACCTTCTTACTGAGTGCATCAGCTACCTTATTCTCCTTTCCTTTTATGTGGTTGATTTCGAAATCAAACTCACATAAAAATTCCAGACATCTCGCTTGCCTAACATTCAGAGTAGGCTGATCAAACAAATACTTCAGACCATAATGGTCTATCCTGAGCTCAAATATTCTACCCATCAAGTAATGTCTCCACATCTTGAGAGCATGCACTATGGCTGTAAGCTCTAGATCATTAGTGGGATAGTTGCTCTCATGTTCCTTCAACTTCCTTGACTCATAACATATCATGTGGTTGTCCTGCATAAGGAATCCTCCAAGCTCTTGTCCGCATGCATCAGTACACACCACAAAAGATTTCTCTGGATCTACAACCTTCAATACTGGTGCACTGGTGAGAATATTATTCAACCGCTGGAAGCTTTCTTCACACTTTGAAGTCCATTCGAACTTTATCCCCTTCTTTTGCAAAGAAGTGATGGCATGTGCAACCTTGGAGAATCCCTCAATGAATCTCCTGTAGTATCCTGCAAGTCCCATAAAAGATCTTACATCTGTCACAGTTCTTGGAGTAGGCCAGTTCATAATGGCTTCAATCTTCTTAGGGTCCACTGATATACCCTCTTCTGAGATAATGTGACCCAAATACTAAATTCTATCTCTGTAGAAGTCACACTTGCTCAGTTTCGCATACAGCTGATGTTCCCTGAGCAATTGCAACGTCAATCTCAAATGCTCTTCATGTTCTTCATCATTCTTGGAATAAACAAGAATGTCATCAAGGAAAACAATAACAAACTTGTCCAAATACTAGCTGAAGACACTGTTCATAAGGCACATAAATGTAGCTGGTGCATTTGTGAGACCAAATGGTACCACTACAAACTCGTCATGTCCATACCTTGTCCTAAAGGTTGTCTTATGAATGTATTCATCCTTGATTCTCACCTGATGGTAACCAGATCTCAAGTCAATCTTGGAAAATACTTTGCTCCTCTCATTTGATCAAAGAGGTCATCAATCCTAGGCAAATGATATTTAATCTTTATAGTAACTTTATTCAACTATCTGTAATCAATACATAACCTGAGTGTACCATCTTTCTTCTTTACAAAAAAAACCGGTGCTCCCCAAGGAGACACACTCAGTCGGATATACTTCTTTTCCAACAACTATTGCAGTTGCATCTTCAAATCTAGCATCTCTGGTGCACTCATCCTGTAGGGTGTCTTAGACACTGGTGCTACTCCTGGCACAAGTTCAATGGTGAAATCAATTTCCCTCTTTGGAGGAAGCCCTGGAATCTCATCAGGAAACACATCCTTGAATTCCTATAACCCCTGACAGTCATCCAACCTAGGATTTTCATCTCCTGTTGGTTCCAGAATATGAGCTACATACAACTGAAAACCTTTCCTATAGAACTTCTTCAACTGCATTGCTGAAACCTGGATTACTGAAATTACCTTTGGAATACCCTTCACAACTACTGGGTTTCCTTCTTCATCTGTGCATTCAAAAGTCTTGTTATAACAATGAAGCTTTACTCTATGAGCTTCTAACCAATCCATTCCAATGAGAACATCATAGGAACCAAGTAGTAGAACATTCAGATCTACACAAGTGATCAATCCATTCAAAATCAATGGACATTTCTCCACTACTTCACTAACATTTCTCTTAGTTCCAATGGCTAGCTAAACTAACTAAGATTTTCTATGCTTTACCTTCTTAAAAGCACAAGTCTCCAGTACTCTAGGAGTAATGTAACTGTGAGTAGAACCAGGGTCAATCAAAATAGAAACAGATTGTTCAACAATCTTACCTGCAACTTCAACCACAATTGACTGGTGATTTGCATGGTGGTCCTCCAGTGCTGCATAAATTCTAGGGACTGCTCTTGCTACCTGACCCACTATTTCTACTTCCTGAATGTTATAAGTTGGCCTTGCACTTCCATTCTCGAGTGGACAATATCTATGCAAGTGGGGTCCTTCACATTTCCAACATTTGAGTGGACCTTTATTCTGTGGTGGCTCTTTAGGATTTCCACCTGTCACTCGAACTGGATTACTCGCAGCTTGGGATGGCTGCTTCTGCTGATTCCTGAGTCTAGAAGGTTTGAAACCTTTCCTTCTTTGGTTAAATTTCTTGTTCTTATTGTCCTTCCATGCCTTATGGTCATCAGGTTTACCTTTGCTTTGTTCATAGCAATACTTAGCCTTCCTTATTGCTTCTTCAAGAGTCCTAGGTTCATAAAACTCAATTCTATCTTTGTAAGACTAAGGCAACCCACTCAGAAACCACTGGATCTTCACTTTTTCATCTCTGATGTACTGGACATACCTCAACAATTCCAAGAATTTATTTGCATATTCATCCATGGTTTATTGTCCCAATCTCAGCTCATGGAACTCTTTAACCTTGTCATCATAATACCTGTCAGAGAGGTATTTCTGCCTGAAATACTTCTTGAACTATTTCCACTTCAGTCTCCTTTCACTGATCTTCTTTACTTGCTTGAAGTGTTCCCACCAAATGGATTCTCTTCCATTCAAATTGAATATGGCAACTCTTGCCTTCATGTTTCCTGAATAATCCTGCACTTGGAAGTACTTCTTTATCCCAAGAAGCCAAGCTTTAGCCTCTTGTCCAGTCTTTATCTCACTATCAAATGTAGGAGGTTTAGCTTTCTTAAATTCATCCCGAGAGCGATCCCTATGGTGTCTTCTTCTTTTCCTTTTACAAGAAGATGAACTTGTATCTCCACTAGATTCTTTAGAGTAATATGATCCATTGGAAGTCCTTCTCCTCCTCCTAGTGTTTCTCTTACTGCCTTCTGGCCTTGATGTACCTCGTCCAGAATCTATCTTTCTTTGCAAGTCTGTCAAACTCTGCAACATGTCAGCATTTAGCTGATGCTACTCTTCCTGGGATTTAATCAAGATTCTCATGGTGGCTGCAACCTTGGATGGTGTCTCCTGGAATCTCCTTCCATTAGACTCTACGTCATCATTTCCATTAAGGACATTTTCTCCCATGGCATCTCCTACACGCTCGTAAGAATCCTGAGCATCATATCCATCATGGGTTCTCATGACTGAATTACCTCTTTCTTTACCACACTGTTCTTTCTGGAGTACTGCTCTTGGAGGTGTCTATAATTCTACAAACGTGTTAGTAGCAAACTGTTATATACATACCATTAATATAATTCAACACTACTTACCTTCCTCTTTTGGAAATTCATAAAACAACAATTTTTTTTTCTTAAAACACAAAATTTCCTCTCTCCCTTTTCAGCCCTGTGACCACTGATAATTTGCTGAAATCCTACTGAAAGACAGTTGAAAACTGCTTGAAAAATCACTGAGAAGTTCTCTTGAGAACCCAAATCTCCTTTGGCCCAATTGGACCTCCTCCCAACTATCTTTTCGACACTTCGGTGGTCAAAACATCTAGCTCATCGACATTCTGTTTGCTTATTTATTTTTGGCGTGTCGGCCCATAGTGATCTAATCCTTTGAAACTATAATGGTGATGCCAAGGTCTATCCATCAGTGGTTTCATCATCTATGGTTTTCCGCAGTATCGGCGGTTGAGCGTGTTATTAGTCGGGTGCGCAGTCCCTTGGGCAGCCACAATGGCAGAAATTGATCTCACTGTGGTCTCCGTGGGCATCTATCGGCTATCGGATGGACTATCCATTGGGTGGATAGTGCTTTGGACTGCCACAATGGAATATTTACAATCCTTTGATTCCTTCCAATCGGTGGCCTGATCCTTAATAATTTTCCAATGACTTTATACTCAAACCAAACCTTCAAAATTTTCCTCTAATCGGGTCTCTTCCCTACTATCTCTCAGGCATTTCAGCGGGAAAACTAACTAAACTTCCGATCTGCATCGGCAGTGTCAATGACTACTCATCGGGTGTTCTCCTTACTAACCTTTTGGTGTTTCGGCGGTTGAAACCTCTAATTTTCTTTGCTGTATCAATGGGTTGTTTGTCTATTTCCTTCTACCGTATTGGGCCTACAGTGGTCTACTATTTCGAGTTTTATCAGCGATCCGCTTGACTAACTTTGTCCACCATATCGGGTCCATAATGCTCTAACATTCTGAACTTTATCGGTGCGGAAAACAACTAATCTGCTGCATTGGTGGTTGGGCACACTGGGCGTTGGGCGGTTAGTCCTTTCGGTTTCCGCAATGGCAGCCCATGATCTTTCTATGTCTTCTGTAGCCATGGGGCTATCGACGGTTAGAACAACTATCCATAAGAGGAATAGTCTACTCATCAGCCACAACAACGGATGTTCAATCAACTAAATTTATCTGACACAACTCATCGGCAACTGAATCATCTAAGCATTGGCAATGTGATCAAATAACCATCGCCAATGGCTGATGATTCTACGACTTAGAAAAATTTTCAAAATTTTTCTCTTTAGTCTTGTTTTCTGCCACTTCATCGGCTCAACCATCTCTTATTCTTCGCCAATTCGTTTAACTATCTGTTAGTGAAAGCTTCCTTTATCTTCCGCTGACTCCATCGGCTCCATCTTCCCCTATATGTCGTCGATCAAATCAACTATTTTTTGAAGCTATAGTTATGTATCAGAACCTGGAACTACTATTCACTAAACACCTCGGCATCGACGAGTGGAAGGACTAATGAATCGGCAGAATAGTTCACTCAGCAGCCGCAATGACGGTTCATCATTGTTGAACCTTTTCCTATTGGCAATCTAAAGTGCAACTTAATCGGCATCGGCAGTCAAAACCTGTAACCATCGGAAGCTTAGTGCTCTAAACTTCCGCAACGGTGGGCACGTGAACTACTAACTCCTTCCAATGTTCATCGGTGACTAGTACAACTAACATTTTCTGATGGGCGATGATCTCATGCCTTAGAGATATTTTTGAAAATTTGCCACCTTGTCTTCCGCCGCATTGGCTGTCGGAGAAACTATCCTCTACGGCATCGGCGGTCGGAGGCTCCAACCGTCAGGAGAATAGTTGTTTAGGCATCCACAACGGTGATGTAAGCTCGTCTATCCTCTTCTGATGTAGCCACCAACCTTTTTGCCACGTCAGCAAGTGGATCATCTAGGCATTGACGATGCGATCAACTAATCATCGCCAATCGCCGATGATTCCATTACTTCGTAAAATTTTGAAATTTCTCCCTGTGGCAGGTGAGGTTCAGACTAACAGTTTCGCAGTGTCAGAGGACCTTCTCACTTAGTCCTCCAATGTGACGATGGCTAATGAACACAACCTTTCCTCAATTTCCTTCCCATTGCTATCTGTCGGGTGGCCTTCCCACTAAGGGCTCTGCTGCATCGGAAGAACTTGTCACTAAGTTTTTCGATGAGCCGACAATTCTGGCACTTAGAAAATTTTTGTGAATTTTCCTGTCATCACCCATTTTCTCCTGGTTTCTTCTGGGAAATAAGCAACCTGCCTCTGTTAACTATTCTTTCATGGCCCTCTGAGGCCCACATGCTGCAACATACGCTCTGTCACTATATCTTCATGGCCCATTCAGGCCCATGCTACAACCAGAGCTCTGATACCACACTGTCACGTCCCCAACCCTCCGACCAGTGAAGAGGACGCTACCATACATCAATCATCCGGGCATCTAGCACCATGAACATGAATATACATACATATAATGCTGTAACAAGATTACTTAAAACATAAAACATACTACGATGCATTAATAATTCATATACATAGCAAAAGCAAAACAACATGCATTCATATACAATTCAGCATTAATGATGTACATTATCATTCATCAATGGTAAATACGATTGCAGACACAAGTCAGGCAAGAATACTTATCTTAATAAGGACTTGTCTCGCAACTAGATATGTCGCTACAACGTTCCACCCAACCATAGGCCCGCATGCTCCTTAATCTCTCAGCAACGCTACCACCCTCAATCTGCGCATGATTCCCCAAGGAATAAGGAACTAACAGGCTTACACATAGCCAAGGATAACAACACCACAAGGGTACACAGTTCAGCCAAGCCAACATAGTTGGGTTTATCAGGTGAACAACTGATCAGCCAAGCCAACAAAGTTGGGTTTATTAGGCCATCCAGGAGCTATGAAAGGCTAAATGCTAAGCTAGTGAGCTCATTGAGGAGCTAAGGACACCTACACCAGAACCAGCTTGGATTCTAGGACACCCACACACACCCAACACAAGGAAATAAGTCCTTTCTCTGCAACGCAGTGGCTCAGACCTTGATCTCCCTTCCAGTGCTATTCAGGGGTTGTGGAGAAGAAAGCCAGCCCACTAGCTCTGTTTGTGTGGGTCCCAAACCACCAGGTTTATCAAGCACATCAGGCCCTCATTCACCACTCCAATGTAGTCCGAAGACAAAGCCACTACATGCATGCAACAAAACAAGTATTCAAGCTTTAATAGGGGAAAACAACTCCCTGAATCATTCTTGGCCCTATCGTGGCCAAAAAAATTCCACAACAACTTATAGCATCACACGGGAAAAACACAGTCTAGCAATTGTGGCAAACAATAGCCCATGAACATCCATGAACCCACATCACACAATCCCCAATGCAATCGCTGGAGAACTTACACAGACCGAAATGTGAAAGGAACGGGCTCCCAATCTAAATGTGAGGGAAAACGACGTAACCTACAGAACTGTAGATGAGAATCACAGCCACGATTCAACGATGGAAAACATAATGTTACACAGTCTGACAATGGTGGAAAATATAGAGACTCTCTGCGTGAATATGAGGATGAACACCACCGCCGACTAACAACTTCATGAGAGAAGGAAGAAGCAACCTGTAAGCCAGCAATTAGTGAGGCAGAGGAGAATGAACCCCAATAAATGAATTGCAGCCCCCTTTTATCTCCACTCAGCGCGAGGGAAAATGAACAGACTCACGATCCCCCCCCATATTGGAAAGACCATCCGAAAACCAAAAGGCGCGTTGTGGAGAGAGTGCAGGCGTTGGCATAGTAGTGGTTTTCCTGCCAGCCAATAGCTTCCCCAACTAACAATAGAATAACTAAGGTGGTGGTTGGATGAGACAAAGGAAGGTGAGAAAAAGAGTGGTGACACATGGATTTTCCCCCCACGGCTCAAGGTTCAGCATTCCCCCTCCTTATCCTTAGGAATCATGCCCCTTCTCAATTTGGTTGCAGTGAACATAGCTGGTTGGGGTTACTTAATTAAAGATGTATAGTTACATGATGCCACAACTTAATATGTATGCCGCATGTCCTGATATACCATCGGTGACAATTTCTGTCCGAAACATAACATAACCAAATCGATGGTGGGGCCCTTTCCTTTAGCTCCACACCATGATTATTTACAATATATGTATCATGTATATTTAATGCAAACGGGGTCAAAATCAGGTTGTTACAGGTTAAATAATTCCCCTCCCTATCCTTAGGAAAATCATGCCCTTTTCATCATGGTTGCATTGACATAGCTGGTTGGGGTTTATTTTAATTAGAATGCATATTTACATGATTCCACAATTATAATGTGCCAGATGGCACAGTATACCATTGGCAACGAATTTAATCGCCAGAATATAAAACGATAAATCGATGGTGGGGCTTTCGCCTTTAGCTCCACACCACGATTAATTACAATATATACATCGTAAACATTTAATGAAAATGGGGTCAAAACCAAGGTGTTACAGTATGAATGCCTACATTCAAAAGTATGTTAAAGAATGTGACATTTGTCAGAGAAATAAAACCGATGATATCTCAAGTCCAGGATTACTCCATCCACTACATATCCCATATCAGAACAGGGAGGAAATTTCAATGGATTTTATTGAAGGGTTACCCATGTCAGATGAAAAGGACAAAATATTAGTAGTAGTAGACATGTTAAACAAATATGTGCATTTTATAGGGGTGAAAAAAAACAACCCTGCAAAAGAAACATCTGAAGCGTTTTGTGAAAATGTCTACAAGTTACACAGGTTTCCTAAAATTATCGTAAGTAATAGAGATGCCAAGTTTAAAGGAAATTTTTGGAGAGAGTTTTGAAAGAAAATTGGGGCTTCACTTAACATGATTTCAACTTACCATCCTGAAATAGATGGTCTGACAAAATTCATGATTAACTGCCTAGAAACCTACCTCCGCTGCTTTGTAACTGAAAACCAAAATAAGTGGTTCCAATGGCTACATCTTGCAAAATGGTGGTATAATTCTACTTATCATACATCCGAGAAAATGACTCCATTTCAAGATCTCTATGGATATGAACCCACAAAATGGAAGGATATCATTGTAAACCAAGCAAGGGTCGGCTCGGTAAATGACCATTTAGAAGAAAATCAAAGGGTTGACCAAATACTTAAGGAGAATCTAAATGTCCTAAAAAATAGAATGAGAAAAAAAGAAAATCAACGTCAAACATAACAAGAATTTGAAGTTGGATATTGGGTATTTGTAAGACCACAACCCTATATAAGGTTATCCCTTAAACAAGGGGGAAATAATAAACTAGCTCTAAGGTTTTATAGTCCATATCAAATCAATAATAATATTACTTGTGTGGCATATGCATTGGAATTACCAACTATAAGTCGCATCCATAATGTTTTTCATGTTTCATGTTTGAAAAAGTCGATAGGTCAACACTAGAAGGCACAAATAATACTTCCCTTGTTAAATGAATAAGGACGAATTATTTTTGAACCATAATCTATCATTTCTACAAAAGAGAAGAGATTTAGAACTCGAGTAATTAAAGAGTATCTTATAAAATGGAAAAATATTCCTGAAGAAGACACATCATGGGAATCAAAAAAGTTTCAAAAAATACATCCCTCACTACCATCTCTTTGAGTACAAAGATCCTTTAAAGGGAGTGGTAATGTTACAGATATTAAATGATATATTAAGTAAAAACAATAAATTATTAATTATTAGAGTGAAGGGATGTAACCCTTCATTATGCATGCTCAATCCCTATAAAACGAGAGCGCTCTTGTAACATATTATCATTTTTTCAATAATATTTTATCTTCTATTCAATTATGGATTTTGGGTCCTAGTTCTCTGTTGCATTAAGGAATGTGATGAACAAATATACAAAGAATTTCATGGCATGAAAATCAAAGAAATCAAAGGAGACAAAGTGTCACATCCCCATCCCTCAGACCGGCGAAGAGGACGCGACCAACACCAAGCATATGGGCAAACAACCCCATGAACATAAACAAGGATAAATGCTGAAAATTAAAAGCTTAACATGATGCATCACAAGAATTCCAAACAAACAAGCATACACAGATGCATAATTCCTCAAGCATTCAGCGGAAGCAAACATATACATTCCAGCATTCCACATGTTCATCTTAATACATGAAACAGTAGATATAATTACCGAGATGAAGTAAACAGCAGCACTTATCTGTTGATGAAGAGTTTACCCCGCAACCAGCTACGTCGCTGCAACGTTCCACCCAACCATAGGCCAGCGTGCTCATCAATCTCTCAGCAACGCTGCCACCCCCGAGATGGGAATGATTCCTCCAAGGATAAGGGTCAATGCAGGCTTACACATAGCCGAGGTACACAATCAGCCAAACCAACACCGCTGGGTTTATCAGGCCATCAACAACCGGCCAAACCAGCACAGTCCGAAGACCAACCACTGCTTACACGCAGCAAAACAATCCCTTCACAGCCCTGTGAAGAAGGCAAAGACAACCAGGGATAATCCAAAATGAAAGATGAGCACAACTCAAGTCCACCAAACAACACAGAGTTGTTCTTGGCCCTAACGTGGCCAAAACAACTCAGCAACAACACCCAAACCATGGTATATCAGCAGCCCAAACTCACAATGAATGATGGCAGCACTGCACAGCCCAAGACAAAGGAGAAGCCAACAGTCACGCCTTTACCAACAGCAGCAACGTGAGAAAACACAACTCACAGCCATCCCTCATGGATATGGAGAGGTCCAATTCGCAGCCCGGACAGGGGAGAACACTAACACAGATCCCCCCCCCCCCCAAAATGTAATAACATATACATCCAACAAGCGAAATCACATCATGAGGATGGGCAGCAGTCCGTCTTGGTCAGCTAAGCAACAGGAAAAGACTTACACAAGTCGCAACACCGTCCCTGAGCGTAGAAGATGGCTCTCCACAACAAATCATGGATGGACAGGATTCCTTTCTGCGTGAGGGAGATGAATGGACCAAATCCTCAGCGCGTGGATGAACAGGAAATCCGAGAGAAAAATGAACAGACCACAGAACTCCTGCGTAATGGAGAGTACGTGAGGGAAAAACAGACAGTTAGGAGGACAAACAGACCAACCCCCCCCCGATGAAGGTTGGAAAACATGGGAGAGAAGAGTGAATGTAGTCATGGGTGGAGTGGGCGCGTGGGAAAGGGACTGATAGTCCTGCCACCCCACTCCCAAAAACATTAACTGCCTTGACCACCAGCAGCCATAACTGCCTCAACAACTCAACAAAAACATTAAAGAGGTTGACAAGGGAAGATGGAAAACACACAAGGTGGTAACACATGGGTTTTTCCCCCATAGGCCAAGGTTTGACATCCCCACCCCTTATCCTTTGGAATCATGCCCTTTTCATTCAACGTTTCACTGCCGTAGCTAGTTGTGGTTTAATTTAATTAATATGCGTGTTTACATGATGCTGAATTATAATGTGCCAAATAGCACAACATACCATCGGCAACTATCCCTATTGCCGAAACATACACAACTGAATCGATGGTGGGGCCTTTTCCTTTAGCTCCTCACCATGATTAATTACAATATATACATCATGTAAACGGGGTCAAAACCAGGGACATTACATTCCCCTCCCCCTCGGAGTAACACCGTCCTCAGTGTTCCATTACATATATATACAATACATATATAATTGCACATCAAAATTTCAAAATTGCAGATATGTCCCACGTTCAATCATTTATGTTGAATGTTCAAGACCAAGCCCCTCGGATTCCATGGACTTCTCCTGCTGGTTCTCAGCTTCCAGCTGATCCCGAAGTCTAGGAACTTTGTGGCTATTGCCCTCATCATGTTTCCTCATCGGACAGTCCCGGCATAAATGATGTCCTCCGCATCTCCAGCATTTCACTAGCTGCTTCATCTTTACCTGCTCAATTTCCTTTGAGTCTTCATGCCTGGACCGTTTCCTATCGGGTCGCTTGGACAATTGTCCCATTGCTGATCCACCTTCCTTTCCTTTGCTGATCGCTCCCAGAAGGATTTTCACCTCCCTTTGCAAACCAATAGAGTCTTGCAAAATCTGGTGATTCATCTCATTCTTCCTTCTCTGTATCTTAAGCATCTCCCCAAGATTTTCTTGGGTCTTGGCAATCATTTGAAGGAGACTTCCAGCCAAGTCCAACAACTTTTGATCTGCTTCCATGATCAATGTGCACCACGTGGTTTCACTTTTCTCACTTGTGAAATGAACCATTGAAATTCTATCAGACCAAGCATAATATAGACATTAAAATCAGTCAGTTAATTACCCAATTGGCATGATAGTCCAAGTCTCATCAAGGAGGCTTTCATATTTCCCATGCCTTCCCCAATAGGCACATGAGCTCATTCATGTCCATTCTTGGGCAGGGAATTAACTATTCCAGCATTCACAAATTTACTTAAGCAAATACACACATTTCATTCTCAGTCATACATGCATTCAACAATCATTTGTTTTCACAATGCATAAACATATATGTATATACATATAATCAAAAGGCAAGAGAGAGCAGCAAGAGTTTTTTCCCTCTTTGTTTTGTTCCATCCTGGAACCCACACCATCACTGTGGCTTTTCATGCTCTCAGCCTCTTTCACTTCACCATGAATGCTAGACCAATCCTTCTTGGTCATGACACTTAGTGTCTTAGGTCTATTCCAGACCTCTAAACCATGGAGTCTCTCCACATGGTTTATCTCAACTGCTAGGACTTCCCCCATCTTACTAGCACCTTTTTCATTACCGCTCATTCCGAGCTTTCCAGGATAGTCATATGTCCACATGCACGCCTAGGATGCTCTCATAGTCCTCGCTCCCAGTGATACTTACATGTATTGTGCGTTTCCTCATTCCTCCACAGGATCTTGCTTCGCTCTGCAAGCCTTGGGATCGCCTATGGACTTAGATGTTAGGTCAGCACCCCGGCTGCTCCACAACATCAAATAATTAATGTCCAGCCAGTACATTCCTCATGTCAACTAGGCTTGGATCTTTATCATGACCATTTCTAGGTCTAGGATCTACTATGGATCCTCAGGCATATCACAACCCAACATACACTTATATCAACAATAACACATGCACTTATATCAACAATGCACTTATACCAACATACACTTATATCAACAATATCCCTTACTCTGCAACCCCTCTCAACAACCATTTACCATTTACCTTTTACCTTTTACCTTTTTACCTTTTGGGTGCAATACCCAACTGCATCATTTAGCATGTCAACACAAGCAACACAAGCAATACAAGCGACTCATCAACGTTATTGCTCTAAAACTATAATCACATTTCATGTCATTCACTATCAAGTATTGAGACACTAGGAGTGCGTCCACTCCCTAGAGTGTAATCAATATTGAAAACCCTTTCATGACTCGACATCGGAAAAGTGTGCACTCTCTTCCGGTGTGTGCCATGTAGGCCCTATTCATACTCAAGCAATTGGTCATAATGGATATTAAATCAAGACATGTTCTGCATATGGAATTTAATAAAACATGCATATTCTTAGCAAGGGTCACAGAACACTTATCCATTTGCCGTCGCAGTATGCCTTTGTTAAGGAGGAATGGAGGCTCCTTCCCTGAGTTAACAGTCCCTCAGTTAGCCATCCCATCTCCTTTTTACATTTCACATTCACACATGTCTTACCGACATAACCCATACCATCTCACTCATGTTATTACCAAACATGCAGTGCAGATGAGACATTTTCAAAATGTCCAATGGCGTTTCACCCGAAACCCATTTCCAAGATAAGGGAAAACCTTCCCATGAAGTTTGGCTTCTGCAGGCCATCACACGTGGTCTTCCTGCAGTGTGTATCCCTGACGCATTCATCAAATAGCCAAACAGTCAATCATTGTCTGATAATACAATCCCAATTGATTGTTCCATAACCAAGCAATGACATTGGTAATCAAATTCAATAGGGATTTGCAATTCTATCTATTACAGAAATTGACTTGCTCAATTGTGGGTTTCTTGTAAGCAGCATTACTATACCCATTACAATTTTATTCTTACTATCGTAACATGATTACCCACTTACCATGCGTCCTTCCTGACACAATCTTATAGAAGCCAACAATAATTAGTAGTTGTTAGCACTTTCTTAAATCTGAATCCACAATTCAAATTTAACAACCCTTTATGCATATCAACTATTTTCACAGCCATGAGACTCTTCTCATAAGGTTGGGCCCTTTCACATGGTAGATTTTAGAAATGGTCAGGGTCTTACCTCTCACTGCCATGCTTGAAATAATCTACCTGAAACATGATTTTCAATCAACCAAACACAAGCTTATGCAAGCCAATAGTAACTAGTAGTTGTCAGCAATTCCTTAAATCCGAAATTCACAATTTGAATTTTAACAATCTACTATGCATACCATATGGTAGATTCTTGCATTGGTCAGGGTCTTACCTCTCACTGCCATGCTTGAAATAATCTACTTGAAACCTGAGTTTCAATCAACCAAACACAATCTTGTGCAAGCCAATAGTGACTAGTAGTTGTCAGCAATTTCTCAAATCCGAAATTCTCAATTCGAATTTTAACATCTTATTATGCATACCAACTATTTTTACAATCATGATATTCTTCTCATACATGGTAGATTCTAGCATTGGTTAGGGTCTTACCTCTCACTGCCCTGCTCAAAATAATATACCTGAAACATGAGTTTCAATCAACCAAACACTTGGTAAGTCTGGATGCATATACCCTTTTCATTGCTACAACCATCACCGAAGCATTTTCAGAATTTATAAAATTCAAATACTTCCAACTGTTAGTCGCATAAATATTATCAAAGCTCATTTACTTCATGCAATCATTATCATACTAATATTGCAAGGTATAGTCATATCATTCATGCAATTAAATGAAATGTTTAGATACTCCTTACTTCACAAGTGTGTCATTCATACCACCTTGCTCTTCAATAGAGCATTTCTGGAAGCCAATTGATCATGACTATCCTGCATTCATAACAACCTCTGAAATGGTTCCTGAATTGTCATCAATTCATCATTTCAGTCATTAGTCATTCATAATATCACATGCATTCATCTCAATGCATTCAACATACCATGCAATACATCACAACATTTTGCCTACACTTACTTTCCTTGGGCTACTAAGCTCAATCAATATATACCAGCATGACACCTTTCTATATTCCAACATCCACATGGCATGAGGTCTCTTACCTTTACCACTTCATGGAATTTGTCATAAGCAAACTCTTACCTGCATGGGTCTTACTTACACCCTTGACATGACCAATTTGGTTGGTCCTTTGTAGGAGATTACAGAATTTGCTCACCAACTTTTGTTATGGACTTTTTGCCTCCTCCCTTCCTCTAGAGGGTTGCTATTCACATTCATCAGCATCAGCAACATATTCAGCTAAGTCCATGTCGTTGTTGGTTTTTTTTTCTTCCACTAATGCCAACATCAAAGCAATGATTATCATTAGTGGTTCATACAAAACATATCCTCATGCATTTCATGCATAAAACTTAGGAAACGTAACGTAGTTAGCTAGACAGGGTTTTAAGGAAAACTTTCCTTTTCAAGTCTTTGATCCTGGCATGGAACTCCTTTTCCACACAACAGCGGGTTAACCTCATAGTCCTTTCTACCCCTGGGCATGCAACTGTCCAGATTTGTCCATTTGACAACAGCGGCCGTTATTAGCACTTTGCTGCTCCATACTTAGATTCTGGTGACTTACCCTTGTTCCCCACTGGATAAGATTTCCAACGCCTATCCACGTGCTCCATTCCGACCTCGAGTGTGAAAACCACACCACTTCTAAAAATGAAGACTTTTCACCAAATCTTTGCATTTTACACACAACTGCATTTTGGTTGCCAACTTCAGCCACCTCACTTCCGTTGCACCATTCATCTTTTATGAATTTTGGGTCTTACTAATTTGCCCAAAACATAGAATTTTTTTCTTTTCACCAAAATGACTGTAAATCTTTGATTTTCACACAATCTAACACATAAGATCGCTGCCACTTTCTCCTTTTCATCCCATGAAAATCCACTGAAAAACAACGCAAAACCCCACTGAAAAACAGTTGAAATTCGTTGAGAAATCCCACGGAAAAATTCAAAATTACCTTGCACAGAATCGGATCTCATTCCCACTATTGATCCGACATGTCAGCTGTCAAAACAGCTACTCCCTTCCGCCGTTTCGGGCCTCATTTCAACTAATCTTCCGCAGTTCATCGACGGTCGGGAGCACTCCTCATCGGAAGGACAATTCACAAAACAGCTGCAACGGCGGACGCGATCTTCAATCTTTCTCTGATTCGGTAGCACAACCAGATCGGCATCGATAGACTTTTCACATCGGTGAGCTAGTGCCTTTGGTTTCCGTAATGGCGGAACACGAACCCCTTTCTCTTTTGATCGGCGTTGGCAGTCTTTCTCGTAGGAAGACTTAGCGCTTCTGCTTCCGCAACGGAGGCCACTTTCTCTTTCGATCGGCGTCGGCAGTATTTTTTCATCGGCAGGCTAGTGGTTTTCGCTTCTGCAACGGCGGCTCGCAAACCACTTTCTGCTTCTGATTGGCCGATGATCTTCTCTACTTAGAAAATTTTTTGACTTAATTTTCTTCGACTTGATTTTCTTGTGGCGTCGGCAGTCGGAGGTCTTTCTCGTCGGACACCTAGCTGTTTCTCCATCCGAAACAGCAGAACACAAAACCTCTATCTTCTTCCGATCAATGAACTAATTCTTTGACCGGCATCGGAAGTCTTTTCTCTTCGGAAGTCTTGTGCCTTTGGCTTCCGCAACGGCGGAACACCAAACACGAACATCTTCCGACGGCTGCTCTTTACTTAGAGAAATTTTTAACTTTTCTTGCGGCGTCGGTGGTCTTTCCACATCGGAAGGCTAGTGCCTTTCGCTTCCACAACGGCAGAATACCAAACCACTATTTCTTCTGATCGACGCCAAACCGCTTAGAAAATTTTTCCACTTTTCTTTCCAACTGCTCCGTCAGGCATGCTTCCGCTACGCTTCCGCTACGTCGGAAGTCCACTTCGCTAACTCTTCCGTAACGGCGGAAGTCTTTCCCGCTAGTGGCCCGACTGTTCAACACTTAGACCATTTTCTTTGAAGTTTTACAGTCATTCAAATTATGACTTCTGCTGGGTAGAAGGAAATACAACCTCTGTCAGTTGCTCATTCTTGGTCCACAGAGGCCCATTGTTGTAACCTTGAGCTTTGATACCATACTGTCACGTCCCCATCCCTTAGACTGGCAAAGAGGACGCGACCAACACCAAGCATACAGGCAAACATCCCCATGAACATAAACAAGGATAAATGCTGAAAATTAAAAGCTTAACATGATGCATCATAGGAATGCCAAACAAACAAGCATACACAGATGCATAATTCCTCAAGCATTCAGCGGAAGCAAACATATACATTCCAGCAGTCCACATGTTCATCTTAATACATGAAACAGTAGATATAATTACCGAGATGAAGTAACCAGCATCACTTATCTGTTGATGAAGAGTTTACCCCACAACCAGCTACGTCGCTGCAACGTTCCACCCAACCATAGGCCAGCATGCTCATCAATATCTCAGTAACGCTGCCACCCCTAAGCTGGGAATGATTCCTCCAAGGATAAGGGTCAATGCAGGCTTACACATAACCGAGGTACACAATCAGCCAAACCAACACCGCTAGGTTTATCAGGCCATCAATAATCGGCCAAGCCAGCACAGTCCGAAGACCAACCATTGCTTACACGCAGCAAAACAATCCCTTCACAGCCCTGTGAAGAAGGAAAAGACAATTAGGGATAATCGAAAACGAAAGATGAGCACAGCTCAAGTCCACCAGACAACACATAGTTGTTCTTGGCCCTAACGTGGCCAAAACAACTCAGCAACAACACCCAAACCAGGGTATATCAGCAGCCCAAACTCACAATGAATGATGGCAGCACTGCACAGCCCAAGACAAAGGAGAAGCCAACAGTCACGCCTTTACCAACAGCAGCAACGTGAGAAAACACAACTCACAACCATCCCTCATGGATATGGAGAGGTCCAATTCGCAGCCCATACAGGGGAGAACACATACGCAGATCCCCCCCCCCAAAAAAAATGTAATAACATATACATCCAACAAGCGAAATCACAGCATGAGGATGGGCAGCAATCCGTCTTGGTCAGCTAAGCAACAGGAAAAGACTTACACACGTCGCAACACCATCCCTGAGCGTAGAAGATGGCTCTCCACAGCAAATCATGGATGGACAGGCTTCCTTTCTACATGAGGGAGATGAACAGACCAAATCCTCAATGCGCGGATGAACATGCAATCCGAGAGAAAAATGAACAGACTACAGAACTCCTGCGTAATGGAGAGTGTGTGAGGGAAAAACAGACAGTCGGGAGGACGAACAGACCAACCCCCCCCCCTGTGAAGGTTGGAAAACGTGGGAGAGAAGAGTGAATGCAGTCGTGGGTGGAGTGGGCGTGTGGGAAAGGGACTGACAGTCCTGCCACCCCTCTCCCAAAAACATTAACTGCCTCAACCACCAGCAGCCATAACTGCCTCAACAACTCAACAAAAACATTAAATAGGTTGGCAAGGGAAGATGGAAAACACACAAGATGGTAACACATGGGTTTTTCCCCCATAGGACAAGGTTTGACATCCCCACCCCTTATCCTTTGGAATCATGCCCTTTTCATTCAACGTTGCATTGCTGTAGCTAGTTGTGGTTTAATTTAATTAATGTGCGTGTTTACATGATGCCGAATTATAATGTGCCAAATAGAACGACATACCATCAGCAACTATCCCTATTGCCGAAACATACACAACCGAATCGATGGTGGGGCCTTTTCCTTTAGCTCCTCACCATGATTAATTACAATATATACATCATGTAAATGGGGTCAAAACCGGGGACATTACATAAAGATTGCATCAAAACTTTGTTTTAAACAGTCATTAAGACACAATAATACACCATCCTTCAACACTTCCTGGAACCATATTCACAAGAGAATTTGGCCTCTCATAATTTGGTATTCATTGAAGTACACTTTTCATATTTGGGTATGAGTACACTATATATTTGATCATGCAAATGTCTCCTTTGGAAGTATTTTGACACCTAAAAGAGATTTTTTTTTTCAAGGAAAGTATGATAGTGTAAATAAACAAATAAATCAATAAAATAGTAAAGATAAAAAAAAAGTCCAATTGTGGAAACCAATTTATTGGCACAACCGCACATGAGTTTTGCTTAAAAACCAAGCAACTGGCAGTAAAAATTCTCAATAAAGTATATATGTTGGTTCAATTTGTATTATGTTTATTCAAAATCATTTATGTTCTATGCTTGTGTCGGCTAATGTGAGATTCCTTAAGTCTCACCTTTCGACGAATCTCATCCCATCAACTCCAACACATCATCTAGGATTGAGATTAGATATGTTTATAAGTACCTTGGGTCATGCATGACTTAATGGTAGGTTCTCTTGCTACCTGCAAGAGAATACATATATGTTCCTTGATTGATGGATTCTATAGGTGTTCAACCCCAACACATTTATTCACACCAACTAGAATATACTTTTTGTACCTTGATTCACATTGACATTGATGGTGGGTCATCTCGCATTAGTTAACAATTTACATTATTGATCGATAATCCAATGATTTCTTTCTATGTTCGACTCCAAGTAAATCCATTCAAATAGATTGAATTGTACTACTAAGGGTTATATGTGAAGACTATATGGGTTATGGTATCGACAACGACATTATAATTTGATCTTTAGTTCAATATTGAACTTTCCAGGAAAGTAGGACATTTGTAAATAAACAAATAAATCAATAAAATAGTAAAGATAAAAAAATTCCAATTGTTAAAACCAATTTATTGGCATAACCGCACATGATTTTTGCTTGAAAACCAAGCAAATTGCACGAAAAATTCTCAATAAAGTATATATGTTGGTTCAATTTGTATTATGTTTATTCAAAATCATTTATGTTATATGCTTGTGTTGGCTAATGTGAGATTCCTTAAGGCTCTCCTTCTGATGAATCTCATCCCATCAACTCCAACACATCGTCTGGGATTGAGATTAGAGATGTTTATAAGTACCTTAGGCATGCATTCCTTAATGGCAGGTTCTCTTGCTATCAACAAGGGAATACATATACGTTCCTTGATTGATGGATTCTATAGGTGTTCAACCCAAACACATTTATTCACACCAACTAGAATATACTTTTTGTACCTTAATGCCCATTGACATTGATGGTGGGTCATCTTGCATTAGTTAACAATTTACTTTATTGATCAATAATCCAATTATTTATTTCTATTTTTGACTCCAAGTCCATTTAAATAGATTTAATTAAACTACTAAGGGTTATATGTGAAGACTATATGAGTTATGGCATCGACAACAACAATATAATTTGAGCTTTAATTCAATATTGAACTTTCATTTTTCAGTTTGGTTCTAATAAAAATAATATAGAATATGGATTATCAACATCTATTCTCTACAGTATCACTCTGCTATCATCATCAACAACATAAATAATATCATCGTTGTCATTATTTTTGGCAGTAGGCCTGTCTTTTTGTGTCTCTTGTCGCAGTAACTTCACTGTGTTGCAGAAATTCCACAATGTTGCTGGAACTCCACAGGGTAAGAGGAAAACATATAGGTATCCATATTTTTGTGAATCAGTACGTTGTTAACAATGTCTGCTTATTTTTATTACCTTATATGTACCTTTATTTCATATCATTCATCTCAGTAAAGGTTTTAATGACAAGGTAGCTTGCATTGGATATTTTTGTAATGGGGGTATCTAAGAAAAACATAGCTCATGCCATTGAACTTCCACTAAAAGGTGAAATATGGTTTAAAAATAATCCCATTGAGTGCTCTATGTGTACTCAATTCCTCAAGACAGAACACCAAGATGCCAATTGGATGAAAGGGGTACCTCATGCTTGGATCAAGGATGAATGGTGTGTTCTCCTGTATGTATTACAGAAGTAATTAAGATGCAAGGAAAGGTATACATTGACTTTTGTCAATCATTATTTTTTTCTCCTACATTTTGAAGTTGTTATGCAAAAACTTGTCCAAGATGACCAAGCAAGTCTAGAAAAACCTTAAAAATCCATAAAATAGCTTGCATCATCATGACCTCATTAAAATTTTGAATTAGGACTTGAAGGCTAGAAATGATAATTGGGTCAATTTCTAGAGTAGAAACATGTTCAATTATTTTCCCAAAGACATCATTACAGAAGCTCAAGAACCCCAAAATAACCGCCTATGTATAATCGAGAAATAGAGGCTCAAAAAAGCCCAAATTCTCCACCTATTTATACTTAGGATATATAAGCACCCAAAATTTAGTCTATTCATACTTCTGAACCATAGGTCCAAGGAGCACATTTAGATAATTGTACCCCAAATCGAGCTCCCAAATATCCATTTTCTAAAGTATTTTTCTCTATTACTAGAAAGTATCAAAGATATACACAAAAGGATATATACCCCCTGTAGCATAAACCCCTACTCTTGGATTACTTACCAGGAGTATGGCATGAAAAACCAAATCCACTGATCCTAAGCCTAACTTACTTGAGCCAACTTTGATTGACCTAGAGCATGAAGAGGTATAATTAAGGGATATTCTAAAACCTACTGGAAAATAATTTCCTATCATAAGAAGAAGATGCTTGCACCTTGTAAACTTCCCCCTTCTTCTCCATTGAAAAACATTGACTTCAAATATGCTTAGTAATTCTAGTGTGTTATTCCTAAGAATGATCCTCCTGAGTTAGTAACTGTTGTTCAGGATTAAACACCCTTGTAACCTAGGGTCCAGGGTTACCAACTTACTACTAACCTTGCAGATAATCAGCTTTAATAGAGAACATAAAGGAAATTGGAAGAAAGTATTAACTTACCCGATTATCGACGGTTGATCCAAGCTTGATCTTCTTCCATTCCTCTTCTCTCCAAAGCTTCCAGGGATGCACCTCCTTCACCTGCAAAGAGAAAATTCTCCAAGTACAATCTTATACATGTATATATGAGAGGTTAGATAAACAATATATCCAGTACATAATCAAAATATTCATCAACCATGATACATGAAAGAGACTCAACACAATGTTGGAAGAAGAATTCTTTTTATTAACAATCAGTGAATGAGATAAGAGTACAACCTAGCTTCTGAGACAAGGACTCCTCTACAACCAAAGGACTCTGAATTCTACTACTCCAAGACTTTTGAAGATGTACCACCAACATAACTTTGCTCTCCAAACTTGATTGATTAATGCCCTCCCCAAGGCCTCTATTTATACTTTGGGAAATAGAGTGGTTTCGAAGGTTGAGGAGGTTGAAACAGTTAGGATAGTTAATGATTAGGGCCCAACTAATCTCCATTAATCGTGATTTATATTTTTAATGTCGAATCAAGATGTATGCGACTATTGATATAGGCAACCCACGTTTGACACACGATTTGCTTAAAGGAAACCTGCTTACGCTGATGTACACAAGTTGCAATGTAGATAGGATAGAGTGGTTTCGAAGGTTGAGGAGGTTGAAACAGTTAGGATAGTTAATGATTAGGGCCCAAATAATCTCCATTAATCGTGATTTATATTTTTAATGTCAAATCAAGATGTATGCGACTATTGATATAGGCAACCCACGTTTGACATGCGAGTTGCTTAAAGGAAACCCGCTTACGCTGATGTACACAGGTTGCAATGTAGATAGTTGCGTATAGTACACGAGTTATTAATGGAAATAGTCGCATACGTATGCAAGTTGCAATGAGGATAGTCGCATACACAACTCAACACTTAGAAAAATAATATGGCAAGTTGGTTCAAGGGTATATGCATCCCAAGTCATTCCCATCTATAGTACGGGTAGAAGACCACGTGTATTACAAAGGTGGATCGAATCCACAATATACAATGATGATGAGTATTCAAAGATTTGGAAGCTGTGTAAGTGACCACAACATAATCTTGCGCAACTTAATCCATAAATATGAACCTAAGGTCTTCGTAAAAAATCCCAAAAAACCAGTACAATCCAAGCCATGCGAATAGATGTTATTAAAATCGAACATTGATAGGATTCAACAGATTTTCAACTAATAGGTGACAATCGACAACTGAAGCAAAGGAATTCCCCAATAATGAAAGTGAATCCTAAGATACGATCATCAAAAACTCTAGGTCTTCGTCGTCAGGAAGTGTTGATGTGGAACCACACTGTGATGAGGAAGGCAATAGATCCTCCAACGGATCATAAGAGTGACTAGGAAGTGTGTAAAGGAAGAGAAACACAAGTAATAACAGATAATATAATGATGGAATCAAGGTATAAATCAGATACAGGTTTAATTCCTTGAACAGTGAGCACGACACAGAGATGACCCAAGGCATCTTTTAACTTTACAGATAGTACAACTAGACTTATCTGTCATGTAGGAGACATGATCAGATTCCCCAGGTAGAACTGACAAGAGGAGGAGTAAGAAACTCGAAGTAATATATGAACTAAAAGTGAACACTGAGACATGAGAATCAAAAAAGACAGAGAGTGCTATGTTCAAGGAAGACATGTTGCCACCGAATAAGAACCAAAAGAAAACTTCTTCCTTATCTTCCCTGTTAAATTTTAACGAGTCTAGGAAAGTCGACTCAAGTCTCTCTTCATTTTTTGAAAATCTTGAAGAGAAGAGGGAATAATGCTTGATAGTGTCACTGATTCGTGGATTTTATGAGCCCGAACTAGTACATGCTCACTTGGTGTTTTCATGTTTAGAGAGTCTGAAAACTTTGAAGAAGACTCCAGGGGGGTCCTTTTTCATCCAATTTAGTCTCCTGAGGTCTAAAAAGTATAAAACATACCACAGAAGTACTCTCTTAACTCCCGTAGAAGAAAAGGTGAACCTTTTTCGTATTTAGTCAGGGAGGTTTGAAAAAGGTTAAATTACCAGCTACCCAATGCTCCTTCGAGAGCAGCATATAGCTTGAGTTTTACGAGTGTGAAGAAAAGAAAGATCACTTGGAAAGATCCATTTGAGTATGAGAAATGGGGCTTACAACAATAAACTTGATGCTTTGTTCTTGGTGTTTAACAAGCATGATAAAGACATGAAGTAGACTTAGAATATTTTTCATGTTTAGGTCCAGAGCATGAAAAAGAGAAAACTGAGCTCATACCGGGTGTTCCTTTTCTGTAAATTTAGTCCCTCAGGTCCAGAAAAGTGATAAAACTATACCTGAGAATACTCTTCTCAATTCCGTAGAAAAGAGAGTGATCCTTTCTCATATTATTCCACATGGTCCGAGAAAGAGATAACCTACCACCAATGTGGATGCCCATTCACACATTCTTAACGAGCTTGAATGGACAAGTTTACTCGGAAGTCAAGTCTATTTTGAGGAGTTAGACCTAGGCCTAAAGAAACTCTATAAGGGTGGGGAGTCTTATAAAGGGATAGCTTGTAAAAAGAGACCAAAATGAGGCTCAATTTGGCATGAAAAATAGCTAAGAAGACTCCCCTGAACCTATGACAGCTGCAACTTGAGTATCGAAAGACAATAAGTAGGTTCTAAATGAGGATACTCATGGGAGGAAAGTCCTATCCACAGAAGAACAATGGTATAAACGAGGAACTAATGGTTAAAGATACCTTAGTCTGTGGTCGAAGTGTTAATGCTAGGATTAAGATGGATTAGGTATAAATGCAGAATGCATGTGAAATGACCAAAAAACCATCCTATATGAGCAAAAAAATAACTTTAAACGACCATAAGCCTGTCACATGGAAGAAAAGATATGGCATTAGTTTTATTTTATATACAAAATATGAACTATAGGGAAAAAACCCACTTTGAAAATAATTTTTCTATAAATAATTCAAAATATGAATAAAAAACTCACCATTTGATTTTTATCCAAAATAGACAATTTTTACCTCTACCTTTGATTGCTCGGTTTGGACAACTCAGTGGATAATTCTCGAAACCACAAGTGCTAGGTAAAACTACACTCCATGCTCTTTCATCTGATCCAAGCAAATTTCAATTTTGGGCCCAAATTTTATATTTTCCAATGCTCTCAAAGCATGAATGCTGTGTACACGGGTATGGTATATCAATAGTCACATACACGCGTTCTCTACGCGGGTTTCCCGAAGGAAAGTAGCGTACAGTACGCGACTTGTCCAAAGGACAGTCGCATACACTGCACGAGGTAGAAAAAGATTGTATGGGGTCAAAAAAACAATTTTTTATATGAATCTAATGGTTTGAAATGGCTTGTTTATTAGATTGAAATATGGTGCTTGAGTGGAGAAAAAGGGAACATGAATACATGGACCAAGAAGCTCTACAAGATTCCCCCACGGTAAATGTTTTACGACAAAGTGGGTTATTGAAATTTTTCTGTACCTCACCTATGCGGTCAAATGTCTTCCTATTAGAGTTTTTGATAAACTATTGGGATCACGATCTTGGTATGTTTGACCTTCAAGGTGAGTTTCTATAGGTTACTTCAGAAGATGTCTATTTTATTTCCGGTTTATCACGATGGGGATCTCCGGTGAACTTGGAAGGTACCGGCAGAAGCGGTGACCTTCTAAGTGTACAGAACTACATAGACATATATTGTGAGCCTGACACTCAAAAGAGGGGTAGCTGCATACCTATTGTTCACATTCGCAACTTTCCCTTACATGTATTGGCAAGCACTATATTGAGGGTTGTAGGGTCATCATCACTTCACCTTGCAACTCAGAACCAAATGAGACTAGCAGTGGACTATATATAGGGAGCTCTATATGACTTGTGTTCGGGAGTGATCTCGATAATGAGGAAACAACTCTCTGACTGCAAAAGAGGCAGGTGAAAGGATTTTGGTTATTCCAGCATATTGGTAGTCTTTTTCTTTGAGAGGGTGCCAGGTTTGAGTCCTGCAGTACCATTGCCAGTTTGATCTCCTCGTCATCCTAAACTGAGAAGGTGGGGAGAGATCGTCCTCCGCTAGGGAGGCGGTGGATGGGTCCATAGTTTATATGATGACGACTTCTACTTTCGATGGGAGCGACAATTACCAGCCTTGGAGCAGTTTCCATATGCTGGGTTAGATTTTCGAGGTGATACCGACCTTGTCCTCCCTCTTGGAGGAGCATGGGGAGAGTCAGGTATTTTTTATTTTCAAATTTTAAATTTTTTATGAATTTTAATTATAAAGATATATACATATGTATAAGAGTTTTAATCCTTTTCAAATGTCAAAATGCAGATATTGGACCAGTCCACCCTGCTGGGAATCCATGCATGTATGTGCGTCCTATATTGGGAGAGGACCAGGGTTTGATTAGAGTTCTTGAGGGAAAGCTGGCCAGGCTTACCTAGAGAGTACCTACCTTATGCATTGATCATATACCTTCCATCATGCAAGAGCTAGTGGTTGGTATACCACTTATCTGGATATGCCTTATGAGGCGGGTAGAGAGAGCGATACTTGTGTATATTGATGCTGTTGAGGCTGCTGAAGCCGAGGAGGCTAAAGAAGCCCGAGAGTGGGGTGATCAGGGTGATCAGGGGGACTAGGGTGGTCAAGCTTATACTTAGGAGCATTTTATGGACTTTGATCCATGTTTTGTATATTTTTTATATATTATACAGTTATGACTGGATCTGAGGATCAAAAAATCGACCTATCTATATGGACATATATTCACACACACACACACATATATTGTCGGTTTATTTACAAGTGTTTTATTATGTGTCTGCTGTATATTTTTATGCAAAATGTGTTAAGTGCCAATCCAAGATATAATTAGCATATGCATCAGTTAATGAATTTTGATTTCTTGGAATATGGTTGAATATAATAAACTCAAAATTTCTTTCCAAAAACCTAACTTGCATAAACTGACGTAGTAGAATAGGGTTTCGCACCTGATAAGCTCGATTGAGTTGGGAAACCACCAGCTGAGAGTCAAGTTGAACTTCCAGCTGAGTGATACCACATGACAAAGCATCCCATAAAAGCTCAATGACAGCCCTATATTTAGCCACATTGTTGGTAGCAGGACCTAAGCAAGCGCCTCCCGAGGAAACTAATTGTCCCGAGGGTGAGTAAATGACCCATGCAGCTGAAGCCAAATTACAAGTGTGGTGACTGGCGCCATCGACGAAACCTACGAACCACTCAGAAGACATCTGTAATAACCAGTAGATAGTATAAAAACACAAACCGATGAACTATTGTACATAAAAATACATACAATAAAATACAGGAAAAAGAGCTAATCCTAAGCATAGTACTTTTTCAGGTAGAGCCCATTTCTAGGATTAGGAAGATTATTCCCTTCAAAATCAGTCAATTCATATGCACCCTTCTTCAACACCTTTGACACGACATAAGGTCCTAACCACATAGACCTGAACTTTCCTGCCCCCTAGGGGTTCTTTATCTTAATCCCGGAGCAAGACAAGCTCCCCTTTAGAAAAAATTCAAGGTTGACCGATTTATCGTATTAGCTTTTTACCCTATTTTTATGAGCTTCGTTGGTTGTCAGCGCATCTCTACACTGCTCAATTAGATGTTCTAAATGTAATAAAAATTCTTCCAGCTTAGTCGTATCAAGTAACACATGAATAGCAATCTTTAAGGACGGGATTTCGCATTCGACCAGGGTAACTGCTTCCACTCCATGAACGATTTGGAAAGGAGAAAACCCTATACTAGTTTTCACATTGGTCCGATATGCCCAGAGTGCATGATACAACATGATGTGCCAGTTGGAATGGGCTGCATTAATAGTACATTTGAGAATAGTCTTCAAAGTTTTATTAACAGCCTCGACTTGACCATTTTCCTGAGGATAGAACGAAGATGAATGTTCTTGTATAAACCCTAGCATGGTGGTCAATTTAGTCATCATACTATTTTTGAAATGACTGCCATGGTCAGTGACAATCACTTTAGGGATACCGAATCGTGCGATAATTTGGTTGAAAACAAAAAAATCTGTAGTTTCCCCATAAGCTTTAAAGGTGGGCATTGCCTCTGCCATTTCGTGAGATAATCTACAGCAACAATGATATGTTTTTTCCCCCCAGCCGAGACTGGGTTGCATGTCATGTAATCTATCCCCTACTTCGTGAAGGGGCCCACTGAGATGACGGGAAATAACGGAGCGAGATGCGACCACATATTTCTGGTGTAAACCTCACAAGGATGACAACACTTCACGGCTTCTACACAATCTTTAAAGATCGTGGGCCAGAAATAACCGGCACGTAAGATCTTGTGGGTTGTTTCTAACCCAGATACATGACCCCCACATGCTCCACTATGGGCATCATTTAGGACAATCTCTACTTCTTCATGGGTAAGAGATCAACGCAAAACAGAATCTACCCCCCTACGATATAAAGTATCTCCAATAATGAGGTAGTTCTTGGCATGTATGCGTAGTTTGCGTCGTTCTTCCCACGAGAAGGCTGCAAGGTACTTCAAATACTGGAGATAGATAAGTATATCTCTGTACCAGGGGTCAAAGGTGGAAATCAAAAAGATATGCTCATCTGGGAATGAGTCTTCTTCAATAGCTACATCTTCCTCTACTAGAAATTATGCAATGAGCTCAGCAAAAAATAAGGATTTTTTGGATTTGGTGGATTGAAAATCTAAGTCAAACTCTTAAAGAATGACTATCCATTTGTTGAATTTTCCTCCAACTATCCATCGGGACAAAACATATTGAAAAGGATTAACATCCACCACTATCGTCATGGTCCTTAGTAAGATGTAGTGACGCAACCTCTAAACAGCATACACACCTGCCAAGGCCAACTTCTCGACGTGGGAATACCTAAGTTCAGGGCCAACTAAAGCACGAATGAGATAGTAGACGACATGCTCTTGGAGCTTATCATCCTCTTGGACTAGGACTACCCTTATGGTCGACTCAAATGCGGCCAGATACAATATAAAATCCCGAGAGTAATCTGGCGGACGCAATAACGGTGCCGACAACAAAGATTTTTTAATGCCTCGAATGCAAGTTGTACAATTTCATCCCATACAAATTGGGTTTCCTGTTTCAACAGGCGCATGAAACCTTTAGTAATCTTGGCATAATTTACAATAAAACGTCGAAGGAAATTGGACTTCCCTTACAGGATTTGAAGCTGCATGATAGAACGAGGAGGAGGAAAATTTACGATGGCCTCAACTTTCAAAGGATCCACCTGAATGCCTTTGTTGGAAAAAATGAATCCAAGTAGTCTCCCTGACTCGGCACAAAAAAATCACTTGTGGGGATTCAAGCGAATTTTGTAGTATCTGCATTGTTCAAAAATCAAACACAAGTGATCTAGGTGGTCGATCCTCTTATGAGAATGTGCTGGCAGATCATCAAGGTATGGTTTGACAATGGCTTTAATGTCGTGAAGGCAAAATTCATTGCCCGCTGAAAGGTTCCCATTGAAAGGTTTCCCCTGCATTTTTCAATCCAAAGGGCATTTTATTGTACACGAAGGTACCCCAAGGATAAATAAAAGCTGTTTTATGTTGGTATTCCGGTTTAATTTGGATTTGATTATATCTAGAGAAACCATCCATAAACGAAAAGACTTCACTTCCCGTGCAAGAATCAATAATTTGATCTATAAATGGCATGGGATAGTTGCCCTTAGGAAATTCTTTGTTTAGATCTTGGAAGTTAGTACAAATGCTTATAGTCCCTTGCTTTTTGTCAATAGGAATAGGGTTGGATAACCATTTTGTTAAAGCTATGGGTTAAATGAAACTGGCTTTACGTGGGTTGACAGGTCTCAAATTTTGTCGAACAGGTCTAGCGTCAGGGTATGTTCAAATTTCATGCTCAACTATTGATGGATCAATGCTTGGCATCTCCTCATATGACCAAGAAAATACATCATGGAATTCCTTAAACAAGGTCGTATAGATCGCAATCTCCTTCGGAGAGCAGTTTGTGTTGATTTGTACATTTTCCACAACGTTTGGATTTACAGAGATGTTGATAGGAATTGTAGTGGAAATTTTTGCCATATTCCCCTCGACAAATACTCCTTCCCTTGGTAAGGGATTAATAGGCGTGTCAACATCACCTGCCAGTCTCATATGGAACTCTTGGTTCTCAATCCTGCTTAACTTTGGAAGAAAAACAGATCGATGGTGAAGATCTTCGCAGATCTTATCTCGCCTGCACATGGCTTCCAAAATGGCTTCATCTAAAGGTAAAACCATATCTAAGCAATCTTTAGAATGCAAAGAGTTCTCTTCCCAAGCAGGAAAATAGGATTCTTCCGGTTCCTCTGAGACTGTGAGAGGGACTGGAATGGAATCAACAGTGGTATGGACGATAGCTTGATAATACACTTCTGCTGTCGATAAGGGCACTTCAGGTTCATGGTGGGAAGGAAGAACCCAAGGATCAGTTCTATCAACAACCATTTCTATGTACTTCCCCACAGTAGTAGAACCCATATAATTAATCGGAGCTAGAATATCAAATGTGCCCATCAATGATGCATACATTCTAGCCCCTAAGCTCTTTGAAGCAAGTCTAACCTGATCAACCAATGGTATGGTGGACTTATTAGTTTCCATGTGGCCTTTTCAAGTAAAACTAATTTGGTCTATAGTAACCAACTTCCCTTCGTGTGGAAACACTACCACCCAAAAAATGGCCGATGCAATAGCTGACATGGCGTAAGTCCAACTTCTCCCCAAGAGGAAGTTATAATCCAAAAGTGCATCAATCACCTCTACCTCAATAGACACCGCTTTCCCTGCCAACTTAATTTTGAAATCCGGTAGGATACCATGTGGATGGAATGACCTTTCATCGAAAGCAGTAAGTAGGGTGTTTGATGGAACTAGCTCTGGGGATCCAAGAGCTTTCCAACAAGATAAGGACATAACACGTGTAGGAGCACCCTCATTGACAACTGCCCTTCCAATGGTCTTTCCACCATGGATGACATCTATCGATAAGGCTACATGATATGGGAGGTGAATTTTAACATCAGAAAAATTAAATTTTTCCATGGGACTCGATGAGTCCATACTGCCTAAGGCTACTAAGAATGCATCCCGTTGTGCAGGACAACTCTGTAACACCTCTAAAGCTGACATTGTACAAGGATTCTGGGCTAAGTCTTCAACTACAGATTAGCTGGTTGCATCCCTAGCATTAGTATTATGCAAGGTTTTCTTAAAGAAACCTTTCGGTATCTTGGGCATAATTTCGGCAGGTTTCTCAATTGTGAGAGGGTTAGAAGTTTCACCTATCGACTTACCCTTCTCCGAGGTCTCTTTTTCATAGTTCTTGTTCCTGGTCTATAGTAAAGTATCGGATCGAACTATGTTGATATAATTGAGGTCAAGAGCATTCAGGGTGCCCCCTGCTGCATTTGAAGCTGAAGCAAAATTCTGTCCTTGGGGAAAAGGATCCTTCAGGACAGCTGGTTGTTGGCCTTTTAACACCTTCTGAGCTTGTTCCATAAGGGGACATAGATGGCTCAGGTGATCTTCATGGCACAACTTACATGGAAATTTCACCTTCTTCTTTTCTTTCTTGCCCCCATCAGCATTGTTTGTGGGTTTTTGCTTGTTTTTATTTCCCTCACCCTTTTTTCCTCTCTTCTTTTTCCCACCGAGCTGTTGATTTCCCTTCTGAGAGGTTTGTGCAAAAACATTTGCATTTTGGGGTGAGGGGTCAGCCTTTGCTTCCTCCACTGTAGAATGTTTGATGGACAGCTGATGGAGCTATTTATCCAAATATTCTACAGTGGGAGAATTCACAAAACCAACCAAACCATCGGCATGGGGTCTAGGCTTAGGTTTCTCTACATTGTTTGTTGGCCTCGGTGCCTCAGGGATAATCTCATATAAGATCCCAGACTGAGAATATATCAAATCTAGTTGCTGGGCCCTAAGGATAGCTTCTTCCTCATTCATCACTCTCGAAGTAGATACATCCTTAGATAGATATGGAAATAGGGATTTAAGGAACCTTTCAAATAAGAACTTGGGAGGAATAGTGGCTTTGATAAGGATCTTCCGTCTTCTCAACTCTTGGATGTGATCTAAAATATGGGTGGCCTTGCCCTACCGAAAGGTAGACAACAAGTCTGTCTCGAAATCATATCGGACAGGAAGCTGGAAGTGACTAAAGAATGCATTAGCCAAGTCCCAAAAACTACTAAACATAGTAGAAGGCAATTCAATATACCATTTTGCTGCAGTATTGGTCAAAGTTATTTGGAACAGCCTCAACCGAATTGAATCCTCATTCATTGAGTTGGAAGAGCACCATAAATGGAAAGTGGTGGCATGAGCTCCAGGATCATCACCAATTTTGCCTTCAAATTTTGGGATATACGAGGGAAGCTTGGTAGGTATGGGTGGCCAGGAGGGGTCATGTCTTACTAGGTCATTCATTAGTTTTGACATATCTGGAAAATTTAGCGTTGCTAGGAAAGGGAGCATGGGTCTAACTGGAGCACTAAAAGTACTAGCTTGGGGATTAGAGGGACTTGCCCCCATATTCCCATATGTGAAGGTGGGGTTTCCCCCTACTGTCGGTTGTGAAGTGGGTGGGCTACTTTGGAAAGGATTCTATCCATCAGCCAGGGGATTTTTTATGTGTGGTGCAGTGTAAGAGGTTCTAGCTGCCCCAGTTGAAGCTGGGGTTTGGAAGATAGGAGCAGGTATCCCTCCACTGAAAAGTGAAAAAGGAGAGCTCATGAATGGAGCTGAAATCAGAGTTTGAAAACTTTGACCATAAGGATTAGGGTTTCCAAAATACACCCCTACATATGTGGGTGTTGGGCCTGTGTATGGAGTGGATGGGGGAATGTGCCCCCCATTCCAAGTAAAACCTTGGACAAAATCCAAGGATCCTATAGTACCACTCTAGGCAGTGTGTGTGAAGGAATTAGGAACTATAGGTACACTAAAAATCCCAGTGACCAAACCACCAGAAGCACCTGCTAAACTTGTGGGAGCCAGTGGTTGAATCGCTCGGCTAGCTAGAGTTAACGGTGTTGTAGGTATACTTGTTCTAGGGGAACCTACTAGGGGAGGTAGCACCCCTTCAGCTAGAGCAGTTGAGGTGGAAGTAGAAGAACTTTTTCCTGTAGTAAACATTATTCTGCCCAAAGGGACGCCAATCACGGGTGGATTGAAAGGACGAACCTGAGCGCTCACCGGATCATTTAAGTCAGTTAGAGGTGAATTAAAATTCCTTGCAAACTTGTTAGCCTGCAAGTATTCTATCTCAACTGTGTTTAAATTAAAACAGTTTTCCCTAAGTTCTGGTTCACCCGAAACTTCACTAACTCCTATCGGTTCGAAAGAACCGTCTGTGTCTAATCTCCGCCTTTGAGGGGGAGGTGGAGATTCCAATGTGACGAGCGGAGGAAGGTTTTGCAACCTTCATGACCTTCTGATAGACTGGTCCTCCACGATTGTAAATTTGACTCTTCACACCCAAAGGCCGGCAAATAACACAAACAAACCATAGAGCAATCACTACAAAAATTTCCTAAAGTCTCAACAATCACAAGGGGTATAAGATATGCTTTCCTGAAGAAAGTTGAGAGATAGTTTCTTGGCATCCTTGAAGAGGTTCTTAGGCACAAGAGGAGGAATAACCCACCACCCTCCTACACTTTCAACAAGGGTTACCTTCCAAGCCCGTCCAAGGCGAACCATAAATAGCCTTCCGATTTACGTGTGTATAAACCCTGGATGTCCAAGAGACTAGAGGCTACCTTAACTATATCAACAGTCTGGGGGGACAGTCGCAAGCCTGATTCGTATGCATGGGTAGAGTAGCAAATCCCGAAAATCTATCTAGGACAAAAACCCCATATGCATAAAAACCTTGGTCTACGTTCTGACAAGGAATCAGAGGGTTATCTCCTCAATCCAATGCCTCCACGCGGCCTCGTGCTTAGCTCCCATTTGAGAGGAGCTTCCCAGATGCTATTAACACAGAGAAGGATTTACGTATCGATTGGCCAACTACGTCTGAATTTAAGTACTTATGGAGAGTTTACACTTCATATCCCACAAGTCTAGCCTAATCTAGTAGGTGTATGACCCTATAAAACAAAACTTACTAATAAATTTTAAATTATAGCGTTCATTTTAAGGGTTGTTTTTGATCAGAGGGTAAGTGGCGTGAATGAATATGATATTATAGACTCGATAAGAAAAGTAAAACAAGTGTATAAATGAATTCCAAAGCAAATTATAACTACTTAAAGCAAGCTTCTTTTTCTTTTTTGTAAATATGAACTAATGAAAATGCAACTAGGAAAGAGAAAACTAAGACTTAGTTTTGTAATTTTTGAGATTTTATTTAAAAACTGAAAGTAAAACTACCATATGCAATTCAAATGCAAATGCTTCCAATGCTTTTCTTTTCACTTTTCAAATTCTTCAAAAATTACTAAGCACCTAAATGCAAAAATTCTTGAGTGTGCTTGAATAATCAAACTATATAAAGTAAGCAAAATGAAGTATAACAGACTTATAAGAACCAAAGATCAACCACCTAAGGAAGAAACTTGGAAAACACCTAGCTTGGGAAGACATGATGGATGAAATCCAATGAAATCAATAAAAGGCAAGTGACAAACCGACACTACTTGGAAATAGCACGGGATACACGGTATCTAGAACCCTGATCACTGATTCAGACACACAACACTTGGACCTATCACCCAATAGGAAAATCCACCTCAAATTGCTAAAAAGAAAGAAAATCCAACCAACAAAAACTCAAGGGCTTACTGAAAAGCACGAAGTATGGTTAACAGGGATTTCAAATTTATAGTGAAATGCCAGTACTAGAAGACCACAAAGCAAGACAAAATCCAAAAAAGGATAGGGACAAGCAACCCTACCCAAAAATTTTGTTGCTAAGGTATGTATGTGAATGTCTAGTTGAGCAACCCACGTATTGTACACAACTATTCAATACATAAAATTGCATATACAAGTCTCTGTATGCTACTGTGTAGCACAACAACCCATGTACAAGAGTAAAATTTTTCAAAAAAAGAAAAATTATAAAGGTCTCTAAAACACTACTGCAATTCCAAACCTAGAAAAAAAACCACATGCTGAATCAAAGTAAAGACTGGGCAAGGATATACAGGACTAACTCAGAGAAAAGTTATGCTGGTGGTATATCTTCATAAGTCTTGGAGCAGTAGAACTCTCTGTCCTTTTGTGTACCAACATAAGGAATGTTGGCACTCGGATGGAGAAGTTCCATTTGGGTTGATAACAGTAACAATTAAGCCAACAGATCCTAATGAAACATAATATATCTTACCTTCAAATCATAGTAATGTTGAATATAACCTTGAGCTATTTAATCCTCGACAGTTTGACTATCGTTCTATTAAGAATTACTTTCTTGATCTTGAAATTGATGATGATCATGTATCTCAATTCGCCACTGATCAACATGTATCCTAGTCTACTTTTACCATTCCCACTGTCATTGCTTAGTTGAATAAGAATAACCTTGATATTAAAATACATTAGGTGGAGATTAAAGAGTATGGCATTTTAGATTGATATGTTAAAGAGAAAAATGAAAAAATCAAGGCACATAGCCATAAGCTTCAAAGAAAAAATGAGAATTTGGTTGCCAACTATAATATGAACTCTTATAACAACAAGCTTCACAAGTTTGCTAGTAAATGGTGCACAAAGGACAAGAATCATATTGTCCATGTCACAATGTTGAAGAAAATACTAAGGGTTGAAGAGATAGAGCCAAGGGAAATATCAACATTTTGGTTTATGCAACTCAAGTGTTTTAATACTGTTTTGATCCTATTTTGAATTTTTGGTTTAGTTTTGTAGAGTTATCAGAGGATTCTTGCATGAGGACATGCAAATGAACAGGTGTTGGGGATATTTTGGTATTCTTATTTGACGCCTTTTTCATCACCCATTCACCCATTTTTTACTTGTTTTACCCAGCTATGAAAGCTAATTTCCATATGTTTTACCTTATCCACTCAAATTTATGAAGATAATATTTCAAGTAAGTATAAAAAGGCATTATGTTGATTTTTTTTCTAATTTCCTTTTTTTTGATGATTTAGAAAAGGTTTTGGAATCCATATTACTAATCATGGTTTAGTCCTGCAACATCACTTGGTTTCTGTAGTTTAGCTTCATTTATACAACTATGTTTCATTCCTGCAACAGGGTTTAGTTCCTACAACTCCAACCATCCTGCAGTGCGACTCTATTTGAATGACCACTGTCAACGTTACTCATATGTCTATGTGTCCAACAAAGAAACCATCACATGGGTATCATAGCTTGACATTTCTATATGGTGATGTGTCCCTCACCATGCACCTAGGTTGTTAAAGATGCACCTAATCAGTTTTTTTTCCATGCATAGTCTATGATAACGAGATAAGGCATGAGATGGTCGGTTCCATTCCTATGCACTTTGTAAAATAAGAATGGAACATCTAGATGATGTGGAACGCATATAAAACCTTCTATAGATCATATTTGATTCCTTTGTTTGTATTTACTGATTCATGAGACACCTTGAAGTTGTTATGAACTATATTTGTACTTTATTTTATTTATTCCTTGAATCAATGGGTATCCCTTCCTTTCGTAGTGTATCTACTATTACAACTTGATCCTTTATATATATTCCCATCCTTTTGTGTTGAGGGACTATGTTATAATTGTATTGTGTTATTCCTTCTTATTAAACAAAGTACTATGCATATGATTCTGCTACAATTGTAATTCTATCTTTCATCCATTAATACCAAAGTGAGTTTCTGCAATGGTGTATTAGCCACTATGAGATATTGGAGATTATATAGCTCTATATTCCAATTAGAAAGGGCCCACAAAGAGGAGTGTAAGGATATTTCTATGTTTTTGTAGATAATTTAGTTTAGTTTGTTTTCTATGTATTTTTGTGCAATTTCATGTGTATACAAGTTAATTTCTCAGTGTGATTTCCAGTATCATTTTTTAGCTATTATAACTCTTCCATTTACATTCAATTCTATATACAGAGGATTATTTGATATCATTCTTAATATTTCATCTTTATTATACACTAGATATATTCATAAGTTGTGGCAACTTGAGCACGGGAGTTCCTATGCTTACATCTCAAATTTTACAAACTCCCTGATTGATAATTTAATGTCTAGAAATTATGCATCTAATTTAAGTGACACCAACACAACATGTCTATTCCAAGAAACCCTCTATCTTGTCGATGTAAATACCAAAAATGGTAGTGAATAGGGGAAATCCTTGATTGACTCCTATATTACAATTAATTTCTTTTGACAAGCCATCACAATTCCTAAACTTTGAAATTACATTCTCATACAATCGTATAGCAACAACTCTCAAATCAAAAGGGACATTTTGTTGTTCTAATATATTCCAAAGGTTAGTTCTGGGAACTGTGTCGAAGGATTAGAGAAAGTCAAGAAAGAAACACAAAATATTAGTCTATTTTTGTGACAGTCCTCAATAATGGTCTGAAGAGTAATAAGGTGGTACATAGTTGAGTGATAGCCTTGACATCTTGCCTGGATTTTATCTTCTTTTTTCTTGTCACTTTTTATCCATATGTTGATCTTCTTTTATAGAATAATTCTATAGAAATTTCACTAAAATAGGGTTAATCATAATGGACCTATAATTATATGTATTTTTTTTATTTCCTGGTCACATGGTAGTATGCTTGAGCATTCCTGCACATTGTTAGTATGAAAAAGATGATGGATGTGTATATATGTATCATAATAATAAGAAAATTCTATGTGATGTCTACAACAACATGTGTTATGATCTTTTCATGTCGTAGCATGCAAAGTCTTGCATTTCTCAAAATATATGTGTCCTAGGTTCAACTTGTGCTCATTGTTGAATATCTCATAGAGTTATGTTTTTGACATGTCAAGCAAGTGTTTAATGTGGGGTTCATGGTCACAATAACTGTTAATGTTTTGAGCAATAATGGAGATTCTTGAACTTTAAAACTTTTATCAATGATGTGTTGATCACCTGCAACAATTAACAATTCAATCACACACAATAATTCATCCACAACACAAGATGTACCCTATGGAAAATCCTCATAACAAAGAGGATAAAAAACCCCAACAATTCTTTAGAGTATAATAGATAGATTGCAGAGAATGAATTTTACAACATAAGAAAATTGCCCGATGATAGAGAATACAAATCAATATAGAAGAGAGATCCACTGTAACAACTGTCATGAACTTGCCATAAGCATAGCATATTAATAACAAGCCATAATGACTTCCATAAAAACCCTAGTAAATGGTTTCATGAGAATTAGCCACACATGCATTATAATTTCGAATTTCCTTTTTGGAATAATCAATCCATATTGCATTGAATCCTCATCATGCACAACTAATGAACCATGCCTTCAATCATGGATATTAACTGATAGTTAATTGACATTGGAGTGAACTCAATCTCTAACTGAATACCGGTGACTTAGCTAATAGGTTAATATAAGTTTCGCAGTGCAATAACTCAAGTGTCACACGCAACACACTTTCTTAACTGACGTGTCATCCTTTGATTAACTTAAGTGTCTTATGTTAGTCTAACTAAAGTTTAAACACTTTAGTTAAATAGTCCATATTTATTTAATCACGTAGTTAACCATTATTAACTGAATCTTGTTGATTGATGAACACTGAGATTTTCTTTACTTAACTGAATGTTGATCACTGAGCACTAATTAAGGAATTAATATTTAACTGAACCTTTGTAACTTGAGTTCACTTAGTCATCTACATGGGAAATTTGAATTCTCATTTTTTCATAATCTCTTTGTTGCTTATCTATTCATCTTACCACATGGTCTATGCTTAATCATCTATCACATCATATTATACTCAAAATAATTGTCACGCATACTGATGATCATATATATTACTCTAGACCATATAGTCATATGCTAAAGTAATCCACTCTAGAGGTGATCAGTATCTAGAGGAGACTTAATAGCTTTTTCCATCTCGAATGACCATGGTTAGTAATATATCACATAGTATAATCACTTTACCAAGTAAAGTATGCCACCTCAATAAATGAGGATATTTTTAGGACTTGATATTACTCATAAGTCTACTTTCCTGATATTACTCAAAAGACACAACTTGATATTACTCAAACCTTACCTTCATAACCAAAGGTCCATCTCATAGGGTACCATCTATGAGACTACTTGACTTGATATTACTCACAAGTTTGAATTGATATTACACACAAGCCTACAGTATTGATATTACTCACAAAACTTTAGTACTAGCATCCCACCTAAATACATGAGGATATAGATATATGACTTGATATGACTTACAAGTATTGACTTGATATAACTCACAAGTCTAGAGAATGACTCATGATGTTGTACAATCAACACTCCCTCTCAGGGAGGGAGGAATTCTCTGCTTTACTAGGTATTTCCTGCAATACCAAGCTTTATCTCATAAGTATCTCAACTTTGTCGCTAACAGTGGCTTGTCCACAAATTTTCAATCTACTCATGAATAGTTATGTACAAAAATTTTACTTACATGACCATGACTCTGATGAAGTAAAACTTCATCTTGATGTGTTTTATCATAACACACATTGGGTTTTTCTAAATGGTTGACTATTAACACCTAATAAATATATTCTTAAGTAGTTCACCCTAGTAGGTATATTCCCAAGATACACTACTCCTTAGCATGCAGTACCATATGCAATACACTTTGCTTAATATTAGTTGAAAATACACCTTGCTTCTGTAGTACTAGCCACTCCCTAGCGTTTTCTAGCACTAGTCGCAACATACATAACTTATCTTAGGCTAAAACAATAGTTGGATAACACAAGCATATAATAGGTATAACATGTATCAAATACAATAAAGAACCTATCCTAATGTACCTCAAAGGTACTCAAACATATGCTTAGTAGTAAGCATAGAATACAATAGGTCTACTTAGAGATCAACCAATTACTTACAAATAGTAGCATTATCTGGATCCAATACATAATATAGTTTCTCTAAACTAGAAACCATGGATTTTAAATCCATGATACACAACATTATACATAAAATGTGTAATATCATGTAGAAAAAAGGTCTCATGTTTTCTTTCAATTTTGAACATTTGTTGACTTCTTGAATCTTTTTCTATTTGGAGAAGTTTCATGTGAGCTTTCCCTTCTTTGTGATGTTATTCAAGGCTTTATCACTTTCTTAGTGATTATTGTTTTTATACTGCAACACCCCAACTACCTCTCTAAGAGTTTTAACTGTTCTTTGACAACTCAAAGTATGACTCTTCTTAAGTATCAATAGTCTATGAGACTTTGACCATGTCTCTTCTCATGTGGATTCTCTCCACAAGATATCACATCTCATGGATGCATGTGTCATGTACCATGACTAACTGATGGGGACTTTATATGTTTTGCATGTGAAGAGACATCAATACTCCCTCTTCAACTGGAGGAGTCTTTTTATTATACAACTAAGCCTGTCTCATACATAGGCTTAGTAAGAATGTTGTCAATGTTGCTCATCTATATTGAACACCACAAGAGATATAACTCACTCTTGTCAAGAGATATGACTCACTCTTGACATTCACAAGAGTTATGACTCGCTCTTGTCTAATGAAGAGATATGAATCACTCTTGATGTTTATTTAAAAGAAACAATTCTTGGGATATTCACTACTAGCCATATGACTCAGGCTCCATGTGTGAATGTTTTCCCTATATTTCTTATTTGTAGATATGTACTGGAGTTGTATTTCTCTTTTCTTAACCATGTCTCGGGTATAACTGACTAGGAACCTCATAAAGATTTACTACTTTACAACATTCTCTATTTGTAGCAACATATGTGATCTTCCTTGATCAAATGCACTAGTCATAATCCATATATATTTGAAAATTTATTTCACTGGCCGAGAAATATCTGAGTCCACATAAACTTGTACCAAGTAGGTATCACAACACATGCTTTGTGCATGTCTATGTACAGACTGCAAAGCATACAACCAATCCTAGGACCTGTGACTAACCAAATACATCTCAACTGTCTTGAGATCCTCCAAATATGAAATAAGAATTATAAACTTTCAGATTTATCTTCATATGTGTGGCCATGGATGTTAGGATATTTAGACACTTAGGAGTTAGTTAAGATCAACTTATGCAATATATCCGTTAGGTAAAGTGTGTTTCTTTAGTATGCATTAGTATGCATATGTAAATATTCTAATCCGACGCTCACGATATGCTCTAGAAATAAAGTGAACCGACGGTTCAACTTCTCTTAGATCATACCTACCATTGATCTGTGGCTTAACACCCGATTAGTCCATGATCTCTATTTAAAGAGAATGGAGGGTCCTTGGCTAGTTGATCGATTATGAGAAGCTCATGTAACTTTCTTTCTTTTGCATAATAAATTTCTCCAAGTATCTATTTGGCTGGGGTCGTGGACTGTTTCCCTCTCGAGGGTTTTAACCACGTCACAAACATCAATGTGTTGATATATGATCTATTTGTGTGAAGTGGTTTCTCAAGGTGTTCGGTCTTTTGGGAGTACCCTGTGTACCTGAACATGGTATCAGAGCTTTTATGAAGAGCCGCTTTCAATTTTGATCAAGATCTGGAACCGGTGTTGCCGAAACTTTGAAAGGGTTTATGGTTCTAGATTTTTTATGCATTTGTGGCATGTGGGAGTTGTTCCATTGCGTTTGGAGGACCGTTTCCATCGGGAAATAGTTTTCGTTTCATCGAAAATTGTTTCTGTTTGTTCCATAAACACCCATTTCGGCAAATCTGAAGGTATAATGTTACAGTGATGGATTTGTTTTATTTTTATTTTTAAATCTCTCATATGTTATTAGTTTTATTATTAGATCTTTACTGTTTTAGTCTCAGACTGTTTCCTTCCCTGGCTGCGTATGCTCTTTTTCGTGCACCTTGCACAATTGCGGCGAATAAAAAATAGTAAGGGAAAGTTTTTTTTCTTGTCTTCTCGACTACATACGCTCTTTGTCATGCACCTTGTGTGATCATGGCAAATTAGAAACAACGAGAAAACTTGAAAACGTAGAATTTCTAGGTAAGCTAACCAAGATCTAACCCCATCGTGTGGAAAACGTTTTTTTTTGTTTTTGTTTTTCGTTTTTTTGTGATTTGCAGGAAAAAAAAGGCAAGCACGAAGAATGAGAGAGAAGAGAAAAAAAAAAAAAGCCTCCTTCCTCTTTCCATTCTTTTATGTACCTTTTAAACTTAGCTCACTTGGTCCAAAGTTGCTTTATTCCTTAATAGGTCTTGAGTTCAAGTCTTATTAAGCTACTTTTTAGTGCATGCAATTTCTATTTTCAAGTTAGTTTATTGTAAAAGTGCATCTCACATAAATAAAATAAAATAAAAAGTGAGTCACTTAAGTCTTTTAATTTATTGCCGCACTATTTAAAAGTAACATTATTGTAAAAGTGAACATCACTTATTCTACAAAAGTGATTCACTTAAAAACAACTTTATTGTAAAGTGATTGTCAAAGGTTGATCTTGGGAAGAGAGGTTTTTTTTTTTAGTTGGTAAGTTAATATTTGCCACATCACTATTGGGGACATATTCAACATTTTCTTTGATCAAGCATAACTTCATAATCTAGAATCAGTTTCCAGTGCTGTTTTTTTTAAACTGTATATTTTTTCGAGCTCTTTGCATCCAGGCAGCTAGTTTCTATTCTTTCAGCCATTAATTTATAGTATGGCCACCCAATGTGATATTATACTTACAAGTTCTAACTATTTCTCATGGAAATCTTGTATGGAGGATGTTCTGTGAAGTAGGGGACTTTTCAGGATAACCTCGGGGAAAGAAACATAACCCATTGATGATGATAAAAAAATAAAATGGGAAAATAGATGTGATGAAGCTCGTGGATTGATTGGGATGTCAATCTCTATTGATTTGTGATTCCACATATCTAGAACCTAATCAAGCTTGGGAAAAGTTGGAATCTGTGTTTGGTAAACACAATGAAATTTGGGGTCATCAACTTGAGAATAAGTTGATTTCCTTGAATCCAAATGATTTTTCATGCATTCAATACTATTTATCTAAGTATAAAACTCTTAGACTCTTATGTGCAGAATGCAAGATTAAGAAAGAAGACAAACAATGTATTTATCATATTCTTTCCAAACTTGGACCTGCATATTATGTTTTTGTATCTACATTCTACTCCATGAAATAATCCTTGACTGTAGCTAGCTATCAAGAGCCTAGTCTTGAATCCTTTTTTGATTCCTTAATTAGAGTGCAAGATAAGCTCATTCATATTGGAATAATTAACAATGCAGATACATCTGGGAAAGTCTTATTGTCCCAACAGAAAGAAAAGTCCAAGCCTCCCAAGAAACAGAATTTTCACAATAATAAGCCAAACAACAAGGGTCCCAAACCCTCTCAGCCAGCTCCTTCTTTAAAAAAATGACAAAGGATCCAAGCCAAAAGGAAAGAAGACTGAGCGTCATTGCAATTTTTGTGGTAAATATAATCATGATGAATTTAGGTGTTTCAAGAATATGGCAACCTTGGAAGTAGCAATGAAGAAGCACCACATTAGCCTAGATTCATCTTCAGAATCTACCTCCCATGGACATGCACTTTGTGCTTCTGGTTACTCTTATATTACATCTTCTTCTTCTACTTCAATTGAATGGCTCATTGATTCTGGAGCATCTTATCATATGGCTAAGGATCAAGCCATCTTTTCTACTATGCATGAATGTAAGACCAAGAAAATATTTGTTGGTGATGATAGATCTCTAAGTGTTGTAGGATCTGGAACAGTTCCAGTAGAAAATGGTCATTTCAGTGATGTACTATGTGTTCCAAAAATTTCCTACAATTTTTTATAAGTCTATCAAATTACTCATTCGGGTGAAGGTAAAACTGTGACGTTTACACCTCACCAAGTTGTAATCAAGGATTTTAAAAATCCTCAAAATGTCCTTGCTAGTGGAACTGTTGATGATATTACCAGGTTGTACAAATTTAACAACTTTGGGTCATCACCTTTTCCTTCAGCTTTTGTTGCTCATAGTGATAACTTGAGAAAACTTTGGCATGAGCGATTTGGTCACTTAAATTATCGCTCATTGCAACAACTATGTAAAGAAAATATGGTGACTGGTCTTTCGATGGTATCTTGCAAGGATGGTGTTTGTTTCGGTTGTGTACTTGGAAAACATCATCAAGACATTTTTGACAAACGTGCCTCTTGGCACACCTCGGTTCCCTTGGAGCTTGTGCATAGTGATTTTGTGGCCCTCTTCCATCTGCATCCTTTTCTGGTTTCAAATATTTCTTAACTTTCATTGATGACTACTCCAAACGCACTTGGGTTTACTTCCTAAAACTTAAGAGCGAAGTATTTAACATGTTCTTGGCCTACAAGGCCCTTGTTGAAAAACAATCTGGTCATCAAATTATGAAGTTAAGATCTAACAATGGAGGAGAATATGTTAACAACAAGTTCACTACTTTCTGCACTGAACAAGGAATCCAACAATAACATATTGTTCCATATACACCACAACAAAATGGTGTAGCTGAACATAAGAAATGAACTTTAAAAGAAATGGATAATTATATGATCCAATCTAAGGGACTAAGTCCTCAATGTTAGTTTTTACAACATTAAGCTAGCATATCATTAGGATCTTTAACTGAGAGAACAACAAGCACATCAATCAAACACAAGAGACAATGAACACAATGTTTTTCCTCGGGGAAACCATAAATGGAGAAAACTCCGCAACTTCCTCAGAGATAGAATCAGCACCAAAGTGAAACCCAAAAATAGTAATACAATCTCCCAACAGCAGCAAGCTCTTTCCTCTAGACCTAGTGTCTTTCTCTTCCTCAACTATGCGCTACACTTGAGTGTGTATGAGTTGTGTACTAAATAGAGAGTCCAGCTCTCTATTTATACTAATCCCGACATGAATAAAACCCTACTAGGGCCAACCTCTCTAGGAGAGTCTAATAACCCTAGTTCCCTAGAACTGCGGGGACTTTAACCCTTAGACAATAGGAGGGTTACCCATAATGACTTGACATGACTTGTTTACATTATTGATTCTACAGATCAGAACATCGGGGCATGACATGACATAAGAACATCTCGGAATAAACATCGGGTTACAATAGATAAGAAATACAAGTGAATACATTCTGAAGTTACAATTACATTAACACTCCCTCTTAACTAGGAAGGGATTCTCTTGACATAATTTTCATCAATGGTATTCTTCTCTGGGTCTTCTTGTCATCTGCATCTTCAAGTCATCATCGTCTTCAAGTCTTCTTTGTCTTCAAGTCATCTTCGTCTCTGGATCTGGATCATCACTCGATTTGGATCATCATCACTGGATCATCTTTGTAGCATCATTCCTGGATCTGGATCATCTCTAGAGCATCATGTCTGGATCTGGATCATCACTCAATATGGATCATCTCTGCTGGATCATCAATACCGAATCTTCACAGGTGCTATCTCATGATTCTTCTTGTCACATGAATTTCTACAGAGCCAGCCCTTTTTCATGTTGGATGTAGGCCTAGCCACCATGTAGGTCTTTTCCCAACACTTACATCTTATCATGTAGGAACTAACCTATAATCATATCAGAAAGGCACGCCTAGCACTCACATCTGACCATGTGGTAAAAAATCCCACAACCCTGTCAGAAAGGCCCAACACTTACATCTGATCAACCAATGATCGAAGAAAGGCCCGGCACTTACACTTGGCCATGCGAGGAACCAATCCTCCATCCCAAAAGGCTCTTGCATTTATATCTGATCAACCAATAATCGAAGAAAGGCACAGCACTTATATCTAATCAACACATGACCAAAGAAAGGCTCAGCACTTATATCTGATCAAAACATGATCAAAGAAAGGCTCTCCTCTTACATTCGACACATACAAGGAACCAATCCATTTGCATGTTCAAAAAGGTGTGCACTGACATCTGACCTAGTAGGAACCAAATCCTACACCCTTGTCAGAATGGTCCCCAGTCCCAGACTGAGCTACCTGGTAACTGACCAGGTGCCTCCATTCTCTAGGAGAATGGAAGTTGCCCTTACATCTGTCCTACTCAACAGAATGGCCAGCACTCACATCTGACATGGGAGGAACCTAATCCTTTAACCATGACAGAATGGCTCAGCCCTTATATCTGACCTGCTCATCAGAATGGCTCTCTCAGTCCTAGACTGAGTGTTCCTGGTAACTGACTAGGTATCTCCATTCCTAGAATGGCATTCAACACTCATATCTGACATGGAAGTAACCAATCCTTTCACCATGATAGAATGGCTCATCCCTTACATCTGACCTGCTCGTCAGAATGGCTATGGGACTCATCACTTTCCCTTGGAGGAAACATCGATCTAGAGAACACCAAGATTCTCCTTGAAGTACTCGAACTTCACCCTTGCCAATGGCTTTGTCAACACATCAGCTATCTTTTCCTCCATCGCAACATACTAGAGCTTCACTGCTCCCCTCTGCACCATATCCCTGATATAGTGATACTTCATCTCAATATGCTTCGACTTGTCATGGAACACTGGATTCTCTGACAACTTCACACAACTCTGGTTGTCACAATGTATACAAGTAGCATCCATCTGCAGATCAAATAAATTAGACAGTAGATTCTGCAACCATACTGCCTCACAACTAAATGAACAAGTTGCGACATACTCTGCTTCAGCTATACTCAGTGCCACATAGGATTGCTTCCTGCTAAACCAAGAGATCACACCTGATCCCATACTGAAGCAACACCCTGAAGTTCTCTTCCTATCGATGGCACTTCCTTCCCAATATGAATCAACATAACCCTCCACGTTAATCTTTTGATTCACCTCATACTTGAGCCCATAATCAATTGTACCCCTTAGGTACCTCAGAATATGCTTTGCAGCAATCAAGTGAACATTTCTCGGATATGTCAAGAACTGGCTCAAGGTGTTCACAACAAAGCAAATTTCTGGTCTCGTGTTCATCAGGTACATCAAGGACCCAATCATCTGATGATACATCGTAGCATAAACCAACTCGGATGAAGCATCGCTCAATAGATTCAGGTTTGATGCCATAGGTGTGGCCATAGCCTTGCAGTCCATCATCCCAAACCTCTTCAGGATCTCTACTGCATACTTCCCTTCGAACTTGGCAGGAAGCTTTCTCTTCCTATCAGCAATCAACCCACCCAAACCTGTCACAAATAGATCATCTACATACAGTAGAAGCATCACGGGGTTTGCATCTTCGAACTTGTAGTAAAGGTTGGAATTTGCTTTACTCTTGGTAAAGCCCAAGCTGGATAGAAAGCTGTCAATTCTGCCGTACCATGTCCTGGGTGCCTATTTCAAACCATACAGGGCTTTCTTCAGTCTTCACACACGAGACTCCCTATCATGTGTCTCAAACCCAAGTGGTTGTTCTACATACACTTCTTCTTCTACTACACCATTCAAAAAAGGAGTCTTGACATCCATTTGGTGTATCTTCCATTTCATTACTATAGCCAAAGCAAGTACTAATCTAATGGAAGTGTATCTGGCTACAGGAGCAAAGGTTTCTTCATAATCTATTCCTTCCTTCTATTAGAAGCCATGAGCCACAAATCTTTCCTTATATTTCTCTATGCTACTATCTGCAGCATGCTTGATCTTGTAGATCCATTTGGAAATTACAACTGAATTCCCTTCTGGTCTTGGGACAACATCCCAAACATCGTTCTTCATGATTCATTGATATTCTTCGATCCTCGCATCCTTCCATTCTTTCTGTTTTGCCTCTTCTTCATAACTGGAAGGTTCTTCTTTGATAAAGTCACATAGTAAGGCTACATATTTGGAGCAAGATCTAGTTCTCTTTCTTTCTCTATGATTCTCTTGTGGATCCCCATATCTTTCTACACCTTGGATAATTTCATGTACCTAAGCAAGTTTCCTATTATGAGGATTATTTTCCTAAGGTGGATCTACAGGTCTTTGTGGTTCTTCAAATTATCGATCTTCTTCTTGAATTTCTTCATTCATGGTTGTATCATGAATTCTGGGAGATTTGGATTCTTTAGGTTCTTCAGCGGGTCTCTTTCTAGATTTGTTGTAAGCTGTGTCTTCATCAAATGTTACATCCCTGCTGATGTTGATCTTCTTGTATCCTGGGAAGTATATTCTATAAGCCTTCGAGCTTTCAGAATATCCCACAAATATTCCCTTCTTTCCTAAAGGATCTAGTTTTGTTCTCTTCTCTTTTAAAATGTGTATGTATACTGGACAACCAAATATTCTGAGATGGCTGACTTCTAGTTTCTTACTGAAGAAGAATTGTTTAGGATTCTTGTTCTCAAGTACTATGTGTGGAGTATGGTTCTATACATACACCGCTGTTCTGGCTGCTTTTGCCCATAGGTGCATAGGAAGATCCTGATCATGAAGCATTGCTCTTGCAGCTTCCATGATGGTTCTATTCTTCCTTTCTGCAACCCCATTCTTTTGTGGATTGTAAGGAGTGGACAACTCCCTCTTAATGCTTGATTCTTTGCATAAGTCTTTGAATTCATTTGATGTGAATTCTCCGTTGTTATCTAATTGAAAGGTCTTGATCTTCTTTTCTGTGTGGTTTTCGATCAAGGCTTTGAATTCTTTGAATTTGCTGAAAACTTCATCTTTGTTCTTCATGAAGTAAATCCATGTCTTCCTAGAAAATTCATCAATGAAAGAAACATAATATACATATCCGCTTAGTGAGCTTGATGACATTGGTTCGCATACATCGGAGTGGATGATTTCCAAGATTCCTTTTGCCTTGCTTTTGCTACTTGGAAATGTCTTCTTTGTATTCTTCCCCTTTGCACATCCTTTGCAGACCCCTTCATGTTTTGCTTGAATTTCTGGAAGACCTTCAACATCTTTGCTTGCAAGTGGTAGTTCTCTATAATGCACATGTGCAAGCCTTCTATACCATAGTTCATTTGGCTCTACTGTGTCATGGACCATAGCTTGTTCTAGATGGCCCTTCAGCTTGTATAAACCGCCTTCTTGTTCTCCAATCACTATTGCACCGTTAATAGTCTTTCCTCTTGGCCACATGATGGCTTGACCATCTATGAATGCAACCCTTATGCATTTTGCATCCAGTGCCAATATGGATAGAAGATTCTTCTTTAATCCTGGTACAAACAAAACATCCTTCATTTTCATAGACTTTCTAGAGTCTAGCTTGTAGGAGGATTCACCACTACCTTTTATAGGATATTGGTAGTCATCCCCAAGTTTCACCTTATGAGGTGAATTATGTTTAGATAGTTTCTCAAAGGATTCTTTGAAACCTGTCATGTGTTCGGAAGCTCCACTATCAATAAGCCAATCTTTGCTTCCATGAGTGACAGTTCCCATGAGAGTGGAGATCAGAACATATTCATCTTCACTTGAAGAGTCTTCACTTTCTTGTTTTACTCTCTTCCTAGGAGGATCATCATCCTCAGCAATGTGAGCATGGTGTCTTCTTTTGGAGTTCTTCTTCTTCTTGGATCCATTATTATTCTTGGGACAATTTTTAACAAAGTTTCCTATTTCATCGCATGTATAACATCTAAGTTTGGATGGATCCCTTATCATAAAGTTATTTTTCTGATGAGAATGCTTACCTTGGTGATGATGATTTTCTCTTCTTCCTTTCTTGGAGTGTATTGTGAGAGCTTGATCTTCCCTTCCCATCTTCTCTTCTCGAGCAGCTATATGAGCTTCTTCTTGAGAACATTCTTCCCACAATCTACTGAACTTGACCAACTTCTTTCTAGCAAAAATTCCTTGGATGAAAGAATCCCATGACCTATGGACGCCATTCAATGTTGTCATCACAATTTATGCATTCTCTACTGTTACAGGTATAAACTAACTAAGAGGGGGGGGCGAATCAGTTAGTTAAGATTTGTTGCAATACACTTCTTTTAACTTAGAATCAATAAAATTTATGGCAGTCAATCTTTGCTATGAATTCAGAGTAATAAACATAAGAGTAGATAACATAATACACACCATTCAATCACAACATTTAATCACATATATGATACACAGATATTTCATGAGGAAACCCATAAGGGAAAAACCTCTTCTTCTTATGATGTCAAAGGCTTCAATGGATGTACATCACTTCTTATTTGAGCACCGACTCAAAGAGGTTGCAACCTCTAAATGCAAGCACCAACTTGCTGAGAGCATCAAATCCCACTGTGACCCAGCACCAACTGAATGAAGACACCAATCTTCAATCTCTACAAGCACCCACTTGCAGACAGAGACATAAAGTCTCCCCTAGCACCTCCCTACCTCCCTTATTTGCTAGACTTTCCAATAGAATAAAAATGCAACAATACAGATATGTCTCTGCTTACCAAACCACTCTACTCTGTTCGACATCGGATCTCTTCTCCTCTGTTCTATTCAACTGTTCAGCACATTCTTCAGTTCCTCTGCTCTGCTGCTCTACTCATTCAGTATCAGTTTATGGTACTGATACCTTAATACTCTGCACACCATTACACTCCTCAAAAATAGCTCACACACACAACTGTTTCTGCTCAATATATATATATATATATATATATATATCATCTTCTGAATTCATTTCTCTCTCTGTTTCATCGAAACAACATTCTCAAACTGTTACAGAACCGGTTCAGCTTCAGTATCCTCAAACCGTTACAGAAATGGTTCAGCTTCTACATACTCTGTACACATCCTTACTCTTCAAATCATCATTACAAGCAGTTACTAGACGGTTCGCATTTCAGGTTCATCATAACTGTTAATACGCATGCTCGAATACTCTTCGAATCCTTAACTGTACATGGCTCTTCGTATTCTTCTTCAAAGATTACACTAAAGCGGCGGGTGAAATGATGGAGCTCGCAAGCAACATCTCCTTCTGCAACATTGGAGGTTGGTAGAAGTTCTCCTTCCGCAACGTCAGAGCTCGCAATCAATATATCCTTCCGCAACATCGGAGGTTGGAGGAACATCTCCTTCCGCAAGGGAGGAAACTTAAATGTTGTTTAGAATGGATCGGAAGTCGGAATGATATCGACATCGGAAGCCAAAAGCTTCACACAGCCACAACGACGGGAAGAAAAATACTACGGACACATGATCCGCATCGAAAGTCAGAGCGCTTTACACTTCGGATGCTTAACCACTTTGGGAGCCGCAACGGCGAAAGCCAAAAGATAACATCCTCCGATATAAAACATTAGTCTGAATCTCAGCCGAACCACTTTGGTAGCCACAACGGCGGAAGCCAAAATGACGAAAACTTCCGCAAGGTGTTCTATGGCAAGGCCCCAACAGCAAATACTTTATTGCATGCTCAAAACAGTTGTGAGGATGCGCGGTTAACATTTGATGATAACCTTTGGCGGAGTTTCTAGTTGGAATTTGAAATATGGTTCCATTTTGGCACAGCTCTGTCATATATATATATAACATTATAGCGGAGTTCAGATCCTTTGCATGGCGGGAATGTCTCACATATGGAACTGTTCATACTTCGTAATTTTTGTGATATCCGTTCGGTGAGTGGATTTTCCATAGACTTTAGTCTAAATCTCTAGCACCTCCCACTGTTCGATTTTCTCCATTGATACCTGTGTGCCTGCCTCTTTTTCAGTAGATTGCCACATCCATTTGACATCAGTTCCCCTTCTCTTTATAGAAGATTGCCATCAATGACAATACACTAAAACTTTAAGACTGAGCACTAGCCACCATCTACTAGTCCTGAACACACCATTCTGAAAGATATTCCAACAATCTCCCCCTTTGACATTGATGGAAATATCTCATTCAATTGGTCAAATTTCTCCCCCTTTGACATCAAGGGCAAAGGATAAACCTGGGCAGATACAGTATGTTTGATGACTAGTCTCCCCCTTTCAAGATGCACTAAGAAAACGAACTTCCATTCCATGCTGTAAATAGAAATAAGATATACAATAAACACAGACTCCCCCTAACACAATGCATGAGTTACTGAGACAAGGACTGAACACCCAGCTTCTGACGTAGATATTCAAACTGAGCTGTGGGTAAAGGCTTAGTAAAAATATCAGCAATCTGTTCGGTAGAAGGAATATAATGCAACAACACCGCTTGAGTAGCCACTTGTTCGTGCAAGAAATGGTACTTTATGGGAATGTGTTTAGTTTTGGATTGAAGAACAGGATTCTTGGAAACACTGATAGCACTAGTATTGTCACAGTGAATGGGAATAGGCTCAGAATACTTTACGTCTAGATCAGCAAGAGATTGAACCATCCATAAAATTTGAGTACAACAAGTAGCAGTAGCTATGTACTCTGCTTCAATAGTGGATAAAGAAATGGAACTTTGCTTTTTACTTATCTAGGAAACCAAAGACTCTCCTAAGAGGAATGCTCCGCCACTTGTACTTCTTCTTTCATCTACACAATTAGCCCAATCTGCATCTGAATATGTTATTAGCTAAAAGTTCTGATTTCTGGGATACCACAGACCATAAGAGAGCGTACCTTTCAGGTATTTGAATATACGTTTCACAGCTAGTAGATGACTCTGTTTAGGATCAGCTTGAAACCTTCCTACCATCCCAATAGCATGCATGATATCAGGTCTTGATGCAGTAATATATAACAGGCTTCCTATCATAGATCTGTACATCTTTTGATCCACTTCAGGTGAAGAATCATCTTTACTCAACTTGAAGCCACTGACCATGGGTGTACTCACAGGTGTGGAGTCTTCCATTCGAAACTTCTTTAACATCTCCTTTAGATACTTTTCTTGAGAAAGAAACATACCTCTAGGTTTCTGACTGATTTGAAGACCAAGGAAATAGGACAGCTCACCAATCATTGACATTTCAAACTCAGATTTCATAGAGTTAGCAAACCATTGAACAGAAAGATTATTAGTACAACCAAAGATGATATCATCAACATAAACCAATACAATCAGTAAGTCATCACCTTCAGTTTTGATATATAAATTGTTGTCCACAGAACCTCTCTTGGAGCCTTTTTCTTGTAGATATTTGTCCAGTCTGGCATACCAGGCTCTAGGTGCTTGCTTCAACCCATACAAAGGCTTTTTTAGCTTGCATACATAGTCAGATTTATCTGTGAGTGAAAAGCCTTCAGGTTGCTCCACATACACTTCCTCTTCTAAATTTCCATTGAGAAATGCTTACTTGACATCCATCTGGTATACTCTAAATAGTTTGTAACAAGCATAGGCTAGAAACATTCCAATAGCCTCCATTCTTGCCATTGGACAAAATGTTTCATCGAATTCTTGTCCTTCAATCTGAGCATAACCTTTACAAACCAGTCTTGCTTTATTCCTTACAATCTGTCCCTGTTCATTTAATTTATTCTTATATACCCATTTGGATCCAATCACATTCTTGTCTGATGGCCTAGGAACAAGTTCCCAAGTGCTATTCTTTTCAATCTGATCCAGCTCTTCATTCATGGCTGCTACCCAGTCTTTGTCTTTGCTGGCTTCATTGAAACATTGGGGCTCAATTGTAGAGAGAAGAGCAATATGAGACTATTCAGATTCCTGCAAAATCTTCCTTCTATTCTGAACACCTTTACTCTCATCACCAATGATTTGGCTTTCAGGGTGATTTTTTCTAATCATTCTGGAAGAAGATTGTACAGTGTGCTGTTCAGGTTTAGCTTCC